>REGO01000023.1:2461533-2578263 GCA_010120015.1 Rhombomys opimus | reverse complement strand
CTGTTTGTTTTTGGGTTCTGCAGATCAGACTGGTACTGTCTCTCTCTGGCATCTGGAGAGTTCTTCAGGAAGCTGAGAACTCTCAGCGTGTGCTGAGGACTAGCTGTACCTTTGGGAGGAAAGTACGCAGGTGCAAACGGGGCAAATGCAAGTGTGCCTGCATGCGTGCGTGCGTGTATGCGTGTGTGTGTGTGTGTGTGTGTTTTTAAGTGTGTGTGGACGTGTGTCTCAAGGGACAGAGTGATGGCTAATGTTGAGCCCTTGAGTGTGTGGGAGGGGTTCTGCACTGTATATGTCGCAGTCGCTAGTGATGATCATAGCGCAATTTCTGGCATTAACTGCCTTAACTCCTCAATTAGCCCCACAGAGCAGGAACTTCAATGTCCCTAGTGCCCCTCTGTTTCCCAAAGTGGGTATGTGAGTGGGAGCGGGTTCGATGCCTGGCTTCTGTTTTAGAAAACCCAGGATCTGGGGATCTGCAGATTCTCAAGGGTGTACTCATTTACATGCAGGTCACTTGGCAGAGATCTTGGAATCCGTCCTCTTTGCTCTCTGGTTTGGCCCTGCTTCTTTGATGTGCCCCGCCAGTTCTGTGCTGCTGTCACTGCCAGGTTCTGAGGTCTTGCTGCAGCTGGAGATTTCAGGGTGGTTACATTAGCAGGGATGGGGTGACCAGGGTCTCTGTTCTCTGGTTTGGCCCTGGTTAGTCTTAAACTGGAGGGCTGTTGTGCCCCACCAGGTCAGTGCTGCCCTGCCGCCAAGTCCCACTGTAACTGGTGACTGGGTTGCTAGTCCCGATGCTTTCTCGGAAGTCCTGGGGTCTCTTCATTGTGCTCTCCAAGCTTGGGAGGCCCAGTGCCTGGTGTGTCTAGGTTGTATGACATTTCTGCCTCCTGTGGTGTTCCCTGATGTCTAGAAAGCTCCACCATTGTCTTCCTGGGTTAGAGGTCCTTCCATTCACCAACTCAGAAGTTTGGTATTCCACCGCTCAGAAACTGTGTGGTAGTCGCCATCTTGGCTCCCGAGTGTTATTATTGACTGGTTGATTGTTATGTGAAAATCCAGGGATTAAGCATAGATCTTATGCACACAGAGGAAGCACTCCACTACCAAACCATTCTTAGCACTTGTTTTGTGACAGTATCCATATTTCCAAGCCAACCTTGAGCTCTGTAGGAAATATAGATGAACACTACCATCCAAGCTAATCATTTCAATCAAAAGATACTGTTTAATAATTTTTTGTGCTTAATCTATTGTATTTAAAATTCTTTTCAGTTTCTAATTTCCTACCCAATTCCTTTATGGAATATTATATACTTTCTATGTGTATACCAGGTATAGACTTACTATTATTTATAGCTTATAAATTGTTCCTTCTGAGAATATATGCCTTTCTTCCACTGATGAAAATTCACACATTATTTCTCTTCAAATGCCCCCTGTTAAACAATTTTATCAGGACTTTATGAAGATTAATTGAAATCATTCTTATCCCCCACTGCCTTCTAAGCCTCTTAGCATCCTTTTATGTTTATCAATTTCTTTTTTCCATATTCCATGTTTCATTTTGGTTTTCTAATTCATTCAGATTTTCAGCCTGCAGATATGCCTTGCCAATTTATTTTTTCTATAAAAGAAAGAATTTACTTTGGCTCCTTCTTTAAGAGAGTAGGGTCCACTACAGAAAGGAGGGCATGACATATTTTGCAGTGGCAAAACCATGTGGATAGGATTCCTCAGGAAACAGAGAAGATAGAATAGATGTTCTCACGTGGCTTCCTCCATTTTGAATTTTTACTCTTTTTTGTTTGTTTGTTTGTTTGTGTTTGAATTTTTACTCTTGAGGAGTGGGGATGGAAGATTATGACTCCAGCATTATGTGAATGGATTTCTAGATGACATAAGGATAAATTTGGGATGTTTAATCTCCATTGTCAACCTGATTGGACTTGGACTTGGACTCAACTAAGAGACACATCTCTGGTGGTGTCATAGAATGGGGTTCTCAGAAGGTGAAATTAAGGAGATGAGGACACGCTCTGATTGTGGGTGACACCACTTCCTTAGCTTGCACAATAACCATCCCCAAAATCTGGATGTTATGCTATCTTGAAATTTTCTCCACCAAATGACTTAGCTCATTACTTTTACGTTCTGCCTCAGTTTGCTGAATTGAGCAAAAGAGTGGCTACTGTCCCTGGCCTCCAGCAGACTCCATTTTACAAGCTGCATTTGACTCTACTTTAAGGATGGAAAATGACCCTGCACCATGTGTTCGACACCAGCTGTGTGCGACACACTTATTAGTAACTCTTCTAAAAGTACAGACTGACACCTCCTAAGCTCTACAAGGTAAAGTGGTACTGAAGGAGAACATTGGCATATTAAAATCCTATCAATAAAACCAGTCCCAGTAATTTATCAGACCGAGGAAAGAGTGGAGCTTCCTCATCCGAACTCCGTAAAGAGGGAACAAACTCTTTCTTAGTAACAGCTCCACTGAACTGTCTTCTGACCTCCCATCAGTATAAAAACCATAAATGCCCCAGGCACCTCAGCTTGGGACTATCCCACCGCTGACATGACCTCCTCGACATGCCATCTGTACTTCTCTCTCTTTACCAATCTCCATCTGCCATCCATCTGTCCACCCATTCGTTCATCAGAGCCTCATCCTGTCCTTTGTCTCTGGAGCCACCATGACATCTCCATCCTGACTGACCTGCAGTTTGACTCTATGGCAGCAAAACAGAAACACCAGCAGACCTCTAATAGGCTCGTTATCTTAGTTCCAGGGAGACTGGATTTGCATTTTTTCAGTTTGTCTGCATCTTCTTTTCTTTGAAACCTTGTGAATCGTGCTGTGGATTTTTACTGATTTTGCACTTCCTTATGTATGTGTGTGTGTGCATGTGTGTGTGTGTGTGTGTGTGTGTGTGTGTGTGTGTGTGTTTAGTGTACATGGGATGCATGCATTCTCCATGGTGCCCAGGTCAGAGGACCACTTCCAGGAGTTGAGTCTTGCCTGCTACGATGTGGAACAAGGGAATTGAACTCAGGTCATCAGACTCCCCCCTAGCTTGACCTCACACTTAAACACATACACATGTACACACAGGTGCACATACTTATACACATTCACACATACACACACTATAGGTGTCCTCTTTCTCTTCAGTCTAAGAGATGGTGCATCTTCAAAAACACCCTATTTGCATGCTTACCTGTATTCCATCACACTCCCTTCAGTTAACATGAGCTATACATTTTTTTAATGGAGGTATGGTTATTAGAAAAGTAAGTTTGATCTTACTTTGACTTTATTTTTCTTTAAAATCAATCATTCTGGATTTTGACTCTTCTCCAAATTGCAGAAGCAGATTAATGCTGCAATTATCTGTATCAGTAATTGAACAACTCTCACAGCAAATCTCAGAGATATTGATTTCCAGGCTTTTCTGAACAAATACCCCCTCTCACCAATCTCAAATAAATAGCCACCTTCTTTCCTTCAAATTTAGTATTCAAAATGATCTTAGTCAGGGATTGAAGGAAACCGTGAAGATAATTGCTTATTCCATCCTTATTAAAAATATTTTTCCATTTCTTACTTCTCTAGTCTCTCCATTTTCAAAAATTACATAAAACGTACACATTTTATCTAATTATATATACCCTTCAGAATATCCCTTCCTGTCCTACCTCTACCTGACCTTCTTGATCTCATAGACTCTGACAATAGATGGAACTAGTTCTTTCATACCAAGTTATCTATGGATAAATCTAAATATCACTAATGAGCTAGATGGCTCTACAATTTCTCATGCAAATGAGGAACCTTTTGAGTTTAAATGGGAACATTAACTAAATGGGACACTAAGACAAAAGGAACAAGTGACAGGATCTAAGAAAGGAGCATGAAGTCAGTCTACTCATATAGTAATATTAGGCTTCCCTCTAAGGAAAAGGAAATAGAAATACAAATTCTCAACTAAAAAACAATTACAGTTTCTAGTTTTTGAATTTCAATTAACAAGCAAGATAACGTTAAGCTGTGACTTGCCAGATTTCTAGAAGAATGTGTCTACCAGCCTTTACCTGCATTTAAAGAAGTATTAGTAGCAACATTAGTAACATGTTTGTAGAATAGTTTTCATGAACATGGTTTGAAGTTTTGAAGTAACACCCTAGCTACCAGCTTAGCTGACAGGGTAAGGACTCTCCTGCATTTGTGTTTTTAATATTGTCTCTTTTGTGGATTGGACACTGAGTCAGAGTTATACATTACATTGCCATTAATTTCTCTCCAGGTCACTTGGGAAAAAAATACTGAATACCTCCATTCTCCTCCCCATTGGGCTAATGTACTAAGTATTAAAATGAAAATGGCATAGACCCCTCTTTGAAGCTGCTTTTTGTCTCGGGCACTGAGCTAGATGGGCATTACAGACATGTATCTGGCTTGTGTCTATTATACTTTATTGAAAAGTGTAGCAAGTACTTCCAATCTTGTTCCACTTATGTCTGCCTCTTGTGTTTTTCAGTGACTTCACACACAGTTTTTGAAGTAGCAGAAATAGCTGGGTTTGTGCCCACTCATTTCTTATTCCTGAGATGTTTGTTAAGACATTCTCTCTGCCAGGAAAAAAAAATCAAAGGTGATGAGTTTGTAAATGGGCTTACATCTAAAGAAAGTGCCACAGCAGCGAGTGGAGAGTAATTCCAAGAAACTGTGGATATGTGCAATGGCTCAGGAGCATGGCTCATCCAGAATGAAGACACAAATTGAGGGTATTAATCTTGAAACACTTTGAGTCAATACAAGAAGAGTTGGATTAAATCATAAGCCATAAGCACCAGGTACCTCATGAGTGAGCAAGATAATCTTAAAATAGTTTAAAAAATATGTTTCAAAAATAAAACCATAAGCACCTTTCCTAGGGTCCTCCTTGCTATTTAGCTTCTTTAGGGCTATAGATTTTAATATATTTATCCTATATTATATAGCTAATATCCACTTATAAGTGAGTAGATACTATGTGTGTCTTTCTGCTTCTGGGTTACCTGACTCAGGGTGATCATTTCCAGTTACATCTGTTTGCCTGCAACTTTTGTGACTTCCTTGTTTTTAATTGCTGAGTAGTATTCCATTGTGTAAATGTACCACACTTTCTCTCCTGGTGAGGTGACCTTTCTAGGCCATAGAGAAAGAGGATCCAGACAGTCCTGATGAAACCTGTTAGGCTAGGGTCAGATAGTAGGGGAGGAGGACCTTCCCTATCAGTGGACTAGGGGAGAAACATAAAGGGAAAGAGGAAGGGAGGATGGGAGCAGGAGATGAGGGAGGGGGCTACAGCCAGGATACAAAGTGAATAGATTGTAATTAATAATGATAATAAAATAATAATAATAATAATAAATTAAAAATAAAACCATACACGATGGGTTAGCTTCATATAAAGATGTTCACAATTTGCTCTTAGCAATGAACTACAGGAAAATAAATGTACAGAAGGATCATGGTCTCTCATGCTCAAGATTAGACTCATGGTCCAGCACTGCAGGCAGCACTAGTAAGCTTTGCATAAACGCAAAATCTCAGTTTAACCAGCTGCACAGATGATTCCTCCACAAAGACTCTGTGAAGCACTATCGTCAGAAGGCTGTGTGTTCAGTGCAAGGCTGTTCTTTAAGGGCGGTAAATTTTTTGCATTAGGTATGTAGACGATCTATTCCAAATTTATATGACAGTCATTTACAAAGGAAGCTGATGAATTTTCAGACAATACAACCACGCCTGATGCTATGTTCTGACTCACAGTTATGCAAACTACCAGTGTTCTCTTTTGATGGGTGCCATGTAGATACGGTTTCCAGTTTGCTTATTTTACCTTGCAGGGAAAATGCTCAGTGTTCACTTCCAGCAGAGACGGGTCATGACCTGATGATTTGTAGTCTCAGGCTGATTTACTGGTCTTCAACTACAGGTGCTTTTGCATTCAGCATGGATGACATGCCAACCAGGTTACCACCATGTTGTGTGTTGACTGTTAATTGAGGCAGAGGTTGCAGACTATACCACTTTGCTTCTCTATCATTAGTTGAGTGAGATGCACGTCTTTGGAGCAATGTGCTTGTGTTGGACTGAGACTGAGTAAGGAGGTGTAGAAATGAAATAAAGAGTAGAACCAACCTCAACAAGTACAGATGGTCCTTTAATCAGGGTGATGAAGGACAGCAGTCTGTGTGAGAGTGGAGACTGTGCACAGGGTAGCAGAGGGGCTTCCGGGTTTATAGGGCAGAAAGTGGGATTCGGAGGAAGGAAGAGTCCATCTACAAGTCAGTTGCCCTGAAGTTTCAAAGTGGACAGATACCAACAAATACCACCATGTTGATCCTCCTTAGCAGAGGCTTCCTGGATCCTAACTGCCCACAGATGTTATCATTCAAGTCAACTCTTCTGCCCAGAGATTCTCAGGCCACGTGAGGCTTTTCAGTCATTAACCCTTCAACCTATATTGAAAGAAATTGCTTAAAAAAAGGATGTTGGTAGATGATATTTTAATAACCCTAACATATAATGATACTGTAAATGCAGCATAATGTAAAATAGAAGATCATGGAATTAGACAGTCTGGGATCTAATTGTCTAATTTGAGTCTAAGGAGCTAAAATAAATTCAAGCAAGTTTCTTACTATTGCCATGTCTCCACTTTATAATTTATTAGAAGAATATAATTTTCCCTTACTTGAAGTAGAGGGGTATAAAGTAATAGAATATATTTTGAAGTACCTACCCCCATTAGCCCTTTATATATCTTAGAGATCTTCATTTGCTGTCCCTTTATTTTTCAAAGCTTGAGAGAGGTGTGGAGAAAAGGCCATTTGAACTGATAATTTTTTTATTATATCATCTCAAAAAGTATAAACATTCAGGGAAAAGAGGTTGCATAAATGCGATGGCTATTACATTTTAAACATGATGGTATCATAGATTCAAACAAGAGCTTTAGAATCGTATTAAACTTGGAGCCATTATCATACTGTCCTTACGTTCTGTGCTATAAAAATACCTAATATGCTAGTTTATGAAGCCTCAAACAGCCCTACACACCTTTGCAAGGAACACAACATATATCTCAAACCCACTGTCTGCTCTGAGTTTTCACCTTCTAAAGTAAGTCCTTCAACCTATGGCTTGCTCTCCAGCAGCATCTCTATTAGTTACCAAATTGTCACATATGCATACACACAATACTTGTTTTTCTCCATTGCTTCTTCTCTATCAACAATGTTTATGCAGGGCTAGGAAGATAGCAAAGTGGACAAATAGCTATCTGCACAAACACATGGACTAGAGTTTGGCCCCTAACACCTAAGTATAAAAGATCTATGCCACAGTACATTTCTAGAAACTGACCACTAAGAAAGTAGAAACACAGGTTCCCTGGAGCTTACTAACCAGCCAGTCCAGATGAAATGGCCAGCTCCAGGTTAAGTGAGAGATCTTGGCTCAAAACAGCTTAATTCTAACAAAAACAATTAAGAGCCACACAGATATTCAAACAACAGCCAAAAGAGTAGCCTCTCCTTCATTAATTTCTTGATTTACACATAACCAATGATACAGGGACATAATCACAAAACAACTCAGTCTGATCATGAGAAAATAGCTCCTGGGAGAAGAAGAATTTACTTCTCTAGGCATAAGCCCTTTATTATTCATCTAAAGTGAAGAGGTCACTCTTGATACAGTATATGTACAGCAAAACCAGACTCTGATGGATGCATTTATATATAATTGTAAATATATATATATATATATATATGCACACATATATACTCATCTGTGTATGTAATAATAATAAAATAAAGAGGCTGTCAACATGAGAGTTGGGGGTAGACCTGAAGAATTTGAGGACGAGTAAATGTGTCAGGCTGGAGGGAGAGTAAAGGGAAAGGAAAGATGATGCCAATCTATTCAATTAAAAAGGAACTTTAAAAAGTAAAGAAATACTAGAAGATAAAAGATAAGGATTATAATAAACAATAACTTCCTGGAGCAACACCCTTAAATCTCTTTAAAGACATGCTCCTGTTGATATCATTACCAGTATCCATTTATCACCTGTATCGTTATTAGCCAGAAACTGGTGAAAACTGTTTCACCTCAACCAGGGGTTGCCACTCCTATATTTACCATTATTATACTATGTTCTGGTCACTCTTCTTATAGAGCAGCTATCACACTTCCCACAGTGTCTGATGAAACCGTTTTTGACTTTCCGTTACTTCAGGTGCCATATGTCTGTGTAGAGAAACTGATGGCTGTTTCCCATAGAACTCTCACTAACTGCACAAGCAACATTTAGCAACATTCATGAAAATAAAGTAGACTACCTTAGCTGTAATTTACATGGTCAATTTTACTGACTTTTGTAGAAAGGCATTATCCTTCGTGGAAAACTCATAAAGTGTTTTCTCCAGAAATGACATTTTTCTGGGTTAAGTAGACTCAGAAGCACATAGGATAAATTGTTGTAAGAAAGAAATCAGAGAAAGAACAAACTTCAAAATAGCCACAAACAATATAAAATATCTTGGGGTAACCCTAACCAAGAAAGAAAGACAAATGGGATGTGCATTGGATGTATGACAGGAGTCTACTGCAGAAGGCATCTGAAAGACTCTACCTAGCAGGGTTTCAAAGCAGATACTAAGACTCATAACCAAACCTTCAGCAGAGTGCAGGGAATCATATGAAAGAAGGGGGAGTTAGTATGACATGGAAAGGATGGGAGCTCCACAAGGACCAAATATATCTGGGCACAGGGTCTTTTCTGAGACTGATACTCCACCAAGGACCATGTATGGGTATAACTTAGAACCTCTGCTTGAATGTAGCCTGTGGTAGCTCAGTAACCAATTGGTTTCCCATAGTAAGGGGAACAGGGACTATTTCTGACAAGAACTCAATGGCAGGCTCTTTGATCTCCCCACTCCCCAAGGGAGGAGCAGTCCTGCTAGGCCACAGAGGAGGTCTTTGCAGCCAGTCCTGAAGATATCTGATAAAACAGGGTCAGATGGAAAGGGAGGAGGTCCTCCCCAATCAGTGGACTTGGAAAGGGGCAGGGAGGAAATAAGGGAGGGAGGGTAAGATTGGGAGGGAATGAGGGAGCGGGATACAGCTGGGATACAGAGTTAATAAAATGTAACTAGTAATAAAATAAATAAAATTAAATTTAAAATAAAAAGAAAGAAAGTGCAAGGCTTATATAATAAATTCTTCAAGTATTCAAAGAAATTGAAGAAGGTATCAGAAGATAGAAAGATCCCTATGCTTACGGATTGATAGAATTAACATAGTAAAAATGGCAGTTCTACCAAAAGCAATCTACAGATTTAGTGCAATACCCATCAAAATTCCAACACAATACTTTACAGACCTTGAAAGAACAATGCTCAATTTCATATGGAAATATATATAAAAATCAGGATAACTAAAACAATCCAGAATAATAAAAAAAAATTCTGAAGGCATCACCATTCCTGATTCAAGCTGTGCTATAGAGCTATAGTAATATGGACATGGTATTGGCAAAAAAGCAGACAGCTAAACAATTTGAATTGAAAACCCAAACATAAATCCATACAAATATGGTCACCTGATTTTTTTTTAATAAAGAAGCTAGAAAAATATGATTAAAAAAAGAAAGCATCTTACTATTTCCTATTTCTTTCATAAGTTTCCCTGCACTCTGCCCAACAGTTGGCCATAAGTCTCAGCATCTGCTTTGACAGTCTGCAGGGCAGAGCCTTTCAGAGGCCCTCTGTGGGAGGTTCCTAACTTCTTTCCTGTTTTCTTCTTCTTCTGATGTCCATCCTCTTTGCCTTTTGGGATGAGGATTGAGCAGTTAAGTCAGGGTCCTCCCTCTTGAGTAGTTTCTTTAGATGTACTGATTTTAGTAGGTTTATCCTATATTATATGTCTATATGAATGAGTATATACCGTGTGCATGGAATCTTATGAAAGAAGTGGGAAATAGTAAGATCTGGAGAGGACAGAATCTCCACAAGGAGAGCAACAGAACCAGAAAATTTGAACACAGGGGACTTTCCAGAGACTCATACTCCAACCAAGTACCATGCATGGAGATAACCTAGAACCCCTGAACAGATGTAGCCCATGGCAGTTCATTGTCCAAGTGGGTTCCATATTAATGGGAAGAGTGACTGCCTCTGACATAAACTGATTGACCTGCTCTTTGATCACCTCCCCCTGATAAGGGAGCAGCCTTTACCAGGCCACAGAAGATGACATGCAGCCACTATTGAGGAGATCTGATAGACTAGGAACAGAAGGAAAGAGAGGGGGACCTCCCCTATCAGTGGACTTGGGGAGGGGCATGGATGAAGAAGCAGGAGGGAAGATGGGAATAGGAGGGGAGGAGATAAGGGTTTATGGGTGGATACAAAGTGAATAAAGTGTAATTAATAAAAGTTAAAAAAAGCATCTTCAACAAATGATGCTGGTCTAACAAAATGTCCACATGTAGAAAAATGTAAATAAATCCAATATTTATCACCCTGAACAAAAAGTGGATCAAAGACCTCAAATTTAACCACACACACTGAACCTGATAAAAGAGAAAGCAGGGAATAGCCTTGGACACATCAGCACAGGAGACAACGTCCCAAACAGAACATTGATAGCATAGGCACTTAGATCATCAGTTAATAAATGAGACCCAGGAAACTGAAAAGTTTCTGTAAGGCAAAAGATATCATCAAAAAGACCCAATGTCAGCCTATGTAATTGGAAAAGATTTTTCACCATCTGAGCGAGGCTTAATATTCAAAATATATAAAGAACTCAAGAAACTAGACATAGCCAAACTAAACAACCCAATTAAAAAAGAAAGTACAGATCTAAGTAGAGAATTCTCAATAGAGGAATCTCAAATGGCTAAGAAATACTTGAAAAAAATGTTCAATATCCTTAGCCATCGGGGAAATGCAAATCAAACTTCTTTGATATTCCATCTTATACCTATCAGAATGGCTAAGATCAGTAGCAAGTGACAGCTCATGCTGGTGGGAAATCAATGCAGTAGTCCTCAGAAAACCAGAAATTGATCTAACTCAAGAGGCAGCTATCCAACTCTTGGGCATATACCCAAAGAATGTTCCATCCTACCACAGACACTTGCTTAACTATGTGCATACTGCCTTTATTCATAATAGGAAGAAACTGGAAACAGCCTAGATGTCCTGCAGCATAAGAAAAGAGAAATAAAACATGTATTTTACAGAGTGGAGTATTATTTAGTTAAAAAAATAACATATTGAAATTTGCAGGCAAAAAGATGAAACTTGAAAAAAATTATTCTGAGGGAGGCAATCGAGATCCAGAAAGACAAGATCCACAGACCCAGAGGCTAACAAACAAGTAGAATTCTACATGGAATGCATGGCTCCTCCAGGAATCTGAAATAGGGAAGATTTTGTAGAGGGATTTTGGATGGGTAGGAATGGGAACAGGAGCGATCAGATGGGGAAAGGAGGGACAGACAGGGAGAATATAGGAAGAGATGACTGGAAGTAGGGGTCAATGCTGAAACCTAGTTCAGGGGAAACTTTCTAGAAACTATAAAGGTGACCTTAGGGAGAAATCCTGGCAGATAAGGAAGAATAAGGAACCTGAACCAGCCATCTTCAGTAACCTGGAAAGGTTCACAGTGGTGGGATTAGGATAGCAACACAGACACAAAACCTTTGGTCTCACATCTGTCCTGCCTATAAGATGTGCTAGAGTAGTGGTGGGTCAGAGCTTGTGACAGTACCAACCAATGTCTTGTCTAAATTAAGGTCCAAGCCATGACAGGGAGCTCCTGCCTAGATGGCCACGAATTGGAAACTAGACCTAGGGTAGAACCAGACAGGACTAACACAAAAGTAAAGGAAATGACTCCTAAAGATATTCTGCTATACTCACAGATCAGTGCCTAGCACAATCAGAGAGGCTGATGCAAGTAAATGCAGAGACTCACACCCAAACATCAGGTGGAAATCGTGGCTCTGAAAACCCCGGGAAAAGGGGAGAAAGGATTATAGGAGTCAGATGAATTGAGTATACTGGGGGAACTTGGCCCACAGAATTGACTAAGCCTGGCCCATCGGAGCTCACAGAGACTGAAGCTGCACTTGAGGAGTCTTCATGGGTCCTGCTACATCATCCACATACATGCTACAGTTGTTTTGCTTGAGGTGTTTGGGAGGACTTCATAACCATGGGACAGAGAGTGTCTCCTACTCTTTTGCATGCTCTTGGGACCCTTCTTCTCCTATGGACTGCCCTGGTCCAGCCTTGACATGAAGGTTTGTTCCTAGTCTTATTGCATCTTGTGATGCTATTCCGTTGATATCACTGTAAAGCCTGCTCTTTTCTGAAGGGAAATGGAGGAGAGTTGGATCTGGGTGAAGGAAAGGTAGGGGCAGGAACTGTGAGAAATGGAGGTAGTAAAGGCAGTGAATGGGATGTATTATATGAGAGAATAATAATAATTAATAAAAAAGTGTTACAAGAGTCAAGTTTCTGGCCAAAGATCTTATAGTCTTAATCTATTCCTCACTTAAACACAAACTTGATAAATCTGTTGTGGACTTATATGAACAAATTCATGCTATTTAAAAAAAATAAATGGGTCTACTGTAAATTTCTCCTACATTATTCATGCAAATACTTCTGCTAGCCACAGTTTGGATCAAAAGAAATATTAAACATGTGAGGATATTACACAATCTCTAATCTCCCTCTGCTGTGTTAAAGATCAACATGTTCAAAGCAATGACAGAGACTTAGTAGTTATATGTGTAGAGTTTCAATTGTAGTTCATTCACTTTAATAAACAAACTTACTTTGACCCACTTACAGAACATAAAAGTGAAAGAGATACAACTGTCCTTTCTTTTAGGATTTACAGTCTACTGATAAAAGTTTATAGGTAATCATGTAAGTATAAGTTTATGAAATAGTTGGTGGGGGATTTTGCAAAAAGCAATTGATGAGGGAGACTTGGATGACAAAATATCCATTTGTATACAAACAAGTATATTTAGGAAAAAAATTCTAGGACTCTGATTGAATTTGATTTTCATACTCGTTTGCTTAGTAAGCAAAGAAAAACAAAGGCATATAAAAATGAAAATTGGGTTTTAATCAGACAGGCTTGGTTTTGTCATGTACAGACTACGCAAATTTGGTTAAATCTATTTGACTTGGAATTTAGTTTTCTTGACTGGAAAGTGCACAGCATAATACTGATTTTAAAGGAAACACTAGTTGCTATCATTGTCATAAGTAATTTGAGAAAACAAGTAAGTAAATAAGTATTTTAAATGCAGTTAGAAATTATACTAGTTTAGGACAGTGGCAGTAGTAGGTTCTCTGCTAGGAGTTATGACCTCACCGTCAGTTGTTAGCTGAATAGGTTCATAGGATAAGGTAATAATTTCCTTCATTTGAGCAAGCCCAGGAAAAATTAGATATCTGTTGACAACTTCATGAAATCTGTCATTACTGCACAGTTGGGGATATCCTCTGAGGATGTTCCTTGTTGTGGTTCGTAGGCTTTACAGTTAGGAAGGGCTATTGTTTTTGTTTGTTTGTTTGTTTGTTTTTTCGTCCCTCAGCACCTTGCACAGAACCTTCAAATACTATGAGCTAGTCCTTAGGAAGAAGCCTTCCAGGTCAGTTCCAGTTATGTGCATCCAAGTCTTGTGTCCAAAGCGTCTTCAGCAATAGGATCTCACTTTTAAGTTTTGGGAGGCAATGGGAGATGATGACAATGGGCTATATTGTTTCAAGAGTCCATTGGGGCTCTGTGATAAACTGTTTTAGGTGTCCATTGGACTCTGCAGAAAATTTGCAGGTAAATGGACAGAACTCAAAAATATTATAGTGAGTGAGGTAACTCAGACCCAGAAGGACAAAAACTGTATATTCACTTTTATTTGTGTATCATAGATTTGAATCTTTAGATATAAATATATTATCTGAAAAACACACAAAAATCAATAAGGCATAAAGGGGCATGTGGGAGGGTCAATAGAGGAGGATAGTAGGACACAGGTGTTATGAAGAGGGTAATGGGAAAGATAAGATGGGAGGCTTAACAGGGAGAGGAAACGGAAGGCAATATTACAGAGGAAGAAGAAGAGAGGATGGATAAACAGATAAACACACTGTGGATGTTTGCAAAAACTATTAGGAAATATCATATATGTGTATATGTGTGTGTGTTTGTATGTGTGTATTTATATGAAATTATGCCAGTTGGGTAATAATTCTCTCTCCAAGAGCCATAGACCATCTAGCAAAAGCCCTAGTGCCAAGCATAGGACACCTTCCTTTGAATTGCTAAGCTACTAAATATTTTAATTTATTTTATCCCTGTAAAGTATAGTCTATTATTTTCCAATATAATGAATATTATGGGTAGATTTGTGTCCCACAAAATGCATACATTTATACTCTAGCCTTCTGTCCCCCAAATGCCTAAAAGAAAGTTGCAACTCAAATATTCTGTACAAAAAGATGCACTTTAGATCAAAGAGAGATATCTGAGCATGAGTGTGTATCAAAGAGAAGACGGCCCACATGAGAGCTCCGGAAGTCAGCTATCCACAAGTTGAGAGGGGTCTCACATGAGACCAGTGCTGAGGACACCATAATGTTAGTGTTTTAACATCCACAGCTGTGATAAGATTAATGTATATTTTGCTATGGCAGCCCTATTAAAGTTATACAACAGAGGCATGGAAGCCATATAAAAGTTGTATATACCTAGCTTACAGAACATATGGAATTCAAATTCCAGAAGAATTTTACCAGACCCCCATGTTCTTAATTTTCTCAGACTGTTACTTTTCAGAATGTGGAAATTGTAACAGTGAGAGGAAGTCATATGGCTCTCAGCTGCACATCCACTCACAATATTGGCAGGATTCGAACCTAGGTCTCTTTCATTTCCTGCTTCATGGACAACGAAAATTGTCCTGTGACAACTCAGAGATGTGATTTTTTCCAAAAAGCTTCATCTTATTGGGCTTCAATTTTTCCACACAAGAGAGCTGAGGCAGCATCAGCTTTGACACATGCATACAGGCTGCTGAGCTAATAATGTTCATGGATGAAAGATGATGAAAATTTGCAAAAGGGCTCTGTAGTCACTTAAGACATTAGAATCATATTCCATATAAACTTCAAACTGCCCTGGTAAGGTTTATAGCACAACATCCCTAACAATGTCAATTTAAACACAGATTTTATTTGTCATACTAATGTTGAAAGCCTTTTTAGTGCTTTCAGCAGATACCAGAAGAACCATTAACATAGATGCTCTAAATTAGGAACGGTTTCTCCGGAGTCTGACTGTTTACACACTCAGTGAGGAAAGAATTGGAAGTCATTGCACTGGACTGACTATCAATTATGTGATAACCCCAGTCACAGATGCATCATGTCTGGCGTGAAGTTGTCTGTGGGAAAAGGGAAAAAAAAAGCTTTAGCCATGCCAAGTTAGATTCTACATTTCAAAGCTCTTCCCATTATGCTACATACTTAACTGTATTTCCTCTGATGCAATGGGTGCCATTACACATTACCAAAACTATCAACACCATTCTTCCATGGAGAATCTGATAATGCCCCTTAAAATAAATATCTCCAAGATTAAACATTTTGACAGAGTACCATATTATAAACCCTTACATCTTAGCATACCACAGAAGGAGCTTTTAAATGAAAATATTTAAGGCCATAAAGTCTGAGGAAGGTTAACAAAGACACATTTACTCATTCATTTGTTATACTTGGGGGGGGGTGTATTCTTGAGAGAATGAAAGTGTGTGTGCCTGCATATGATGTGAAAACCAGAGCTTAACATTTGGTATTGTCTCCGTTTGCTTTCTGTTGTTGAGATAAACATAACCAGAAGCAACTTGGGGAGGAAAAGGTTTATTTGGATTAACATTCACAATTTCTGATCAAAGAAGTCAAGATTTGGACTCAAGTCAGGAACCAAGACTTGAGTCCCAAATTGTAAAGCATAGATGGACATTAAAAGGATCTTAATGAATTTCTATGGAAACTAGGAAATGGCTGTGGAAAGACTGGACAGAGTCTGTCCCAGTAAGGAGATTCTCTCAGAAGAATTAGTTATTAGGCATTGCAGGGTAATCTGCAGCTTACGCTACAATGGTGTCAAAGTTGAGTCTATAAGGTCGGTCAGTGTTTTTCAGAACCTAAGCATTGGCACATACACACTTACTATTAGCATATGGCAATGACACAGCCATGTTTAATGGGAAGAGCAAAAGTCACAAAGCTAACATGGCTTCTTGACAAAGCTGAGACACATAATGCAATTGCTATTGTGCTGCCTTTCACTTTTGGTCTTGATCTCCGTGTGTTATATGGTTGGGTAGAGGTCAATATTTGTACAACTTGGGGATATTGAATTTGTGGAAATGTTCTTATTAATCATTTATGGTTTCTCCAAAGAGTACTGCTTCTCAGTTTTCCCAAGAACGTCCTGAGCATACTACCCCTCCCACTTTTAGGGGAGATGTCCTGATCTGGACATACTTGAAGGCCTTTCTTCTACCTGGGAGGGAGGTTGTGACTCACAGAAAGATGCCAGAGATCTTGAGGCTCTGGCTCAAGATTCTCTTGGACCATCTGGCCTTGTACTTACTCAGGAACAAGATAATCAAAACAAAGTAAACTTAAGAAGGTATTCATGATGCAGTGGTCTAGAGATCAACAGCAGGTCAGATTAAAGCCTTTTCTACTATACACTCTGGCAAGTATGTGGCATATAAGATTGGGGGCTGCATATGGTATATGCTTCAAAGAAAAAATACAGTAACAAAGTGAGACTGGCTAGAGTTATATCTGCTCTACACAGGAATTTGTACTGATTGACAAAGAATGATGTGAAGAAATGACTTAAACAAAATTAAGACCTCTCTTTCTTAGAAAAGCCTAGGTTGTACAGAGTCACTGTGATGCTGTATAACCACGTAATGAAAGAATACCAAGATTGGACATATAAATAAAATACAAACATTGTATTATGCCAGAAATTGAATGAGAACTTCAGCAGCATTAGCCTGAAGATTTTTCTTGGGCCTAACAATAATTAACTCTCTAACCATTAAAAGCTGATAATACAGTGTTCTGCTCGAGACATGGCCATTTGCTCAGGCTGGCTTGGAGGTTTTCTTTTTCTCTAGTGCCCTTGAAACCACAAAATTCTTAAAAGTGGGGTTGTTCGGTTGATGAAGGAAAAAATGAGTAAATGATAACTTTGTTTTGGCCTGTTTTATCAATGATGACTAGATGTGCCTGGGGAAAAGAAAAAAATAACAACAAAAACAAAAATAAAAACAAAAACAAACCCCCAAAAGACAATATTATCTATGTTTTGGAACAGCATGCATTTATCCCTGCCTACTGAGTTCTGTATAAATAACCAAGATTCCCCACACTGCTGACAACTATACCTGCCTCACTCTTCCTTCAATGACTTCTTACTCTTTCATTGGGACCTGGCCATTGCCAGTGCTGGCCCCTGGTAGCAGATCATTTACTAAATATTCTTTTCATGTTTATTAACCAAACCCTTAAAAAACATGGTTTAGAAAGTTATTTTTGTCACACAGTCTTGTTAAGAAAGAGATTTTAAATGAAATATGTGGAACATCTATGGCTTTCTAATCTGTAAGAGAGTGAGTTATAAAAATGATATGGGATATGCTGGTGTCTATGAGAACAAGGAGCTGGGGTCCTGGAAACTCAACAGGCAACAAGCCGCCTCCAGCTAGTGACCTTTCGGGGTGTATTTTTACCTTTTTAAAAGCCCCTTACTCTAAAAGCCTGGGACTACACCTGGGTCCCAAATACCTAAATGTAGTCTCAGCCATCTTGCATAACTACCTTTTATTGGCTATGAACTGTCTGAGTGATCATCTCTGGTGAGTTTCCTTTACAATACTGTTTGAGGAAGTGGTGCTGCCTTGCAAGTAGAAGGTATGTGATTGGATTTGGACTTTGAGAGTTCATGACCTCATCTCCCTTCCTCTTTTCTCTCTCTGCTTCCTCCACGTGGGTAAGACTGCAATCTCTCACTTTCCTGCCATTGTTACTGTCTAGGGATCTTGACTGTGTCCATTTTTTTCTGCAGGATAAAGAATTTAAAAGGCAGAAAAAAAAATCTCAAGTGCAACAGGTAAGAGTGGAGAAATCTTTAACATTGCGAACAGAATCATTAGATGAAGAAAGGTATTTTTTATTGGAGAGCAAGATGAGGAAACACATATACACAGACACAGACACAAACGCAATGGACATCTGGAGAAAAAAAAAATAACTTTCTGCAAAACAGAAGGTGGACTTGGGAAGCCAAAACTTCTTTCTCTTCTGGATGGTTTTTAAGTCTCTGAATAGTTTTTCTCCTCTAATTTAGGGTTGGTCAGTTGGTCAGATTGGCAGTGTGAAGAAAAGATGGGATGGCCAATTGGCCCAGGGTTGATTTATAAACATTCTGATACTGCCTTGAATTTGTTGAGGCAACTGATTAGCAGGGGTTCTAACAGCAGAAGAAAAAGCCTATAAGGCCATTGTTTTAAGCAGCCAAGCTCAAATGAAAAGGATAAGAAGCCTAATTTGGCAATTTTACCCACTCCTGTTATTACCTAGGTCTGGCCACTCTCCTCATCTGTCTGTCTACCTACCAAAGGATCTGTTTGATTCCCAGTCTCCCACCAACATATCTCCCTCCCCATTATGGTACAACAATAAGCCAAATAATTTTTTCCCTATACATTTTTTTTAATTTTTTATTTAACTTTTATTAAATACACTTTATTCCTTTTGTACCCCCATAAGTCCCTCCCTCCTCCCCTCCCGGTCCCACCCCTCCCCCCCTTTCTGCATGAATGCCTCTCCCCAAGTCCACTGATAGGGGAGGTCCTCCTCTCCTTCTTTCTGATCTTTTTTTTTTTTTTTTTTTTTCTTCTCAATGCAGTTTATTCAGGAACCTTGGACAATCTTCTGACCCTGGGGAGTTAAGCTGTGGGCTGGCTTTCCCTATACATTTTATCACGGTGTTTTATTATAGTAACCGAAAAGTAACTTATATAGAAGGTTATCATAAGTTTAAGTTAAATAATCTTTGTACCCTAGGAAAGAAATAAAATAAATGCAGTGTATTAAGATTCTGTACAGCAACACCGCCAATAGATTGGATAAAGGGACTATATTAGCTTTTCTCACAATTTAGAACTAATGTCTCAATGATGGCCGCGTATAGCACTAGAATGCCTGAGACTGGGTTGTTGTTCAGTCTATTTGCCGAATGCTCCAGCAGTCCCAGTCAGGCACTCAAAGCTTGGAGGATTTTGAGGAAGTTGTTGCTCTTTATGACTGGAAATCCAAAAAAGCTGTGTTCTGATGTCAAAAAGGGATGACAGCAGCAGCTGCAGAAAGAAGAGAATACTAACTAACCAGCAAGAAATAAAGGAAGGCAAGCAGTGCTGCTCTTCCCTCAGACCTCTTGATATCCATACTACCCCTGGGAAGGTGCTGGCTACTTACCCCTCAGTTAATTCTTCCTGGAAATGTTCTCACAGACTTGTCCAGGGAAATATCTCTTAGTTGACTCCAGATCCAATCAAGACATCAGCTAAAGTTAAACATCAGATGCACAATTCTATTTTAATATAGCTATTTTTATTTACTATGAGCTTTTTTTGTGTGCATTAATTCATCTGTCATCTTACAAAAGTTATTGGAATTAATGGTAACAAAATATACCCAGACTCTTTTGGTATATTATGCTTAGCACTCATTTTGTTGCTGTTGTTTTCTGTGACTACTATACAAACCCATCTCTCTTCAGCTCCATCCTCACATATACACAAAGAGGTAAATACCTCAGAGCTAGTTATTAGATGCATATGCCTCTGTTTTCTTCTGTTATTTTCACTTGGCCTGTTTCAAACTCTATTACCTTCATACTGGGTTAGGCAGAAAGCTGCCAAGAAGAGAGAATCATCTTTCGTGCTTGTAATCAACATTACAGTGGGTATGCAGATGCTTAACTTTCTGTTCTGTGATGATATTCCAAGAATGCCCTAGTACTTTTTCAGAAAACTAATTGTTAGTGAATGGTCTAATCTCTCCCCTTTGACCATACTGAACATCCCCAAATTAAGGGTCTATTTAAATGATCATTCACTTGTTTCTGGGAGAGGATGCTGATAAGATCTCAAGTGGTGGGATGCCACTATCTATGGAGACTTCCAGAGAGTTACCACAGTATCTGCTCACCAGGCATAGGCTCTGAACCATTTGTACATTTCTCCCTTATATAAAACATTGATTTCTATTCTTCCATTTAGTCAGCTGGCTTTCTTTGTTCCTCTAATCTCACAATTTATATAAAGGCTCCCCTGAGTGGCAGTCAACAGGAGGCCCACCTCTATTCTTTTATATGCTTCTCAGCTGATTCTAAGAAGCAGGGTGGATCAGAAGTCAGAAATCACACAATGTACGTATGCTGAAGCCAAATAGTTCACATTAAAATGAAGTTTTACCGGGTCCCTAAGATTTCTTTGTCTGGTAAAATACAAGAATAGATCTCTGTAATTTGGCATCCTAGGAATAGCTTCTTTGTCATGTCAATTTTCTCTGATTTAAGTGAGTCAGACAGCCAGACCTTCTTTGCAACTTTTGTTTCTTGGCTCTTCCAGTCCCTTTAAAACATTTATTAAAATCATTTTTCATTAAGCATTCTTCCCTTTAAATCATTCACACAATGCTTATTTGCTCATATTGCTTTGTGGTCAGTTTTCATACAAGTCCGATGAAGAGAATCAAGTAAAGGCTATGTCCTCAGAGAGGTGAAAGTGGCATGCTATCTGAGAAAAACAGAGCAAAGGGCATGGAAATGCATATCATTATCCCAGTTTAGGGTCAAAACTGGGGAATGAGAAGAGGGAGTAATTAGTGACATTGCTAAAACCTCTACTGTCCCTATGGTGTCTGCTATAGCCACTTGTGTTAACATTTATGCCTTCTTTCTGACCTTTACAGATATTTCAGTTGATACCATGTGAACAGTTACAGGTGAAAAGCAACTGTAGATGCAGAAACATAACTCTCCACCTCCACCCCACCTTATTCCTTCCCCAAAAAAAATGTTTATGCTGGACCCAAATATGAGTGATTATGGTCCAGGAATACAGATACTGGTTATTCCAAATTTTAGATTTTAGTATGGTAACATTTTTATGAAGTGTTTAGAGCTATGGAACAAAGAAAATCACAAATCAAGTCACATCTTAAATACATAGTTGGAAACATCAAATAAGTGTGTTATAGCAATGCATGAAAGTCTCTCTTATAGATCTCAGGTCAGTTACAAATCTATAGCAGTTATAGATAATCTACAAATCAGTTATAGATAACTGACCAGATATTTAGCCTCTTTAGTGGTGTTAGCTGCTGATCTGTTTGTACATACAGAGGATTTTCCTAATACTAACAAAGATGTTAGATCACATACAGAGGAGGGTAATAAATGGTCAATTGTGTAACAGGAAAAGGCAGTGCAGAGGATCCTTCATTTTATGTTGCTGTTTAGGCTTTTTTAGGTTTAACTAGAATTTGATCTCCTTGATCAAGGAAAAATATCCAGGTATATTCTAGGAAACTGAGGTCAAGATGCCTAAGCTTTCATTATACTGGCTATTTATGCAGATCCTTTCCTCTAGCTAACTGCTTATCTTAGCTTCTGTTAAGCTTCTTGCTTTCACAATGCCTCCTCTGTAGTTGCCCAGTGAATTGCCAGGATGTGATTTTTGCTTTAAAAACCCCTTACACTAAATGCCTGGTGCTACACTGGGTCCTGAGTACCTGAATGTAGTCTGTAATGACTTTCAATTGGCTATAGGATACGGTCTTCTTTGTAGGCACTCTAACATTGGGGCGGGGGTATCTAAATATAGGGTCAGTATAACTAGGCTCTGGACTTATAGTATACTAAACTTTCCACGAACATTGTAGTTTGAATTAATCAGCTTTGCAGAAAAGTCAGTAAAAAACAGACTTCTTCTGGATTAGCTTACACAAGTGAGGGCATATCAAGGGCTATGAGCTATAGTTGACTTTGTACTGCACAAAGACTCTATCAAAAACTCACTCTAATAAAGTTCACATTAAATTCTGTTAAATTCTGAAATGACATTTTTTTCTTTTTTTAAATTTTATTTAACTGTTATTAATTACACTTTATTCATTTTGTATCTCCCCCATAAGCCCCTCCCTCCCCTTTCTGCATGCATGCCCCTCCCCAAGTCCACTGATAGGGGAAGTCCTCCTCTCCTTTCTGATCTTAGTCTATCACTTCCCAGAGACTCATACTCCAACCAAGGACTATTCATGGAGATAACCTAGAACCCCTGCGCAGATGTAGCCCATGGCAGTTCAGTGTCCAAGTGGGTTACATAGTAATGGGAAGAGGGACTGCCTCTGACATAATCTGATTGGCCTGCTCTTTGATCACCTCCCCCTGAAGGGGGAGCAGCCTTACCAGGCCACAGAAGATGACAATGCAGCCACTTCTGACATTTTTTTCTTAAAAGAAAATAAAATAAAAACAGAGTTTCTACTGTTGGAATCAGCGTAGAAGAAACTGTCTAAAACCCACCAGGTTGACACTACTTAAAAATCTATTCTCAAAACAATGAAGCCGTTACATGCTCTCTAACTCTGGACTCACACTGGCTGGTCATCTCAGCTTCCGCCTATCTCAGAATTCTTTAGGATCATATTTTTGGCTCCCTCCTCAAATATTTTCAGTATACCCAATTTCTTGTCTGTTTCTTCTTTTATAATTTTTGTTCACTATTCATTGTTTGGATGCCTACTACTTGTAAAAAAAAATCCCTTTTTTAAGTGCTGGTGACAAAAAACAAACAAACAAACAAACAAACAAATTAACAAAAAACCCAAGACAACAGCAACAAAACACAAATAACCAAACCACAACAACAAAACAAAAAAACCCAAACAAGACTGAAAATCCCAAAACATCAAGACTGAAAAGGAGCTTGTAGAACTCAGGAAAAGTACACCAACAGGCAAAATTTCAAATGACAAAAAAACTGTCAAGCAGAGAATTAATGATCAACAACTAAAACAGAGGTTGAGAATTTTGTGACTACTCTCTTATCAGTGACTTAGCAGAACTGTCTTTCATCAAATGATACATAAGGTAAGCTGAAAATTATTGGAAAGCCTGGAGGGATAGCTCAGTCAGTAAGGTGTCTGGCACATAAGCCCAAAATCTGAGTTTAATCCTTGGTACCTAAATACAATGCCATGTTTTGGTGGTGCATGCTTGAAATCCAGCCATGGGAAAGTGGATTCAGACAGCTTAGGTAAATTTGTAATCTCTAGGCATCAGTGAGAGACTCTATTCCAAAAAGAAAAAAAAAAAAAGACAAAGAAAGAAACAAGGTTGAACAAATGTCTTTGTTGTACTTGAGCATATTTTCGATATATGCCTAGGAGTGGTATAGCTGGATCACTAGGAAATGCTTTTCCTAATTGTCCGAGAAAGCTCCAGATTGATTCCCAAAGTGTACTTGTTCAACCATGTTCATAGCTTTACCCATAATATCCAGAACCTGGAAACAACCCAGATATCCCTCAGCTGAGGAATGGATACAGAAATTGTGGTACATTTACACAATGAAATACTACTCAGCAATTAAAAACAAGGAAATAATGAAATTGCAGGCAAATGGTAGGATCTAGAAAAGATTATCCTGAGTGAGGTATCTCAGAAGCAGAAAGACATACATGGTATATACTCACTCGTAAGTGGATACTAGACCAATAAGATAGGATAAACATACTAAAATCTGTACACCTAAAAAAAGCTAAACAAGAAAGAGGACCTGGGGTAAGATTACCAATCCTCACTTAGAAAGACAAATGGGATGGACATTGGAAGAAGGAGAAAACAAGAAACAGGACAGGAGCCTACCACAGAGGGCCTCTGAAAGATTCTACCTAGCAGTGTATCAAAGCAGATGCTGTCTCTGACATGAACAGGGACTGTCTCTGACCCAGTGGCTGGCTCTTTGACCTCACCCCCTGAGGGAGGAGCAGCCTTGGCAGGCCACAGGGAAGTACATTGTAGCCAGTCCTGATGAAACCCAATTAGCTAGGGTCAGATGGAAGGGGAGGAGGACCTCCCCCTATCAGTGGACTTAGAGAAGGGCATGGGAAGAGATGAGGGAGGGAGGGTAGGATTGGAGGGAATGAGGGAGGGTGCTACAGCTGGGATGCAAAGCGAATAAAATGTAATTAAGTTAACAAATAAAAATTTAATTAAAAAAAGAAAGAAAGAAAACAACAAAAGTGGAGAGTAACTGAGAAAGCAGCCTGAGATTTCTCTCTAACCTTCACACATGCACCCACACCCAAACACATAACTGCTATCTATACCTATGAACACAGCAACACTGCAAACGGAGGTGGTAGAACGAGAAGATCATTCCTGTTGCTAAAGTCTCTATGTTAGAGTGACAGAACAAATGGAGAACAAAATGTGACAATATCAGATACATGAAATTTCCTGAACCATAGGAAAGAATATCAGCTTCACGGTTGTATTCCATGCAAAGTTAGAGGTCACTGAAGTTATCCTATCCAAAGAGCAGAAGAAATGATTTGTGTTACTTATGGGTTCTCCCTCAACTATTGTGACCAGACAGTCCTGAAATTTATTAAAGATGCCATTTGATTCAGTAGGACAAGAGTAGATCTTGGGTCCTGGGTTTCAAACAAGCTTCATGGATGCTGTTGCTGCTGAGCCCAAATCAGGGTTTAGAATAAACTTCTGGGTGATTCATGAATTAATGGAAGACAAACAGCAGGGAGATAAGAGACAAGCAGGAAGACACTGCAAGGATGTGTGTAGCATTTTTGTGAGATGTGTAAGTGATGAGAGAAGGGGGAGCATCTACCTTCTGCCTATGTTCAAGAAGTGGCACAGGTTGTCGAGGAATGAGTGAAGGAGAGGAGTGGAGAAATAAATAAAAACCTCTAGAAACAAGAGCTGGACAAATTATGCAGGCAGGGGGTGATGTCAGTTGTAAAGATGAAAAAAATTAGAAAGAGAATTTACAAGACTACTGTGAGGTTGACCTCATCTGCCTTCACCCACCCCACACTTAGCCCAAAACTTAAATAAGAAAGAATTAATGAAATAGTGTTTATCATAAATGTTCAGGGTCCTAAAGTGAAATGTGTATGTATACTGACTATTTTGTCATCAAGCAGTGGACTAAAATGAGTAGTGATTGTCACTAAATAAAGTAACATTTGGAAGCCAGGTTTCCCAGACCTACTCCAAAGTTCACATTCACATTTTTAAAGAGTATATTTTAATATCTGCTCAAAGGAAAGAGTGTGAAGAACAAAGCACCTAGAGAGCCATGCAAGGTCAGTTTACTCTTGTTAAATTTAGCATTGGTTTTGAGACATATGCCTCACAGATTTGAAGAGGAAAACACTGTTCATTAAAACTTCCAGCCACAGAAGAGGGTTGCTACTCATGGGTTGTGAGAAAGGCCTCATTTTGGCAGAGATTAATAGTGCTGTACAGAACTTTGCCCTAAATGAAAAGTTGTTAGAATAAAGGGGAATGCTAAATTGTACCCAGGCATTTGGAGCCAGCAAGCCTGTAGCTTTTGGTATGGGCAGCCCAGAGTTCACTCTTAGAGATGTGTTGAGGGATTAACAGACTCTGCCTTGAGAGGCTCTGTTTGAAGATGTTGTGCTGTATGATGCTGCCTTTCAGACACTGATGTCTGAAATGGGAGCTATTCCTGAACACTCGGCAGTGTGTGAATCTAATCAAGAGCATGGCAAAGAGACTTCAAACTGAGCCTGTAGTCACTTGTTGGGTCTTAGATTTTTTTCCCTAATGTTAAGGGTGAAACTGGCTCTTGCACTTGGTATAATTGGCAACACACACACACACATGCACACACACACACACACAAACTATCCTAATTGGTAGCAAAACTCTGGCAGTGAAGCAATCAGCACATTATTATTTGGAACTGGTCCGGCTAGAGTATATTGGTCTTACAGATGTTACAAATGATTGTGTAATTTTTTTTTAATCTACTCACATCCGTCACCGGGTAGTGACTGAGGAGCATGCCGTAAGTAACAAGAACATTTCAGACAGAGGCATAAAGTAGAAGAGGATCTAGAAGTGTGTTCCTGGAGACAGAGTGAGAGTGAGAGCTTCTCTGTCAAAAGTGCTTAAGAGAAAAAAATAAAAATAAAGTATCCTTTATTTTAGCAGGATACAAAACATAATGGTTTGGCATTCACAGGAAAACTTGTCTTTGAGGGAGACACGGGGGCAATTAAGTTAGCAAGCATATATGGTACTGCAAATGCTCACAGTGTACAGGGTGAGGGTAGCTCCCAGCAGCCTGTGACTCTCAGCGTGCTGTATTTCAAAACTCTTTACATGAAAGATAATTCATTTGGAACATTTATTATTATGTCTTATTATGTCACACTGAAATGTAGACACAATTTCTTGGGTTTTTGTTTGTTTTTTTTTTTGTTTTTTGTTTTTTTTTTTTAGGATTTTCAAGAACTCTTGCACTGCTCGCCAGTACTTTTCTTGAGCTTGTTCCTTCCTGGTTGAAGATTTGTATTATAGAGTTGTTCACCCAATGGTTTCAGCTCTGTTGCCTAGGCATTCCCTAATAGGTCAACAAATCACATTAAATTATAAATAAAAATATGAATAGGTAAATTCATTCTCAAAGTCATATCTGACCACATTGTGTTTTATAAGTATGTGCGTGTGCACACACACACACACACACACACACACACACACATACACACACACTATTATTTAGCAAGAAGAGGAAAACAACTGTTTAAGTCAGGATATAGGCACACATGCGTCTTATAACTCATAAATTCTGTTATTGTAGATCCAAGTCTAGAAAGCAGCTGCTTTGATGTAACATTATTTTCTCTAAATTTCCTGGCAGAAATTTATAGTCAAGAAAGCAGTGGGCCAAACCAAACATCTCAACCAGCCATGATAACCTCAGCCCTGTTCTCAGAAGGGGCTTCTGCTTCTTTGAGGTCCATCCTTGCCTGCCAATTCCCAAGCTTGTCAATAGTTCCCTGGCATCTGTATTAGAAGACACCATTATTTGGGAATTCCTAACATTTTTAATAACCTTAAATCAAAGAAAACATGATACATAGAGGTCTTATAGTATGACCTGATCCCTTTTCATGCTATCTTCATAGTATGGGTTTCTTATCTTTAAGTGAAATGCAGTGGGAATTGAGTTTCATTCATTATTCAGTGTCATTTAAAATAAGTGCAGAGCTAGGCTTTGAGGTAAGTCATCAGCTTGCTTAGCTTAAGTAGGCTCTGGATTCAATACTTAGCATTAAAAGGAAACAAAACAAAACAAATACACAAAAAAGCAAATAAATATAAAACACACAGTAAAATATCATTAAAAATCCTAGCCTGAGGTCCCTTTAATCTGATTCCATTCCCAATATGGTCTACAGTGTTGATATTTTTCTCGTATAGACAAAACACACCGTATTAATCTCTATCCCTGTCTCCTCCTGTTCCATCCACTCTCAATTTTAAAACATAGAAGGGGAATATTGTTATACACACTCATCAATAATTTCCTTTTTATCATCTGTTTATCATATATATCCTTATGAATATAAATTTTAGCATAACATAAATTTGGAGGTGAGTTATATCTATTTCTTTTTTCCAAAATATGTGTATGGAAGAACATGGAGTTCAGAAATCTTGCCCAGGGCCACTGAGCAGTAATATTTCTGGAAAACGACACAAGTCTACTCTATTTCATAGTACATGTTTTTTGAACCTGAAACTTGAGGTCTAAGACAGGACAAATTTGCCCATCCTCTTCATTGTTGCCTGACCAGTATGTTTATTAACTTCAGATACACCAAGCCTACCTAGCATTTGTTTCTACACCACCAAGCTTTTGTGTCTGTGTAGAGTCCATGTGTTACTGAAAGCCTCACTAAAAGCAAATGCTACAAAACCCAGACTGCAGTAGTAGCTTCAGGACTAGGTGGAACTGCAAGGCTTGGGAGTAGTCATGACTATGCTGGGAGATGCATGGTTTCTTAGCCAGTTCTCTTTCTTGTTGCTGGCCTCAGGGTTATTCCAGACCTGGCCGAGTACCGTCAATAATTGTTCACTTTATGCTGGATGAACACGGGGCCATCAAAGCTGAGCCTCCCTCTGTGCTTTTCTTTTACATATAGCCTTGCATTTTAGGGTTGGAGTTTTGAAGCTGGCACTGGCATGATTGTGAAGGCAGTAAGATACTGCTCTGTCTTAAACATGTGATCTGATAACCAGGTAATTCCAGTTTTCAGCAATTAGCACCCTACCTTACACAAAGAAATGCCTCACTTAATTTTGACCAAGAAGCTGAATAGATTGGGAAGCAGTGCTAGATTTTAGAGTATTATATGCTCATGGTGCTGAAGGTAGGAATCTTATGATGTTTCAATCCAAAGAACTTTATTGAAAATCTTGTGTCAGAATGCAATGGGCCTTCAACTTACAATAAAAAAAAATTACGGTGCTTTCAAGATATATTTATGGCTGCATGAATATACATGAGTCATGTGGTCAATATGTGGATATGGGGTTCTGAAAGCTAGTGTAATCACTCTAAATCAGAATTCTGGCATACAGTGAATGAGAATGGATGCCAACGTAGTTTCCTAAAACCTTGCATAAAATAAAATAAATGAAATACTGTGCTCATAGAATATTTTACTTAATATTTAAAGACTATACTAATAATCAGGCAAAGCCTCTGTGATCAGGTTATTTGCTAAATAATCCTGGCAGGAATTTAGAAGTTCAGCGATTGAACATACAACTTTACCAACAATGTACGTACAAGAAGCCCAGGTAAATTTGATAGAGTACTGAAAGCTAAATTGGATTTATCAGAGAAGTCGCCTCATGAAGACTGAGTCAATAAAATGTAACTGATCCTGAAGGGTTTTCCAAGTTTGTGCAAATGTTTAGATTGATTTATCTTAGGGATGATGCCACCAGGGACTCTGAAAACACTGGGGATATTACACCCTGTGTCTGACCTACACTATTCCTTTAAAATACAATGATGTTGTCAAGGCGTGACAGAATAGATGGAAAGTTGAGTGTCAGTCATTGATCAGAACCTTACCAATGTATGTCTTCTGACAATTCACACACTCTCTCTTTTTGTAAAGATATATATATATATATATATATATATATATATATATATACACAAACATTTCCTCCTCTCTCTTTTCCATGAGGTTCTGTGCACTCCAAGGAGAGGGGATCTGATAGAGGGAATCTAATTTGGGCTCTTTCTGTGCTGATGTTTGGTCGTAGGTCTCTGCATCTACTCCCATCAGCTACCTATGGTATCCACTTTGATGAAAATTTGGCTAGTAGCCAATATATAATGATATATATATCTATATACATATATATATACTATATAAACTATAGTATATATATACTATATATACTATATATACTATATATATATATATATATATATATATTATAAAGATACCTTAGGAATCATTGTATTGATTTTTTTTCTATCACAGGTTTCTGGGCTTTGCAGCCTCTGAATAACCAGAAATAAAAACAACCTAGATGTCCCACAACTGAAGAATGCAAAAAGAAAATGTGGTACGTTTACACGTTGGAGTATTATCACCCCGCTGTTAAAAAATAAAAAAATCATGAGTCTTTGCTTTGAAAACACTGCTAGTTAGAGTCTTTCAGATGTGCTCAGTAGACTCCTGTCATACGTTCAATGCACATCCCATCTGTCTTTCTAAATGAGGATTGATCATCTTACCCCATGTCCACTCTCTCGATTATCTTTCTTTAGGTGTATAGATTTCGTTATGTTTATCATATCTTATAGGTCTATATAAGTGAGTATATACAGTGTTTGTCTTTCTCCTTCTGGGATACTTCACTCAGAATGATCTTTTCTAGATCCCACCATTTGCCTGCAAATTTCATGATTTCCTCCTTTTTGATTGCTGAGTAGTATTCCATTGTGTAAAAATACCACAATTTCTGTACCCATTCCTCCGTTGATGGACATCTGGGTTGTTTCCAGGTTCTGGCTATTACAAATAAAGCTGCTATAAACATGGTTGTGCAAGTATCCCTTTTGTGTACTTGAGCAAACTTTGGGTATATACCTAGCAGTGGTATAGCTGGGTCTTGAGGAAGTACTATTCCTAATTGTCTTAGAAAGCGCCAGATAGCTTTCCAGAGTGGTTGTACCAGTTTACATTCCCACCAGCAGTGGAGGAGGGTTCCTCTTTCTCCACAACCTCTCCAGCATGTGTTGTCACTTGAGTTTTTCATCTTGGCCATTCTGATGGGTGTGAGGTGGAATCTCAGGGTCGTTTTGATTTGAATTTCCCTGATGGCTAATGAGGATGAGCATTTCTTTAAGTGTTTCTCTGCCATTCGATATTCCTCTGTCGAGAATTCTCTGTTTAGCTCTGTTCCCCATTTTTTAATTGGATTACTTGGTTTGCTGCTTTTCAGCTTCTTTAGTTCTTTGTATATACGTATGGATATAACCTAGAACCTCTGCTCAGATGTAGCCTGTGGTAGCTCAGTAACCAATTGGTTTCCCAAAGTGAGGGGAACAAGGACTATTGCTAACAGGAACTCAATGACTGGCTCTTTGGCCTCCCCACCCCGCAAGGGAGGAGCAGTCCTGTTAGGCCACAGAGGAGGGCTTTGCAGCCAGTCCTGAAGATACCTGATAAAACAGGGTCAGATGAATGGGGAGGAGGTCCCCCCCTATCAGTGGACTTGGAAAGGGGCACGGTGGAGATGAGGGAGGGACTGGGAGTGAATGAGGGATTGGGACACGGTTGGGATACAGAGTTAATAAAATGTAACTGATAGGAAAAAAATTAAAAAAATAAAAAATTAAAAAAAATAAAAAAATAAAAAAAATGATATCTTAAAATTTGCAGGCAGACAAATTGTTAGAATGGAAAAAAATCATCATGAGTAAGTTAACCCAGACCCAGAAAGACAACATGGTATGTACTCACTAAGAGTGCATATTAGCTGTCAAGTCAATGATAATCATGCTACAGTCCACAGACCCAGCAAGGCTAAGTAAGAAGGACTCTAAAGGGCACGGGTGGATCACCCTTGGAAAAAGAAGTAGACACTGTCTTCTTTTTCATTTCTGATTTTATTTATTTATTTATTTATTTATTTATTTATTTATTTATTTTACGTTCAGGTATCTGTTACGGAGTTCTGCCTCTGTAAAGCCCACACCACTCAGCTTTCTGTGACCCCGTTATGGCTTTTATCCAAGTTCAGTTAGCTCACATTTCGCTGCTACCCTCAGTCTTGCAAACCTCACAGAAAGCGCACTAACCTCACCCGCTGCCTCTCACTCTGAATGTGGGTCTCCCCATTGTAAGAGAGAAAGAAAAACAGATACTCTTTATCTTTCCTGAGTGAGTAGAGACTGGAAAGGGGGTGTGAAAGTTCAAAATCTATGTCACTGTTTACTGTCTCTAAATATTCTCATTTTACCAGCTCCATGTTTTCTTCTATGTTTTAGCTGCCAGCTTCCTGAATGAATAATTCAAACTTTATTTGATTATTTATTCTAGGCGATATGAGGTATTTCACATAGGTACCATAGATACAGTGAGACTGAAGGCTCGAGGAAAAAGGGTGAAAAACCCAACTAGTTTAAACAGAGAAAAGGGAAATGACAATTTGGAAAATATAAGTCTGAGTGGAATTAAAGAAACTGAATTTGTCTGTCACTTATGCTTCAGTTTCTTATCTTCTAAAGACAGGAAGAAACTTAATGTGTTATAAAAGTATTATTATGTATTAGCTGAAGGCAGACAAGTCCATAAATTATAAACAGCCTATATTTTGTTCTGGGCTCTGAAGGTTAAAGAAATTGTAGACCTTCATGGAAGACATGTTGAATAGTAGTGATGGATCATCCTCGCATAGTTTCCTTCATTTCACTCAAAATAATGCCCGTTATTTTTCACATGACTATGTCATCTATTGAAGGTCTAAAATTTGTGGAAATACATTTTACTCTTATTCTACAAAGGTAATGACATGAATGCCACAGCGAGTGGACGTGTCATGTATTAAGTAATGTTTAAAATGATTATCCCTGAGCAGCATGGGCCCCTTCTAAGACTTGGGAGCAATATTGTGTGGTTTCAGTTTATTCAGCCATGTGATCGTATAAGTTTATGATTCCCTAAAACATAGAGAGTGAGATCTAAAGTAAGCAAGGTTATCTTACTAATGTGTCTTTGGAGAATTTTGATGGGATGAGCAGATTTTGTTTTCAAGCCTTCAGCAGTATCAGTTGTCTCCTCTGGCCTGTTAACACTGTTTACAGAGCAATCATCATCTCATGCTGATATCTGAAAGAAAACTCTACTTCTCCTGATTGAAAAGGAATCGACAAACTCCAAATAACATGGATTTATTTAGTCAATACTTACTGAAAATTCACTGGAGATTTGTCACTGTGACAAACGAATCAAAACTAAAATTAATGAAATTATTTGGAGCAAGAAGTTTGAGAACAAACACATACACATTTCATATGATATCATAGTAAGATAATGTTACTAAACAAACAAAAACATTATGAATGAAATAAAAGCTAGTATGCTTCAGGATGGACCGGGAGCTTAAAACTATTCCCCATGACACCACAGTGCTAGATCCATGCCACTGTAGATTTTCAAGGCTGTAGAAGACACAATGGGAAAAATAAATTCAAATGGACGCCCTGGCCTTTGCATAATTATAATGATGTGTTAATATAGGCTTCTCTGTTGTAACAAATGAATCACCTAAGAGAGATCTGAAAATATGAATGTCACACATGTGTGGGGTAGAGGCAGATAAGGTATCTTTTCATACTTTTTATAATTTTGATGGAAACTTAAAATTACTTTTAAAAAAGTGGTACTCAAGAAAATAATGCTCGTTTTCTCTTGCAGATCTACAGCAGGATTCACAAATGCAATGAATGGATGCAATGATTAATTAAAAATGATATTTAAATCGAATTTCCTGGGTTTGGGAATATATATACATATATTTATTTGATAAGGGCATCTCATTATAGTAAAAAATAAAGTAAGGGGTTATAGAAAGGATAGAAATGAATTTATATATGTGTGGCTTTTTTGAAAAGATAACAACATCTAAGATAATCAATTCTGAGCATTGGGCTAGCAGGAAAAGTGGAACTGAATTAGGAAGAAAGAACTGGCTAGGCCAGGACGAAGGTCTTACATTGCTAACGAGTCACGTATGATCTAAGTGCATCCTATAAATATTTACAGCAAATAGTGTTATTATCAAGGACTTTCTGTATAAAACATCCAATTTCTACTGCATTGTTAGAGTTGTGAGCATGAAGACAACCCATATTGTGTATCTATTTCTTGTGATCCTTTCTCTTTGCCTGAGAACCTGGAACTCAGATGAACTTTTTGCTACCATAAAATCAATTTGCATATTACAGAAGGCTTTCTATAGAACTAATTGGTGCTGACATTGTATCTACCCACACAAGAAACCTGCTATTTCCAAGGACATTAAGGTACTCTGATAAAGTGACAACAAAGAGAACTGTCTTCCTTCACATGTCTTATAAAGTTTGGCAGAATAATTCCTCTTGCTCAAAGTACCAATCCCTTGAAAATACAATCCACAATTCTCTTTTTTTAATAATTATCATTATTATATTGCATATATGCACATGTCTTTGTGTGCATATGCCTATGTGATTATAGACACACATGTGTGCATGCCTGTGTAGAGACCAGAGGTCCATGTACGGTGTCTTCCTCAATTGTTTTATGCCTTCCCTTATTCATTTTAGAATGAGGGTCTTATTGAACCTAGAGTTAACTGAGTGGCTAGACCAGTTCACTGAGCTACATAATACTTCTGTGCCTCTTCTTCCCCCAGTTCCCTGGCATGACTATTAGACACATGACACTCCCCTTGACTCATACACAGGATCTGAACTTGGGTCCTCATGCTTTCATGGAAGCACTTTAGTAACTAGATCATCTATTCTAGTGAAGGTATCTGTTATTATAACAAAGGCAACATGACCCAAGCAACTTGGGGAGGAGAGGGTTTATTATATCTTACAGCTTATAGTGTATTATCCAGGAAAGTCAGGTCGGGAACTCAAGACAGGAATCTGAATGACTAATGCAGATGTCATGGGGAAAGGCTCCTGCTCTTCTTAGCCTGCTCTTAGCCAGAACTACCAGACCAGAGGTAGCATTGAGTTGGGCCTGCCCATTCATTAGTCATCTATAAAGAAAATGCCCCATAGGCTTGCCCAGAGGGCATTTCTCAGTTGAGGTCCCCCCTTCTCAAATGAGTATAGCTTGAGTCAAGTTGCACCTTACACCCATCAGAATGGCCAAGATCAAAAACTCAAGTGACAACACATGCTGGAGAGGTTGTGGAGAAAGGGGAACCTTGTCCATTGCTGGTGGGAATGTAAACTGGTACAACCACCTTGGAAGTCAATCTGGTGCTTTCTCAGACAATTAGGAATAGTGCTTCCTCAAGACCCAGCTATACCACTGCTAGGTATATAACCAAAATTTGCTCAAGTACACAACAAGGACATTTGTTCAACCATGTTTGTAGCAGCTTTATTTGTAATAGCCAGAACTTGGAAACAACCCAGATGTCCATCATCGGAAGAATGGATACAGAAATTGTGGTATTTTTACACAATGGAATATTACTCAGCAATCAAAAACGAGGAAATTATGAAATGTGCAGGCAAATGGTGGGATCTAGGAAAGGTCATTCTGAGTGAAGTATCCCAGAAGGAGAAAGACAAAGATGGTATATACTCTCTTATATAGACCTACAAGATATGATAAACATAATGAAATCTATACACCTAAAGAAGATAATCAAGAAAGTGGACATGGGGTAAGATGATCAATCCTCACTTAGCAAGACAAATGGGATGTGCATTGGATGTATGACAGGAGTCTACCGCAGAAGGCATTTGAAAGACTCTACCTAGCAGTGTTTCAAAGCAAATACTAATACTCATAACCAAACCTTCGGCAGAGTGCAGGGAATCTTATGAAAGAAGGGGGAGTTAGTATGACTTGGAGAGGATAGGAGCTCCACAAGTACCAAATATATCTGGGCACAGGGGTCTTTTCTGAGACTGACACTCCACCAAGGACCATGTATGGATATAACCTAGAAACTCTGCTGGAATGTAGCCTGTGGTAGCTCAGTAACCAATTGGTTTCCCATAGTAAGTGGAACAGGGATTATTTTTGACAGGAACTCAATGGCAGGCTCTTTGACCTCCCCCCCCCCCAAGGGAGGAACAGTCCTGCTTGGCCACAGAGGAGGACTTTGCAGCCAGTCCTGAAGAGACCTGATAAAACACGGTCAGATGAAAGGGGAGGAGGTCCTCTCCAATCAGTGGACTTGGAAAGGGGCAGGGAGGAGATGAGGGAGGGAAGGTGGGATTGGGAGAGAATAAGGGAGCAGGATACAGCTGGGCTACAGAGTTAATAAAATGTAACAAATAATAAAAAAATTAAATTAAATTTAAAAAGTAGCCATCATACTAGCTCCAAATCCCTCTTCTTTTGTTGCTATGTTTTATGGTCACTCTAAAATTGAATGTTGTCCTTACTGCCTCTGGAGCCAAGGATAGCTGTCATCATTAAGACCTGTACACAAAAGCATTTTCTGTCTTAATCCTTCACTTCTCACATTATCAATACAGAAGAGCCACCCGTAACATGTGGCTAAACTTGATCCTGTCCTTCTTTGCACTGATTTTAGTGGAAAAGATTGTCTTGTCACCATAGTCTCTAAAGGAGCAAAATATAATAAAAACATTGGGGTTAAACTCAGTTAAACATGGTACCTACAGAATGTTCTTTAATATATTTCTCTGTATTCATTCTTATAGTCATTTTCCCCAGACATTTGTAATGTTGTGGAATTAGAGGGCTTGTTCTTCTCAGTCATACACTTCTCAAAGTAAACTCTAGTCTGCTGACTCCAACTTTTCCAACACACTTGGTGTTACTAATCTCAGGAGCCCTGTTTACCTTCACTTGTATATGAATCTCTGTTACAAAAGCCATAGACTTGCTGGTATAGATGAGATTATAGCCTTCTTTCCTTTAATTCCCTCATGACATCTATCCACTATCTCAGCAACCTTCATGCTTTGCCTATCAATAATTTATCTTTATGAAGAAAATGACATAAACTATCTGCAGTCTCACCATATACAACAGCAACTCAGATACCCATTTGTTTGTATCTGAGGATGACATGGACATAAACCTCAGGGAGGCTGTGACCCTGATTGTGGGAAAACACAATCAGAATAAATATTTTTGAAACAATATAATACAATATAGAAATCTCAACCATAACAATAGTACACCCAAAGCTTATCAAAATAATACCTGAAGCAAAGGCAGAAAAACAAGAGGCTTACATTTTTTTTTAAATCTGTATTAAACCCACCTAAATACACTACCTAGGAAAAACACAGAAAATGAACTCAGAGGTTTCTGGCTTCCAAACTGGATATCCTAATAATTATGCCTTCCCACAATATTTCAAAATGGAAATTGCCCACCTCTACGAAATAAAGTTATCACACATCTTTCTGCCTCAGCAAATTTCACTGGGAAGTTGTCCAGTTCTGAATAATATTTGCACATGCATCTTTCCTTTTAAGGAAAAAAGGCACTGGATAGTTCAATACCTTCCCTTAAGAACTGGATTATTGTATTTCAGTGGCAAACTCTTAGTGTGTTATTTTTTTCTAAATGAGTTGAATAAAACTCAAAGGTTGTGAAGTTCTACATTTTCCAACTATGCTCCCCTGTGTTCAGCTAGCAATTTCAGTGTTAACTAAAGTACACAAAATAATATTTACTTTGACTCTCAGTTCTGTCCTTTGAAGAGTGAGAATGGTGTTAGTCCTGTAGGGATGATAATGAATATTAAAGACTTTATGAACATTGTAAAAATTCACATGGTCACGACTGAAATTTCTCAAAACATTTCAAAAATAAACTCAGGTGTGCATGAGTTATGTGGCTTTTAGTCTAAGGGTGGACATAGATCAGGTCATATGAAAATAAACAAATAAAACTAAACACACAAAAAGTAAAGTATAAAGACATTCAGTTTTTCTTTTCACTTGGTAAGTGAGACACTAAAGACACAGAGAAATATATTTCTCAGTGTCAGCAAATAATAACTACAGTTTTATCTGTCTGAACCAGGTTATTCTGTTTCCATAGCTTCTCCTCTTTAATCGCCACAGCAGGTTTTATTTTCAGATAATACTCTACACATTATACAAATATTCTCCATCCATCTGGTCAACTACACTGTGCCTCAGATCTAAGTATAGTCCCTATCCCATTTTACAAACAGACAAGAAAAAAAGCCCCCTCCCCCTGTGTAATTGTTAATCAAAGCTATGCAGGCTGAAGGTATTGCCTAAGCTCTTTATGCTTAGTATAAAGTGGTATGCTGTCATCTCCTTCATGTCACCATAGTCAATACTCATAATTTACTCATAACAAATTATATATCAAATTTTATATATATATACTTTAAAATTGTTAGCATTTGTTCTGTTTCAGAGTGGTGAGGTCACAATCGACAGAATAGGTCAGAGGATCAGATGGATTTTCATGGCTTGTAGTTGGTTCCTGTACGTAAGCAGGTTAAGAATTTCAGCACTCCTGGAAGCCTCCTAGAACCTGGAGTCCAGATGAGTGACTCACTGATCTTCAGTTTAAACCTTGGTCTTCTTCTCCTGCCCGAGAGGAGCTGTGAGTAAGTTACCTTGAACGGCATGTCTTTCTTTCTTACTCTACAGGGACATCAAGCAGAACTGACAACGGTAATGCAACATACCTGCCTGTAGGTGTTGCTATGAGAGAACATTCAACACTTTCTCAGCACAATTACTGGCATATGGCAAACACCTAATTGATAGGAAAAAAAATGTCTTATATTCTATTCATATGAGAATGACTGATTAGGAAGACATTGGGGCTGTGATTAATCAATGCCTTTTGATAATTTGATGATAAACATGCTCCATGTTCACTAGTTTGCAGTATTTTTCTTTTATGTCTTTAAATATGTCAATATAAGTTCACAGAGTGCCAATTTAAAATAACCCGACTCCTTCCCCACTGCTGAAAGATTAATGCCACGGTGATTGAAGCAGTGATGATCTAGACCAGGAAGTGCATGATTAACCATCTACTTAATCAGAAAGAAGTGGTCAATGAATACCATCACTCTGGGAAGGCTACAGTACCAAAGATAGAAATTTAGAGAAACTACCCAAATGTACAAAACCTCTTTAAATTTCACATTATATTTGGACTTTGAACCTATTTTGGTGGTGGCAAAACACCTGGCTTCAGCATGACTTATGATTCCTGAGTTTATACAAAGAAAAAAAGAACCCAGAGAAATGCAAGATATGGCCTTCATGAGGTAAACAGAAGGAAACAAACAAACAAACAAACAAAACAAAACAATAAAACCAAAACAACTCTAGAAAACAATGAAAATAACTCAAAAACAGAATGGAGATGTCAGCAGGCCTGACCATGTCATTCTGCTGACAAAAAGTGACCTAGAGACGGTTATATTATGTGCTCGTTTGAACGGCCACAATGAACAAATTTCTAAAGACTGGAACAACAAATCGTAGGAACTTAAAATAAATATACATTCCAAAGTATTGCAAATAATGAATATAAAAATGTCAAAAATTAAAATGTGTTGACTATCAATTGGCATTGCCAAATGTGACAGGGTAATACAGTGCAGAGTTTCCTCAGTCTTGTGTTCTTGTTGAGGCCATTTTATGTTTGATTTAAATTTAATCATCTTGATGGAAAGCCCCATGGACAATTATCCAATTGTATTCTAGAACCCTGAAGTCAAGATGCCCCAGCTAACTTATCTGTGCTTCTGTTAAACTGTTTGCTTGCACAAAACCTCCCTTGCAGCTACTGAATAAGATACCAGGATGTGATTTTTGCCTTAAAAAGTTCCTTGCTCTAAACTGTCAATGCTACATTTGGGTCCGGAATTCCTCAGTGTTGTCCCAGCTGACTGAAATGAAGACTTTCAGTTTGCTGTAAACTGTATCTGAGATGTCATCTCTGTGGACTCCCAGTAACCCTCACCTCTTAACATGTCCTTGTGTATTTGAAGTTAAGACTTTCTGTTTCTGTTACAAAACCAAGCTGAAATACATTTTCCTCTCAACTTGATCACTTATGACTATTGTCTTTCTGTAACATCCATCTGTAGCCATACAAGCTTGCTGATTTGCTTCAGTTTCATGGAGACCTGTCTCTTTAAATGTGACATGTTTTGTGTTTAAACATTTCATTTAGAGAAAAACATGCATATAGCTCAGAAATCAACACATCAGACCAATAATTTTTGTTTGTTTTTTGATCTACAGGAAAGAATCAATTATTTGACTAATAATACCAAGATCTCCAGTCATTAATTCCTCTAAGAAAAGATGTGTTTGAGAAGTGAGTTTCCCAAACAACCAAATAGGGTTTGTTTTATGTGGTGCAGATCCATATAGCTCCAGTTTGAAACTCAAAGTTTTATACTAAAGAATCGACTACAAAGAGATTTCTGCACAAATAAAAGACCCATAAATGACTGGGTAAAAGTTTCTTGCTATTGTTTTTTTTTCCCATAATATAGGTATGTTTCCACTCTCCTTTTAAATAATTGCCCCCACATACTGATTACTGTTAAAAATGATTTATTTATTGTTTTATGTATAAGAGTATTTTGTCTATGTATATGTTTGTACACCATGTATATACCTGTTACCCAGGGATTGTAGAAGATGGTATTGGATTCTTTGGAAAAGAAATTATAGATTGTTTTGACCTGCTATGTAGATGCTGCAAATTGAACTCAGGCACTCTGCAAGAGCAACATGTGCTATTAACTGCTGATGCAATTCTGCATGCCAGGTTATTTCTTTGTTTGTACACGTAGTTTATTTTTATTATTTTGAGATAGGGGCTTTGTATGTAATCCACACTGGCATAAAATTCACTAGGTAGCCCAGACTGATCGAAAGCTCTTGATCTTTCTGAGTCTGAGCTGGAATTATATGTACGCACCCAAACACCCAGCTCCTCCTTGGTTCTAAGACTAGACTATTCTCTGAATTCATTAAACAAAATGTGTTTCCTAGTACTACCACAAAGTGGTAAAAAGTCTTTGTGTAAAACTAATCTGAAGGATGTCTGTCACAATTCTGATCTCAGTTTCCAATGCTTTTGTGAATATAAAAGCATGTAGTCACAAAGGATCCCTTTGCAAGAAGTCTCCTTGGGGGGATGGGGGAGGCAAAAAGACGAAATCAAAAATCTTTCACTCCAAGATATGTCAGCATTATGAGACAGATTCTCATTACCAATGAGCATGCTTAGAATGAGACTGCTTTGTATATGGTTAAAATTTTCACTATGAAAAACTTTAAGTGTCTATAAAATTGCGAGTGCCAATACACTGCAGCCCCATGTACCTAGCGGTCTATATTATTATGTAATTCATAACATATATATTGTTAGCCCATTATTTTTTTAAATTTTTATTTAACTTTTATTAATTACACTTTATTCATTTTGTATCACCCCATAAGCCCCTCTCTCCTCCCCTCCCGATGCCACCCTCCCCTCCCCTTTCTGAATGCATGCCCCTTCCCAAGTCCACTGATACGGGAGGTTCTCCTCTCCTCTCTGATTTAGTCTATTAGTTCTCATCAAAAGTGGCTGCATTGTCCTCTTCTGTGGACTGATGTCCATCCTCTTTGCCCAGGGTGGGGATTGAACATTTTAGTTAGGGTCCTCTCTTTTGCTTAGTTTGTTTAGATGTACAGATTTTAGTGGGTTTATTTTATGTTGTATGTTTATATGAGTAAGTATATACCGTGTTTGTCTTTTTGCTTCTGGGACAACTCACTCAGGATGATCCTTTCCAGGTCCCACTATTTACCTGCAAATTTCATGATTTCCTTATTTTTCATTGCTGAGTAATATTCCATCGTATAGATGTACCACAATTTCTGCATCCATTCTTCAGTCGAGGGGCATCTGCGTTGTTTCCAGCTTCTGGCTATTACAAATAAAGCTGCTACAAACATGGTTGAGCAAATGTCCTTGTTGTGTACTTGAGCCTTTTTTGGGTATATACCTAGGAGTGGTATGGTTGGATCTTGAGGAAGCGCTATTCCTAGTTGTCTGAGAAAGCGCCAGATTGATTTCCAGAGTGGTTGTACAAGTTTACATTCCCACCAGCAGTGGAGAAGGGTTCCCCTTTCTCCACAACCTCTCCAGCATGTGTTGTCACTTGAGGTTTTCATCTTGGCCATTCTGATGGGTTTAAGGTGAAATCTCAGGATTGTTTTGATTTGCATTTCCCTAATGGCTAATGAGGTTGAGCATTTCTTTAAGTGCTTCTCTGCCATTCGATATTCCTCTGTCGCGAATTCTCTGTTTAGCTCTGTTCCCCATTTTTTATGAGCTGTCTCGAATTTCTCCCATTTTGAATGAGCTGTCTCGAATTTCTTCTTGAAGGCACTTAGTGCTATGAGCTTTACTCTTAGCACTGCTTTCATTGTGTCCCACAAGTTTGGGTATGTCGTGTCTTCATTTTCATTGAGTTCTAGGAAGACTTTAATTTCTTTCTTTCTTTCTTCCCTGACCCAGCTGTCATTTAGTAACAAGTTGTTCAGTTTCCATGTGTGTGTAGTCTTTTTGCTATTTCTGTTGTTGTTGAGGTCCAGCTTTATTCCATGGTGATCAGACAAGATACAAGGGATTATTTCAATCTTTTTGTATCTGTTGAGGCTTACTTTGTGACCAAGTATATGGTCTATTTTGGAGAAGGTTCCATGAGGTGCTGAGAAGAAGGTTAATTCTTTTGTGTTTGGGTATAAAGTTCTGTAAATGTCTGTGTGGTCCATTTGATTCATCACCTCTCTCAGAGTTATTGTTTCTTTGTTTAATTTCTGTTTTGTTGACCTGTCCTTTGTTGAGAGTGGGGTGTTGAAGTCTCCCACTATTAATGTATGGGGATCTATATGTGGTTTAAATTTTATCAATGTTTCTTTTACAAATGTGGGTGCTCTTGTATTTGGGTTTAGATGTACAGGATTGTGATGTCTTCCTGGTGGAATTTTCCCTTGATGAATATGAAGTGTCCTTCCCCATCTCTTTCGATTAATTTTGGTTGAAAGTCTATTTTATCAGATATTAGAATGGCTACTCCTGCTTGTTTCTTGGGTCCATTTGCTTGGAAAGTCATCTTCCAACCCTTTACCCTCAAGTAATGTCTATCTTTGTGCCTTAGGTGTGTTTCTTGTATGCAACAGATTGCTGGGTTTTGTTTACGTATCCATTCTGTTAATCTGTGTCTTTTTACTGGAGAGTTGAGTCCATTGATGTTGAGAGAGATTAATGACCAGTGGCTGTTAGATCCTTTGATTTTGATGTTGGCTGTGGTCATAGGTTGTGTGCTTGGTTGCTTTTTGTTTTACTATAGCAAGGTTAATTATTTCCTGTGTTTTCTTGACAGAAGCTAATTTTCTTGGGTTGTATTTTTCCTTCCAGTGTCTTCTGTAATGCTGGATTTGTGTGTAGGTATTGTTGAAACTGGTTTTTGTCATTGAATATCTTGTTTTCTCCGTCTATGAGGACTGAGAGTTTTGCAGGGTATAGTAGCCTGGGCTGACATCTGTGTTCTCTTAGGGTCTGCGTGATATCCGTCCAGGCCCTTCTAGCCTTTCATAGTCTCTGTTGAAAAGTCAGGTGTGATTTTAATGGGTTTGCATTATATGTTACTTGGCCTTTTTCCCTTGCAGCTTTTAGTATTTTTTTGTTGTTGTTGTTCTGCATGCTAGATGTCTTTCACACCATAATATGGCCATAAGCTTATGGGAGTTAAGGACCTTAATGTGGAGGTTTGAATGGAAATATCCCCTAAGGTTTTTGTGTTTGAGTACTTGGTTCTCAGTCAGTTGTAATGTTTGCACATATTTTAAAACATTTAGGAGATGGAGCCTTGCTGGAGGAAGTATATCACTAAGGATGGGCTTTGAAATTTTATAGCCTCATTTCATCTTCTGCTCACTTTCTGCTCTATAGATAAAATATAATCAGCCAACTTCCTGTTCCTGCTGGCAATCCATGCCACAACTTCTCCACCTTTATGGACTTTCTTTTTGCAACCAAAAGCTGCTTTTGGTCATAATGTTTATCACAACAGCAAAGTAATTCAGATGGTGGTAGAGGTGGGGAAGTGTAAGACAGTAAATAATAAAGCAAGGGTTTAACCCCACTAGCTTTCAAAATAATTGACACAGAGAGATTATGATTTATTTTATAAGATTAAAGCACTGGAGCTGGAAAGACATCAACCCTTTAAGGTATTTGCTTATATTTCAGCTACCCAACCCAAATTACTTGCCAATAAGTGGCATTTTCTGGGTTGGATCTGCCCCATCAGGTCATGTCCTCTTCTCCATCTTCTGCTCTACATCCTCCTACTACATTCTCTGTTACTCTCCTTCTAACTTGAGGTCTCCAGACCCCAAGTGAGGAACCTCGACTGTACCTACCTCTCTTCTGCTGAGTCACAGGCTTCAGCATCTTTATTAGCCAATCAGAGATAATTGGGGAACGTTGTTTACAACTGATGGGTACAGGAGATGGTTCAATATTCATAACATTGCCTATGACAGGGGCAGTAACCAGATCTCAGTGCACTAAAAACAGCATCTGAAATCATAGAACACAAGACCATCCTCCTACGGAGAAGTGTATTAATCAGGGTTCTCTAGAGGAATGTAGAACAGAACTTATCAAATGAATATACAAATATATATTCACATTCCATATATGTGCATTCAATTTATTAGAATGGCTTACATGCTATGATCCATCTAATCCAACAATGGTTGTCTACTAATGGGAGGTCCAAGAATCTGGTAATTGATCATTCAAGAAGGCTGCATGTCTCACTTTGTCTTCAGTATATGGCACAATACCAAGGAAGTAGGCTCTAATGCTAGGGAAGGAATGGACTTGTCAGTGAGAGCAAGAAGAGCAAGGGAAAGGAAGCACAGAGAGCACACTTCCTTCTTCCATTACCTTTACATAGGCCGCCAGCAGAAGGTGCAGGCGAGATTAAAGGTGTATCTTCCCACCTCAAAACGTATGTTTTAAAACAGGGAATTCCCACTTCAAACGATTCAGTTTAACAATTTAATTCAGGTAAAAAAATTCATAGATATACCCATCTGCTTGGGTATCAGTTAATTACAGATGTAGTCAAGTTAATAACTAAGAACAGCCCACATAGGAAGGTAAAGTTTCTGGATCTCACCCACCAGCCAGCCTACCTTGCCACCCAATGAGAGACCATGCCTCAAAATTATGGAAGATATTAGGAGAAAAACATATGACCTACCCCCACCATACACACACGTGCGTGCACACATACACACACACACACACACACACACAGTGCAGGCACATTCACACTCACTGTGCACACACCTAGCAAACAAACACATATGTACACAAAACACACATGAACACATGCACATACATTTTCACAGAAGAGGAAAAAAAATGTCTCCAGTGAGCATATTATCACTACACTGAACTATTGACATGAATCAGGAGAGAATATCAAGAGATGGCATTGCAGAGCAAGGTTCTAGAAATCATTCAGTAGACATGGGTCCATATCTCCACTGTTGTGGTTTAATGTAATATATCCCCCCATAAAGTCATGTGGTTGAACTCTTGCACTACAAGTGGTTGTTTATTTTTGGAAATTTGTGACCTTGAAGGAAGAGTCTGACTGGAGGAAGTGAGTGAGGTAATGAGTGTGGACCTTGAGGTTTCTGACTGGACACAGTGTGACCAATGGCTTCTTGTTTTTGTTGCCAGGCCTTTTCTACCAATATGGACTATATCACCCTCAAAATGTAAGACAAATTTTTTTTTCCTTTAACTTGCTTTTTGTTAGGCAATTAGCTACAGATACAAAATAATACGCATAAGAATAATACAAGAGAACAATAGTATGGAGCCTGCAGAGAGACTGGAATTAAGCTGCATGTTGTTGAAAGTGCAGAGGATATTCAGGAAGACAGGAGATGCCTGACATTAGTTCTCATAGTGTCCAGTAACTATAGACTAGATTAGGAGAGAATACCGAGGCTAGAAGAGCAAGAGAACTATTAACAGATTTATCTATACCTTTAAGATGATGCTAGCCTTACAAAAATTCCAGTTCCTGAAGAGAGACTTAGGAAGTCACTGTGAATGCTGGATTCTACAGTATCAGTACAAAATCATATATTATGCTCTATTGAAACCTGGGCCTGTACCTTCATTTAAGGTAGAAGTGTTCACAAGAAGAGACAAATCTTCCATCCAAAATTCATGAGCGATGTGAATAAGAGAATGTCCATTTTCTATAAAATAAAATTCTTTTCATGGCTGCAATGGTGCTTGCAAGGATTATAAATGAGGAGCTGGAGAGGTGGCTCAGTGGCTAAGAATACTAGTTGCTCTTATGGAGAACTCATGATTTGTTCTTAGCACTCATGTAACTTCATTTTCATGAAATCTGATGTCTTCTTTTGACCTTCATGGGCACTGCATGCACACCATGCTCAGTCATACATGCAGGTAAATCCTACCAACACAAAAATAAAACTATAATATTTACAAAAGAAATGTACAAGAATTATAAATGATATTGGAACCTAAAGTAAAAAGGTGATTTTTGTCTCCGGATATTAGAGCAAAGTAATTTTAATAGTTATTCATGCCAGATCAACCTTTAACATGTGTGTATATGAGTGTGTGAGTGACTGTGTGTCTTTGTATGTGTGTACTAGGTATTGACACAAACGTGGCTCTTTCTTTGATTATTGCAGTTGTCCTAAATGTACTCAATCTTTTCTAGACTAGCAACTGTTGGTTTAATATTAAGGCTACGGGGTCCTTCCTTTAGGGTCATGGCTTACTCCTTCTATAGTGTTAGGAAAATCCTTTTGCTGGTGTTTTCAAAGCTGAAGGATGTATAAAATTTAAGAACTTAGCTTTCATATACATACACTCCTGGAACTAAATGTCTCCAATCACAGAAAAGTAAGGAAGTAAGCAAAACAGCAGCCTTAAGTAATGGAGAAAATCTGCCAAAATTTTTATCTCTGTTTCTTTCAAGACTTAATCCTCTTTACTAGTGGAGATTCAATATATTCTTTATGTTTAAGCCAGTTCAAGCAGAACATTTGTTTGACACAAATGAAAGTCTCAATATATGAAATAGATAGTATAGGGTCTATTGGGAGCACACTTCCATAATCTGGCTGCTTTATTCATAGTAGTACAGGAATTATGGCAACTACTATTGCTCCTTCATTTTTGATACCTACAATGAGTGTAACAACCCACAGACTCATATAGGTGATCTTGTACTGACACCATAGAAATTACTGATTCTCATGAGATGCCTAATTCTTAGGATCTGTTTGCCCTCTTATTAGTGTCCCTACAGCACACCTACTCTTAGCTGAAAACTTTTTAAAATTCGCCACATGAAACTCAATTACTTAGTTCTATATGCAAGCACCTAAAGGGAAAAGGCACGAGGACAAAACAAAACAAACAAATAACAACAACAACAAAAAATCAACTGAAATGATGAGTAACAACAACAAATTAATGTTTTTTTAATATTTCAGTTTTCAGTCATCTCAGATTAGACCAGTTGTTACTTTAGAGTAAAACTGTACAGTACACTGACAATAAGACAGGGATTATGAATTTTTGTTTTTATAAAGTTGAACGTGCTAAGATTGAAAAATTTTATCAACATTTCAAAGGATGCTTAGCTAATTATGTAGTGACCAGGCCTGCCAGTATTTATACATTTCATAAAAAATGAAGTTACTGAGTTAAAAACAAGTAAATCCCTAAAAATATTTTTAAATAGCAATTCTGGCTTTGCTTTCTTTATAAGCATGGAGAAAGATTTAAAATTATTTTCTTTTTCCTCCTGTCTTAGGAAAATACTTCTGTAGGGCTTTCTGTGCAGAGACTAATACAGAAATTCACATAATTTCTACATCTTCAAGAAAATACAGAAAAATATTAGAGTTCTTCCATATTTCCAATGCAAACCTCTATCAATCTGTGAAATGTATTTCACCAACAATCATTTTTACATTTTTAAATCTTTAAGTTTAAAAAGTTTGTAAAATTTGATGAATTATATGTAATTTATCAGAATTCAAGTGAACTGAATCTTAAAACCTTCCAAGGAATCTGTAATTAATCCAGATTGTGAGAGATAAAACTCATCAGAACGTGACCCCCACCTCTTCTATTTATCTCCTCTGCAAATGATCAGAAGTGTAGCCAATTTTAGCTGCTTTCTCCTCCCCAGCATGATGCTTTCCTAACAGCTTACTCATTCCAAATGGCATGGAACAGTGGAACACAATGTATTTTGATGCTTTCATACAGGCTCTTTAAAAACAAGGTTTTACAATGTCCGTAGAGCCTGATTGTACGCCTGTGGGAATCACATCTCAGCTCTCCAATGCTTACTTATGCCTATCAGGTCTGTTTTATTTTTACTTCAGGCATTAAGGACTCTAATCATTTACCTTCCATGGATCTGGTGATTCTATTTCCTCAAAAACTTGTTCTGAGGTGATACTGATATCCCCTGGCTCCTGCTTTGTTTCCTGTTTCTGAAAAACAATCTCAAAAGTGCACACATACAGGAAAAGGACAGAAAGTGGTAGAGGAAATCTAGCTTGATTTGACTGTATCATTAAAGGGGGGAGAGTAATTGTCCAAGGAAATCCTGATTATTTTCTCATTCATAGTTTCTCAGAACATTATACAGAAGCCAGAACGATTGGCCTATACATGAATATTTACAACTAGAAACTGTCTTTATTCATGACCACTGAAATGTGTGATATGTCCTGATATGAATGCTGTAAACTGGGCACATTCTAGCTTATCCAAAAGCCACCTTGGTCCTCCTCAATGTTCAGTGTTCCCCCTCTGCCTCAACTTGTAGAATCCACCATTTTGCTGATGCCTGTAACTATGCTACAGTAAACTCTCAACAATAATCAGTCTATATATATGGTCTTGAAACTGCTTATTTCTTCAGTTTCTTAGCATTTTTTACTTACAGTGGTTAGTTAACTCACACTAAATTATTATTTTCTAGAACCAGATGGATAATAAGACTAAGGAATAGGAAAAACAGAGGCTATTACAGTATCTTGACATTTCCATCAATCTATTCATTATCCGGACTCTAAGATCCACAAGTCTTTCTAGGACAGTAGTTTTAAAAGAAGATGGGATTCTGCTGGACACTTTTATCCCCTTAAGGTCCAGATATATCCATTCGCCTACCTCATTTCTTTGAGCTTTCTTAGAAAAGTCCACGTAGTTGAATTTAAATAACCTAAAACCAAAGTCATGTTTTATCTGGAGTTCCTATGCGTTTTTTTCTAGGCTTGGGGGATTTATCCTAGAAATATCTATGCCAAAGCTTAAAAGATACCCTAAGAATTGAGGACTGGGTTTTACCTCAGGAAACATTCTATCTTTAGAATGAGTTTTCTTAAATATAACCTTAGTTAAAGTGAGCATATTATGATGCTAAGTCAGAGGCAAGTAATTGAAGATGCAGTTGAGATTTTGTTTTTTAGAAGATCTGGTCAATCAATGTCAATCGATCTGACTTTTCTTAAAATCCATGAAATACCTTTAATTTTTAAATTTATTTTAATTTTTAATTTGTTATTTTTATTTCTTATTTATTACAATCTATTCACTTTGTATCCTAGCTATATCCTGCTCTGTCATCTCCTACATGCCTCACCCTCCCTCCCTCTTCTCCCCCTATGGCCCTCCCCTACTACACTGATAGGGAGGTCCACCTCCCCTACTATCTGATCTTAGCCTTTCAGGTATCATCAGGACTGGCTGCATCCTCTACCTCTGTGGCCTGGAAAGATTGCCTGGCCACCAAGGGGATGTGGTCAAAGAGATGGCCACTGAGTCCCTGTCAGAGTCAGCCCCTGCTCCCCTTACTGGGGGACCCACATGGAGACTGAGCTGCCACGGGCTACATCTGAGCAGGGTGTTTATGTCCTCTCCATTCATTGTCCTTGATTGGAGTATCGGTCTCTGCAGGCCCCAAAATATTTTTAGGTGTGGATTTTTGTTCCGCTGATTTGTATTGCAAACCAGCTAAATAAAGACTGCTTTAGGGTAGAGGGATCCAGACAGCATGGGTAATAAAAAGAACCGATGAGCCCAGGGCAATGTAGAGTTCAGATCCTTAGGGTTCATAGATTTCTTTAGCAGCCACAGAAATTACCTCAATCACAGGCTTAGCATTCTGTTAATCTTATGGGAAGCACCTAATATTCCTTTTCAATATTGTTATGTTTTGATGAATGACTTTTAAATTTTTAAACATTTCTTATGATACTCTTGTTTTTCTATCTATTTCTTTGATACACTTAATTAAATATTATAAAAGTCTGGTGTACATTTATAATTCTCGTACTCAAGTGGCTGATGCAGGAGAATTTCACGCTTGACATCTGGGCTTCACATTAAGAGAATGTAGGATTACCCTATATTACATGTCTATGTGAGTGAGTATATACCATGTGTGTCTTTCTGCTTCTGGAACAGCTCACTCAGGATGATCCTTTCCAGGTCCCACCATTTACCTGCAAATTTCATGATTTCTTTAATTTTTATTGCTGAGTAATATTCCATTGTGTAGATGTACCACAATTTCTGCATCCATTCTTCAGTTCAGGGACATTTGAGTTGTTTCCAGCTTCTGGCTATTACAAATAAAGCTGCTACAAACATGGTTGAGCAAATGTCTTTGTTGTGTACTTGAGCCTCTTTTGGATATATGCCTAGGAGTGGTATGGCTAGATCTTGAGGAAGTGCTATTCCTAGTTGCCTGAGAAAGCACTAGATTGATTTCCAGAGTGGTTGTACAAGTTTACATTCCCACCAGCAGTGGAGGAGGGTTCTACTTTCTCCACAACCTCTCCAGCATGTGTTGTCACTCAAGTTTTACATCTTGGTCATTCTACTAAAATCTGTACATCTAAAGAAACTAATCAAGAGAGAGGACCCTGACTAAAATGCTCAATCCCCAACCTAAAAAACAAAGAGGAAGGACATCAGAAGAAGAAGAAAACAGGAAACAAGCTAGAAACCCACCACAGAGGGCCTCTGAAAGGCTCTGCCCTGCAGACTATCAAAGCAGACGCTGAGACTTATGGCCAACTGTTGGGCAGAGTGCATGGAATCTTATGTAAGAAGTGGGAAATAGTAAGATCTGGAGAGGACAGGAACTCCACAAGGAAAGCAACAGAACCAGAAAATTTGAACACAGGGGTCTTCCCAGAGACTCATATTCCAACCAAGTACCAGGCATGGAGATAACCTAGAACCCCTGCACAGATGTAGCCCATGGCAGTTCAGTGTCCAAGTGGGTTCCACAGTAATGAGAAGAAGGACTTCCTCTGATATAATCTGATTGGCCTGCTCTTTGATCACCTCCCCCTGAGCGAGGAGCAGCCTTACCAGGCCACAGAAGATGACAATGCAGGCACTCCTGATGAGATCTGATAGACTAAGATCAGGAGGAAGGAGAGGAAGACCTCTATCAGTGGGCGTGGGGAGGGGCATTCGTGAAAAAGAAGGTGGGAGGGTGGGATAGGGAGGGGATGAGGGAGGGGCTTATGGGGGATACAAAGTGAATAACTTGTAATTAATAATAAAAAAAAGAGAATGTAGGAAACAAATTCACAAACAAACAAACAAAAAAAAATCAAATGAGCTGAATCTCAAAATAAAGGCATGCTTTTCCAGGTTTCCCAAGTCTGTTTTTATTATGTTATTTCAGGAAGCACGAATAAGCTTTGAAGCATTAAGAAATCTCTACTGCGTTCAGATCAAGACCCACCTTGCTCGTTTAACTGGTGCTCTGATCGAGATCTATGGAATTTAAGAAAACATCCGCCTTGTTACTCTTTTGCCAAATGATTTCACAACATTAATTCTTGTCTCACTATCAAAAAAAAATGGTTATTTTTCAGGAAATCATCTAAAATCTATTTTCTGTTTCTCTTCTCTGACTCTCCAGTGTATTTTATTAACATATTTCTAAGCCAGACCCTCAGCCTACCTATGTCCCATAGCAGCAAAGACTTCAAGATTTGCATAAATGTACAACACACACACACACAAACATCCTCTGTTTTCCATGTCAGCATTTCTGTGACAGAGGCCATAGATAACTATTAAACTTTTAGCTATATAAAATAATTCTTTCATGTGAGTTTTATTTTTGTTTTTTTTTTTTTTGGGGGGGGGAGTGGTGATGCATTTCTGGCATTTCTGTTCAGACATATCCCATGGTAGCTCAGTATCCAAGTGTGTTTCCTAGTAAGGGGAACAAAAATTATTTCTGCATGAACTCAATCATTGGCTCATTGAGCTCCCCCTCCCCGCCCCGAGTGAGGAACAGCCTTACTAGACCACAAATCAGGACATTGCAGCCAGTCCTGAAGATACCTGATAAGCTAGGGTCAAATGGAAGGGGAAGAGAACCTCCCCTACCAGTGGACTCGGAAGGGGGCAGGGAGGAGATGAAGGAGGGAGGGGGGATCAGGAGGGAAAGATGGAGGGGGCTGGCTGGGATACAACTAAATGACCTGTGATTAAAAAATAAAAAATAAAAAAGATAGCATTTCTGTGTGGCCCTGACTGTCCTGGAACTTGCTCTAGCAGGCTGACCTGGAATTCAGAGATCCTTCGGGTGAGTTTTAAAAGGTGTGTCTTCCATAAGAGTCATCTCACTCTTCCAAGTGTCCTGAAGTAGAGAATGAAGACTGAGCCTCCGCAATGAAAGCTTCAAATGAAAATAGTTCTGGCAAACTTAAAGAAGAGACTCCTATCAGGATAAAACTCTCCAAAGACGATAGGAGGAATCCCTACTGAAAGGACATGGTGACAGTATAGGTATTTATAAAATAATCCCTCAGACACAGAGAAAATGGAATGAGGGAACATCAAAATGAAATGATGATAGCTTATATAAAGAGATGAATATAATTTTACCTGCAGACTATCAGGCAATGGGTGACTTTGTCAAAACACCCACCTTTAACATGATTGGACCAGCAACAGAAAACTTTGTAATGATAGTATTGAAAACAACAGAAAATAAAAAGTGATACTGACAGTTAACAAATGATACTTCAAAAGCGGAAAACTACATGCAGAGTGGGAATCTTCAAAGAAGGATTTAAAGAGAAGGTGACACACAGCGGAGGTTAAACAAACATAAAGCAAGAAGGATAAAGCACTGCACAAACATGCGTGATTGTGGCTGTTATAACAAAGATCATAATTGATCTCAAGGGGGAAATTTTTAAAAGCCAGAAGCTCAACATGATAGAGTTCTGAAGAGTAGAAAGTAGATTAAATATTAATGACAAGAAAACCTTATGCAATTTGGGGCAAGACTGTGATTGCAACTTTTTACAGTGTTAGTTTACTGATTATCCAAATGGTTTGAAAGTGAGCGCAGATTTCTGTTGACAATACCTTTGAAACTACTGAATTTTGAAAGAAATGTAACTTCTGTAGCAGGAATCCACACATCACATTGTTGCACACCTGACCGTGGGAATAATGCTGTGTTATAATACAGACACAGCATTTGCTCTTTTTTTGTAGCTGCTACTGGGTTGCAATGATAGCACATGAGTAGCTACATGGGAGTTGAGAGTTTCAAAAACAACAATCATTTACTATTTGCATCTTTAAGAAAATATTTGCTAAATCTTGTAGTAAGTCTTAAGATTTTCAGTTGATATGATTTTAATAACAAAACAGACAGCAGAATTACAGATCCTTAAGACTCAGAGACCTTAATGTTTTAAGATTTTGAAGTTGTGCAGCTTTGGAATTCCAAGGATGCCAAACTTCTATTTTTAATAACTAGATTTTTAAGAGAGCAATTGGAATCACAGCAAACTGAACATGAGTATCAATTTCCCATACATCCCCACCCCATACACCTAGTTTATCAACACCTCACACTATTGATGAGCATATATTGACTAACACATGATTTCTACCCCAAGACCATAATTTAGATTAGGATTTACTCTTGTTGTATATTTTTGAGTTTTGGGCAAATAATGTGGTTTTTTCTAATCATATAATTATTTCAGTTCCCTAAGAGTCTTTCGTTCCTTATGGCCCATTCCATATCCACTAGTCCATGGATAAAATAAACAAGCAAGCACAGAGTGGAGGGGTCGCAGGATAGTTGTAATAAATAGATTGCCGTCGGGTAAAAGTTGTTCAGAGTGTTTTTGTCCATTTGGACCACTGTGGTAAAATGTCATAAACTGAGTAGTTTATAAACCTCAGAGTGCAATTTTTTGTTTCATTTCATTTATTTTTTTTTTAGATGTCCTTTCTTAAAGCGTATGAGACTGAGAAGTTTAATTTCATCGAGTTAGCAAAATCTGTGTCTGGTGAGAGTCTTTTGCTAGGTCACGCTCGGTGTCTCTGGCTGTGTTCTAAGATGGTGGAGAGGCAAACAGGCTCTCGTGTGTCTTTTAGAGGACACGAATCCCACTTATTACGTGGGCTCTGCTTTCAGAGGCTGATCAGTTACAAAACGCCTCACCTTTACACACCGTCATGTTCAGCCTAGAATTCCAGCACAGTTATTGTGGAGGGAGACAGACATTCAGTCCATATAATCAGATTTATTTCTGTCTTTGAAGTTCTTAATTATTTTATCAAAAAGGGCAGGAAGAAAATGGAGAGACGTTCTGAGATGTGTCGAATATCAGTTTACTTTGCCTTGTTCATCTTTCCTGTATTATCCTGGGATACGAAAGGACTGGGGCTCTGAAAGTAGATGGAATTAAAGTCACACAGTACCTATTAAGGACCTTCTCTCCAACCAAACACCTCTTTTTATCTGACTGTTCTTAAATGATTCATTAGCCTCTCAGAGCTTCAGATGGGTCAACTCTGTAAAATACCGTCTCATACCTACATCAGCAAGGTGTTGAGAGGGTGTAAATGCTGATGTAAATTTGAAGCGCTTAAGAAAAGTACCTGATGCACAGTTAAGAACTGTATGAACATTAGCTTTAACTCACATTAAAATATTATTATCTCATCATTAATATTTATTAGCACTAATCGTACCGATGCTCTACTTGTCAGTAAATGATGGACAGTGGCAAACCCTTATTTTTAAGATGTGCTCTGGAATGAGGCCATACTGGCAGCTAAAAGGATGTAGTGTTCGACCCATGTGATAAAAAAAAAAAAAAGGTTTTTAGAATAAAAATAGCTTTCTTATTCATTTGGGGACATTCTATTGGATTTTTTTTCTTTTCTGTTTGATTCATCTGTCCCTCAGTATTTCTCATACTTGGGTGACTAGCTTTCAGAATGGATTCTTTCACTACAACTCCCCCTGTCAGAACAACATTATCCTTCTGGATTGGTCTGTGTTTTCTTCAGGACTCTTTCCCAGCATCCCTCACATTACATTATGGGTTCCTTTAGCCTTTTGCCATAACCCAATTCCACATAGTTATCTTGTGAAATTAAATTCTGGGGAGTAAGTAAGCTACTGGAACTTTTAGGTCCCTGTCAACCAAAATATGATGCAAATATACCTTTCAATCTACCCTTCACTTAATATCAGTATATCAGAATACTCAGGAGCAGCCCCAAAGAAATTCCATACAATCCATTTGTGTACTTTGGCACTTTTAAGAAAGCACAGTAGGAAAAATTAAATAAATGAAGGAGTCGAAAGCAATTTCAATGATATATTTTATGTTACTCAACATATCTAAAATCATTTATCATGTACACAATGTAAAACTGAAGTTTTTACACAAACCCCTTAAAAGTGGGTTATTTTTGGTACGACTGGAACTTCTCAGTTTATAAGCAGTGTATTAGAGTTACGCTCAGGTACTACTTTCACATGGTGACTGATATACTGGACAGTGCAGGCCCAGACTATCTTGCTAATCTTTATTTCTTATCCAAACAGTCTGTCTTGACTATAAATAGAAAATACTAGATTTACCAAAAAAATTCCACTTTATTAGAGCATGAAAAAAAAAACAAAAAACTTAAAAGGGTCATCAATCTGAAAATTCTGCTTTCTTTTTTCCCCTTTTTTTCTTTCACTTTTTCTTTTTTTTTTTTTTTTTCTTTTTTTTTTTTTTTTTTTTTTTTAGACAGGGCTTTTCTGTGTAGCCTTGGCTGTACTAGACTCGATTTGTATACCAGGCTGGCTTCGAACTCACAGAGATCAACCTGCCTTTTCCTCCCTGCACGCTGGGATTATAGCTGTGAACCAGAATATTTGCTTTCTTAAGATGGTGTTTTAGATTACACAGAGTCAAAATTTTTAAAAAAAATCATAATAATAATTGTGATTTTTTTTTTTTTTTTTTTTTTTTTTGTATTGAGCACTGACTATCATAGCGACAATGGACACAGAGTTTGTTGAAGGCATGAAGGAATCCCATGGAGTGCTTTCCACTGTGTTCCCACTGTGTTTCTGGTTAAGGAGAACGAGGGTAAACAAGGTTTTGCAATTTGTTGAGATGATACCATGGACTAAATTTGGGAGAGGTGGAACTCTAAACCTATGACTGATTAACTGTCATCCTAAGAACCTTCTGTGACAAGAGCACAAAATTCCCATATTTGCTTATATTAGCAGGGAAGCTTTATTAAACATAGACATATAGAAATGTGAGAATACTAAAGCAAGAAACAATATATGTTATACTCTGAGTTTCCATCTATTTTTTTCCTAGTATTGCAATTCTGGGAATCGGGCCTAAGAGGCTCCATATGTTTTGCATGAGACTTTTCACCCAAGAATATTCACCAAGGGCCTGTGCAATGTCTCAGCAGTAAAAGCACATAACTTATCACTAATCCTGGAGCCAGAATTCACCTCCTTGGACTCACATAGTAGAAAAAAAAAGATAACTGCTGCAGTTTGTCCTCTGACCACCAAATGTGAACTATGGCGTATGTGAATGAAGGAATGAATAGATAGATAGATAGATAGATAGATAGATAGATAGATAGATAGATAGATAGATGTAAAAAAGTTCAGTGTGCTAGGCAGTAGCTAGAATACTGGCTGCAGCCTCTTCTACCTAAAAACAACAACAACAAAAATCTCTCAAATCGACAACTGGGTGTGTAGAAGCTACATTTGTAATTAAGGAATTTAACTGTTCCGTAGTCATATTTTGAATTTCTTAATAAATAAAACCTATTATTTTATACCTAAGATTGTCTCAATATTATTGGATTCTAGATTCTAGAAATGTGATAATATGAAACTACTAAGTACCAGACTCTTTGCATATTTCATGCTAGTCACTTAACAATCATAATGTATGTTGCTAAAAGATTTATTAGTATAGCTATATCATTGTGTGTTGCTCTTAGTTGGTATTACAAATATATTAAGTGGCTAAAATGCATACATCCTTCTATCAACACCCACTTACTGTTTCTGAAACACTTACAGAATCATAACTACTTCCCATTTGAAATAATTTATAGTAATCCCTGTAGTTAAATGCAGACTTATAAAATGAAGTATGAGAATACCTTCATGTTGCTGCACATGCACATAGGGGAGAGAGAGAGAGAGAGAGAGAGAGAGAGAGAGAGAGAGAATGACAAAATGAGTACAGTCTGTTTTTTTTATCTGAAACTGTGACTTTTGAAATGAATACAATCCTCCCTCTGTAGTATCCACTTTTCTAGCAAGAGTACCTCTGTTTCCTTGCCAGAATCCTTCTGTTCTCTTCCTGCTTCCTCTTGATGATCACATCAATGTCACAAAGACAGATATCCAGTTTTACACAAATGGTAGATTCCTTGATGAGAATTAACAATGGACCAAAGTAGAATAAACTGTGTAGAATTATTCAATGTCATCACGAAACAGAAAAACATGACACATAGACTTTTGAGAAACAAAGACAGATTGTAAGCTGCAAAATGACTAAGGACTTACAAGACAAAGGAAAACAGAAGATGCCCATGCTGTGGCAGGAAAACAGGGATTCAGAGATAGCACTGAAGGTAAAGTTAGAAAATGAACTTATGAGAGAGAGCCACGGACAAGATCACTGACAATAGGAGGAGTTTTTTGTAGATAAGGAAACACAATAACCTTTATTATCTAGTAAAATATAGAAGAGAAAGAAGTAATCCAATTGAAGATAAAACAGGAAAATTGAGGGTCAGGAGTGTGGGTTACTGGGTAAAGACACTCACTGCAGGCCTACTGACTTAAGTCTGATCCCTAGAGCCCACTTAAAGTCTGAATGCCGTGGTGTGTATTTGCAATCCCAGCGTTCCTCAGACAAAAGGGGAGTCAGACACAGGAGAATCATTTAGAAGTTAATGGGACATGTAGCCTGGCATATACAGCGCAGCCTGGCATGTCTAGAAACAAAACTGTTACTAGTGCCCCAGGAAACATGTTAAGTGTAAGTGGCTCAAATTCAAAGACTTAAAGCATGTGACTTCCGTGCCTGTAGCTTTGCATCTGCATTATGATGGCTAGTAATATGTAGAGCACATTTAGCAAAGAATAGACTGTCATAAAAAAACAGTGAGACAAGTCAGGCAGGGCATAAATGGGAAAGAGGCCAAAGATACACATGGTGTAGAGACACTGAACAGAAAAAGGAATTAGACCTTTCCAAAGAGATCCATGAAAACATTATTTTATACACACAAGCAAATCAATCCCACGTGTTTGAATCAGAAAATTAAGTCAGCTTTCTTATTATCTGGACGATACTCAGTGTTCTTCATATTGTTGGGGAAGGTAATGGAAAAAAAGAAAGACACAGAGCAAAGATTTTCAGATGGTAGATTAGCTCTGTGCTGGTAACAGAGAAACATTTATGACAAAGCAGTTCACATTTTATTTATCCCAACACTAATCAATTTGGGGTTAATTGGTTCTAAAAGTGTGTTTTTAGTTTTATGTTCTACCGAGTGAGCTAGTTGGAAACAGAAAGCTGTGTTTTAGAACTTGATAGTATGATGGGATAATTAACTGTGACTATCATAACATGCATTAATGGTAAAGGGTTATTAGTGAACAACAAGCTATGAATCAATATTCTAATTGTAACTGAAACTTTTTTTCCATTTCCATTGTTATTTTCATTTTTTTAAAAAAAAAAACCTTTTTAATGATTCTTTGTGAGTTTCACATTATGCACCTTGGTCCCACTCATCTCCCTGTCCCTTTGTATCTACCCCCTGCCCTTGCAAACTCCCATTAAAAGAAAATAAAAAACAAAACTAAAAAATAAAATAGAATAAAATAAAGCATAGAAAAATATCTCGTCATGGTAGCTGCTGTGTGTCAACTGTGTCCCATAATATACCTTTTTGTCCAGACATCTTTATTTGAAAATATCCATTGCAATGAATCACTGTCTGCAGCTTTGGATCAGCAGGACTGGTCATTTCACATACCCCAGCAGTTCTTTAATGAGGTAGATTTTAGGGTGGACCAACTCAAACCCTATATCTAGACCTGGGTGACAGCTGAGCTGGTCAGCCTACCAGCTCTCACATATCAGGAACCAAGGCTAGATCCTAAGCATTGAGCCAGCAGAGGGCAGGGCCAGCTCTCCTCCTCCAATAACCCTTGGGCCAGCCCTCCAGACTGCTGCAGGGGGCAAGGTATAAGGGTTAGAAAGCATCACTCTGGAGCCCAAGCCACCCCAAAGCAGATGAGTGGAAAGGATGGCTCTCCTGCAGCCTTCCAGCCTGCTCACTCACACCCCTGTCACCAGGACTCGCTAGCTCCACCGTGCTGCCCAAGAAAGGTGTAGGGCTTATTCTCCTAAGTGTTGCAGCTGGTGGGAAATGGGCCCACCTCCCTAGAGTGCCTCGGCCAGTGATGCCTGCGGCAGGTTCTGCAGAATGCTTGGACATCTAAAGGGTCCCTGGTGGCTGCCCAGACCAGGGATGTCCCCAAGGTGTCTAGTGGTAGTATGAGCCATTGATATTAACACCAAACCCTGTGGCTACATGACCCACAGAGGTAGCATGGGTCGGACTTCACAATGGTCTCAGGTGGCAGGGCTGGCTACTCACACCAGGCCACTCTTCTTGACTGTTGTGTCTGCAGTTCTATTTCTCTTCCTAATGCTTAGATTGTTTCACTTTCTTTTTGCTCTTCCCTCTGCTTACCATGTACTTGCACATTGTAGTGGCTTCCAATGTGAGCAGGCCAAGAAGCTGGGGGTTCTCTGGATGTCTACTACCCACTTGTGTGGAGTAGGGGCACGCAGGTCACTAGGTATCTTTCCCCAACGCTGCTTGGAGGTGAAGGTGGGAGAGCAGGCAGGCGGGCCTCTGTGTGCCATCCACCCATCTTTGCCATCCATCCCCCAGCACCCTCCACTGTTATTTTTTAACATCTATTACTCAAAATCTTTCTTTTCTTTTATTATTTTTGGTGTATATTTATGTATGTGTGTCTTTGGTATGTGTTTGTACATGTAGAGTTATGATAGGCACATACTATAGAGAAAGGTCAGAGACTGACTTTGATTGCATTTTTTCTATCTTTCTTTATAGATCTCATTACCTATTTTTTAAATATTTATTTATTTATCTATTTATTTATTTATATTCACTTTACTGTAGCACCATCCTTCCTCCCCTCCCAGCTTTATGCTCCTTTCCTCCCCTCTCCCTCCTCTTTTCCATCCATCTTATTGTATTAAAAGTTTCATCAGAACTGAGCATGTCCTCTTCCCCTGTGGTCTGGCAAGGCAGTACTGCCAAGAGGAAGTGATCGAAAAGCTGGCAAGTGAGTCCATGTCCATTGAAGTCCCCAATTCCCTTAATAGAGGTCTCAGACTCACATGAAACCTAAGCTGTCCATCTGCTACATCTTTGAAGGGGGCCTAGGTCCAGTTTGTGCATGGTCCTTGGTTGATGCTTCAGTCTTGGCAAGCCCCTCTGGGCCCTGGTTAGTTGGCTCTGTTGGTCTTCTTATGGAGCTCCTGTCACTTCCAGGTCCTTTTCTCTTTCCTCCCACTTTTCCACAAGACTTCCTATGCATCGACCAATGTTTGGTTGTGAGTCTTGGTATCTCTTTTGAGGCTCTGCTGGACAGAGTCTCTGAGAGGACAATTTTGTCATGCTCCTGTGTGCAAGTTTATCAGAGTATTGTTCATAGTGTCAGGGGTAGGCACTATTCCATAGGGTGGGTCTTTGTTTGGACCAGATATTGGTTGCACATTCCCTCAACTCTGCTCCATCTGCTCTACCTTTATTCCTGCACATCTTGTATGCAGGGTATATTTCAATAGAAAATACTGTGGGTGGGTTGGTCTTCCCCTATCTCTCTAGGAGACTAATCTCCTGAGAGGGTGTCCTCTTCAGTCTCTTTGTCTTCTGCTGCTAGGAGTCTTTGCTTGAGTTCCCCTCATAATCTTCCAGGAGCCTACCCTGACAATTCTCTAGCTTATCACAGAGATATCTCCACCCTGACTTTCTCTTTTCCTACAGGCCTTCTGCCTTCTCACCATTGCTATCCCCAGGTCTGATTTCCACCCTCTTAAATCTTTGCATCCCCCTCTACTACCTTGTACCTTCTCTTCTATTGCTACATCTGTCTATTCTATCTCCCCTTCCAAGTAAGGTTTATGCATCCTCACGTGGATCCTCCTTATTACTTACCTTCTTTGGGTCGGTGCCTTGTAGTATGCACATCCTATATGGCTTATACTATATGGCTAAAAATCCACTTATAAGTGAGCACATATGATTTGTGTAATTCAGGGCCTGGGTTAACCTCACACAGGATGATCTTCTCTAGTTCCATCAATTTGCCTGGAAATCTCATGATTTTTGTTTGTTTGATTGATTGATTTTAATAGCTGAGTAGTATTCCATTGTGTAAATGTGCCACAGATTCTTTATTCATTCTTGGACTGAATGACATCTAGGTTGTTTCCAGGTTCTGGCTATTGTGAATAAAGCTGCTATGGACATAACTGATCAAGTGTCCTTGTGGCATGGTGTAACATCTTTTGGGTATATACCCAGAAGTGGGATAGCTGGGACTTGAGGTAGAACTATTGCCAATTTTTGGAGAAAGCACCAGATTAATTTCCAAAGTGGTTGTAGAAGTTTACACTCTCACCAGCCATGGAGGAGTGTTTCCCTTTCTCCACATCCTTGCCAGCATGTGCTATCCTAGCCACTCTGATTGGTGTGAGATGGAATCTCAGAGTTGTTTTGCTTTGTGTTTCCTTAATGAATAAGGAAGTTCAGCATTTCTTTAAGTGCTCTCAATCATTTGATATAACTCTGTTGAGAACTCTCTAGTTCCATGCCCCATTTTTAATTGAGTTATTTTGTTTATAAGTATTTGATTTCTTGAGTTCACTATATATTTTGAGTATTAGCCCTTTGTCAAATGTAGGATTGGTGAAGATCTTTTCCCAATCTGTAGACTGTCATTTTGTTCTATTGACAGTGTCCTTTGCCTTAAAGAAGCTTTCCAGTTTCAAAGGGTCCCATTTATTGATGTTGATCTCAGAGCCTGTGCTATTGGTGTTCTGTTCAGGAAGTTGTCTCCTGTGACAATGAGTTCACAGCTCTTCCCCACTTTCTCTTCTAATAGATTTAGTGTATCTGGTGTTATATTGAGATCTTTGATCCACTTGGATTTGAGTTTTGTGAAGGGTGATAAATATGGATCTATTTCTATTTGTCTACATGTAAATATCCAGTCAGACAATCACCATTTGTTGAAGATGTTGTTGTTTTTTTTTTTTTTTTCCATTGTATGGTTTTGTCTCCTTTGTCAAAAATCAAATGACTGTAGGTATGTGGGTTTATTTCTGGGTCTTCAATTTGGTTCCATTGATCAATCTGTCTATTTCTATGTCAGTACCAGGCCATTTTTATTACTATTGTGCTGTAGTGTAGCTTGAGGTTAAGGATGGAGATACCTCCAGACGTTCTTTTATTGTATAGGATTGGTTTAGCTATTCTGGGTTTTTATTTGTCTATATGAAGTTGAGATTTGTAATTTCAAGGTCTGTAAAGAACTGTTGTTGGTATTTTGATGGGAATCGCATCTGTAGATTGCTTTTGGTTAGATGCATTTTTATTATGTTAATCCTACCAAACCACGAGCACAGTATATCTCTCTATCTTCTTCACTTTCTTCCTTCAGAGACTTAAAATTCTTGACATACAGATATTCTGCTCGCTTGGTTAGAGTTACACCAAGTTACTTTATATTATTTGTGACTATTTTGAAGGGCATAGTTTCCCTAGTTTGCTTCTCAGCCCATTTGTTGTTTGTGTATGGGAGAGCTACTGATTTTTTAAAAATTAATCTTGTATTCAAACACTTTGTTAAAGCTGTAAGATTTCTCTAGTGGAATTTTTGTGGTCGCTTATGTACACTATCATATAATCTGCAAATAGCAATAGTTTCACTTCTTCCTTTCCAATTTGTATCCCTTTAATCTCATTAACTTTTATTATTGATCTAGCAAGATCTGTAAGAACTATATTGAAGAATTTTGAAGAGAGTGGGCAGCCTTGTCTTGTTCCTTATTTTAGCAGAACTGTTTTGACTTTCTCTCCATTTAATATGATGTTGGCAATTGGCTTGCTGTATATTGCTTTTATTATGTTTAGGTTTCAGTCTTGTATCCCTGATCTCTCCAAGACTTTGACCATAAATGGATGTTGGATATTGTCAAAGGGTCTTTCTGCATCTAATGATATTATCATGTGATTTTTTTTCTTTGAGTTTATTTATATGGTGAATTACAGTGATGAATTTTCATATGTTGAACCATCCCTGCATCCCTGGGATGAATCCTACTTGATGTTGTTGGATGATGTATTTCCTGCTGTCTACTACTCTTGGGTGTGTTTGTTACGTTCTGTTCTACAATTTTCATGTGTTTCTGCTAAGTTACTAATGTGGAATCTCTCTAATTTCTTATGAAGGCACTTAGTGCTATGAACTTTCCTCTTAGCTTTCATTGGGTCTTGTAGTTTGGGTATTTTGTGCCTTCATTTTCATTGAACACTAGAAGTTCTTTGATTTTTTTTCTCTCTATTTCTCCACTGACCCAGGGTTCGTTGAGAAGGGAGTTGTTCAGTTTCCATGAGTTTGTAGGCTTTCTGTCGTTTTTGAATTCCAGCTTTAATCCACAGTGATCTGATAAGATGCAGGTGGTTATTTTAATCTTTTTATATCTCCTGAGGCTTGCTTTGTGGCCAAATACATGGTCAATTTTGGAGAAGGTTCTTAGTGTTAAGAAGAAGGTATATTCTCTTTTGTAGGGTGAAATGTTCTGTAGATATGTTAGTTCCATTTGATTCATGATGTCTCTTATTTTTTTTATTTACTTATTTAGTGTCTGTCTTGATCTGTTCATTGGAGAAGTGGGGTGTTGAAGGCTTCCACTATTAGTGTGTGGGGTCCTATGTGTAATTTAGTAATGTAGTAATGTTTCTTTTATGAATGAAGGTGGTCTTGCATTTTGGGCACAGATGTTTAAAACTGAGATATCCTCTTAATAGTTTTTTTTTTTCCATTTGATGAGTATGAGTATTGTCCTTCCCATCTCTTTTGATTAATTTTTTGTTGAAAGCCTATTTTATTAGATACAAAAATGGCTACTTCAGTTTGCTTCTTTGGTCCTTTTGCTTGGAAAACCTTTTTCCATCATTTCTTCTGAGGTAGTGTCTATCTTTATTGCTGAGATGTCTTTCTTGTATGCAGCAGAAAGATAGGTCCTGTTTTCATTTCCATTCTGTCTTTTTATTGGAAAGTTGATTCTATTGATGTTGAGAGATATTAATGACCAGTTGTTACTTCCTGTTATTTTCATGTTGGTGGTGGTAAAGTGTGTGTGTGTGAGAGAGATACAGAGAGAGAGAGAGATCCTTCATAGTCCCAAGAGTGTTCTGTATCTTGCTATGCCACCAAGCCAGACCAAGCCAGCTGTTTTAGAGAACTGGCTGTTCTTTCCTGGGCCCTTTTTTTTTTTTTTTTTTTAAATAGAAGGAAAGCTTAACACACTCATGCTTTACAGAAAGCTTTCAGGTGGAGAGATGATGTGGAGAGAGAGAAATTCCCTTCTTTTGGTTTTGCTTATGTGGAAATATTTACCTGTGTTATCCTGGGTGTGGTTGGCCTCCTTGGGTTGGAATTTTTCTTCTACTATCTTCTGTAGGGTTGGATTTGTACATAGGTATTGTTTAAATTCATTTTTGTTGTGGAATATATTTTTTCTCTATCGTAATTAAAAGTTTTGCTGGGTATAGTATTTGGAGCTGACATCTGTGGTCTCTTATGGCCTATAAGATATCCGTCCAGGCTTTTCTGGTTTTTAGAGTTTCTGATGAGAAGACACGTATATTTCTGATAGGTTTCCCTTTGGCCTTTTTTTTCTTGCAGCTTTTAAAATGTTCTCTTTGTTCTGGACACTTATTGCTTTTATTATTATATGGCAGGACAATTTTCTTTTCTGTTCCAATCTATTTGGTGTTCTGTAAGCTTCTTGTATGTTTATAGGCTTCTCTTCCTTTAGGTTGGAGAAGTTTCTTCTATGATTTTGTTGAAAATATTTTTTAGGCATTGTAGCTGGTATGCCTGTTATACTTAGGTTTGCTATTTACACACTGTCCTAGATTTTTTGGATGTTCCGTGTCAGGAACTTACTTTTTAAATTTAACATTTTCTTTGACTGGTGTATTGATTTCTTCAATCCTATCTTCTACCTGAGACTGACTCTTCCACCACTTCTATTCTGTGGGTGAACCTTGTGTCTGTAGTTCCTGTCGTCTTTCCTAGGTTTTCCATTTCCAGGATAACCACACATTATGTTTTCTTTATTGCTTATTTCCAATTTTAGGTCTTGAACAGTTTTATTCATTTCCTTCTTCTATTTCTTTGTATTTTTCTGTATTTCTTTAATTTCTTTAAGAGATTTATTCAACTCTTTCACCTGTTTGTTTGTATTTTTCTGTGCCAATTTGAGAGCTTTATTTTTTTTATTATTAATTACACTTTAGTCACTATGTATCCCCCCATAAGCCCCTCCCTCCTCCCCTCCCGATCCCACTCTTCCTCTCCTTTCTGCATGCATGCTCCTCCCCAAGTCCACTGATAGGGGAGGTCTTCCTCTCCTTCTTTCTGATCTTAGACTATCAGTTCTCATAAGAAATGGCTGCATTGTCATCTTCTGTGGCCTGTTAAGGCTGCTCCCCCCTCAGGGGAAGGTGATACTGAGCCTGATGGCCAACTGTTGGGTAGAGTGAATGGAATTTTATGTAATAAGTGGGAAATAGCAAGAGCTGGAGAGGACAGGAACTCCACAAGGAGAGCAACAGAACAAGAAAATATGAACACAGAGAGCTTTATTTTTATTTATTTATTTTTGGAGTGCTCTATTAAGCACTCTAAAATTTTCATAACCTCAGGATTTAAACACTTTTTTCTTGCACTTCGAGTGTGATAGTATCTCGAGGGCTTTCTGGGGTTGAACCGCATGTTTCTGGTGGTGCTATATGGCCCTCAGTTTTTTTGTATTAAATTTTTATTTTTACTTATTTTTCTTTTTCTAAATTGTTTATTAATTACACTTTATTCACTTTGTATTCCCCCTGTGGTTCCTTCTCTCCTCCCCTCCCAATCCCTCTCTTCCTTAACCCTTTGCATGCATACCCCTCCCCAAGTCCACTGATAGGGGAGGTCTTCTTTTCCTTCCTTCTGATCCTAGTCAATTAGGTCTCATCAGGAGTAGCTGCACTGTCTTCTTCTGTGGCCTGGTAATGCTGCTTCCCCCTCAGGGGGAAGTAATTAAAGAGCAGGCCAATCAGTTCATCTCAGAGACAGTCCCTGTTCTTATTACAATGGAATCCACTTGAATACTGAACTGCCACTGGGCTATATCTGTGCATAGGTCTTAGTTTATCTCCATGCATAGTCTGTGGTTAGAGTATCAGTCTCAGGAAAGACCCCTCTGCTCAGATTTTTTGGTTCTGTTGCTCTCCTTGTGGAGTTCCTGTCCTCTCCAGATGTTACTGTTTCCCACATCTTTCATAAGATTCCCTGCTCTCTGCCCAAAGGTTGCCCATAAGTCTCAGCATTTGCATTGATAGTCTGCAGGGCAGAGCCTTTCAGAGGCCCTCTGTGTCAGTCTCCTGACTTGTTCCCACTTTTCTCCTTTTCTGATGTCCATCCTCTTTGCCATTTTAGATAGGAATTGAGCATTTTAGCAGGAGTCTTCCCTCTTGATTAGATTCTTTAGGTTTACAGGTTTTAGTAGATTTACCCTATATTATATGTCTATATGAGTGAGTATATACTGTGTGCATCTTTCTGTTTCTGGGATAGCTCACTCAGGATGATCTTACCCAGATCCCACCATTTACCTGCATATTTTATGATTTCCTTGATTTTTGTTGCTTAGTAATATTCCATTGTGTAAATGTACAACAATTTCTGTATCCAATCCTCCAATGAGGGTCATCTGGGCTGTTTCCAGCTTCTGGCTATTACAAATAAGGCTGCTACAAACATGGTTGAGCAAATGCCCTTATTGAGTACTTGAGCCTCTTTTGGATATATGTCTAAGAGAGGTATGGCTGGATCTTGAGGAAGTGCTATTCCTAGTTGTCTGAAGAAGTGCTAGATTGATTTTCAGAGTGGTTGTACAAGTTCACATTCCCAACAGCAGTGGAGGAGGGTTCCCCTTTCTCCACAACCTCTACTGCATGTGTTGTCAATTGAGCTTTTGATCTTGGCCATTCTGATGGGTGTAAGATGAAATCTCAAGGTCGTTTTAATTTGCATTTCCATTCTCTGAAGAAAGAATTAGAAGAAGATATCAGAAGATGGAAAGATCTCCCATGCTCATGGCTTGGCAGGATTAATATAGTAAAAATGGTCATTTTACCAAAAGCAATCTACAGATTCAATGCAATTCTCATCAAAAATTACCAACACAATTCTTTACAGACCTTGAAAAAAAAATTCTCACCTTCATATGGAACAACAAGAAACCCAGAATTGCTAAAACAATTCTCTACAATAAAAGATCTACAGGAGGTATCTCCATCCCTGATCTCAAGCTGTACTATAGAGTAACAATACTAAAAACTGTATGGTACTGGCATAGAAACAGACTGGTGGATCAATGGAATCTAATAGAAGACCCTGACATAAATCCACACACAAATATGAAAAGATGCCAAAACCATTCAATGGAAAAAAGACAGCATCTCCAACAAATGGTGCTGTTCTAACTGGATGTCTACATGTAGAAAAATGCAAATAGATCCTTACTTATCACCCTGCACAAAACTAAAGTCCAAGTGGATCAAAGACCTCAACATAAATCCAGACACGCTAAGCCTTTTAGAAGAAAAAGTGGGGAAGAGCCTTGAACTCATTGGCACAGGAGACAACTTCCTGAACAGAGAACCAACAGCACAGGCTCTAAGACCAAGAATCAATAAATGGGACCTCATGAAACTGAAAAGCTTCTGTAAAGCAAAGGACACTGTCATCAGAACGAAAGGACACCCTACAGATTGGGAAAAGTTCTTCACAAAAGATCTATATCTGACAGAGGACTAATTTCCAGTATATATAAAGAACTGAAAAAGTTAAACAGCAATGAATCAAGTAATCCAATTAAAAAATGGAGTACAGAGCTAAACAAAGAATTCTCAATAGAGGAATATCAAATGGCAGAGAAACACTTAAAGAAATGTTCAACGACCTTAGTCATAAGGGAAATGCCGATCAAAACGATCCTAAGATTTCACCTTACACCCATAAGAGTGGCTAAGATAAAAAACTCAAGTGACAACACATGCTGGAGAGGTTGTGGAGAAAGTGGAACCCTCCTTCACTGCTGGTGGGAGTGTAAACTTGTACAACCACTTTGGAAATCAATCTGGCACTTCCTCAGACAACTAGGAATAGTGCTTCCTCATGATCCAGCTGTACCACTCCTACACATATTTCCAAAAGAGGCTCAAATACAAATTTTTAGTTTTTATATTAATTACAGTTTATTCATTTTGTATCTGAGCTGTAGCTCCCTCCCTCATTCCCTTCCAAATCCACCTTCCCTCCCTCATCTCCTCACATGCCTCTCTCTGGGAGAGAAATGATAAGGGAGTTTCTCCTCCCCTTCCCTCTGACTCTAGCTTATCAGGTCTCATGAGGACTGGCTGCACTGTCTTCCTCTGTGGCCTTGTAAGTCTGTTCCCACATCAAAGGGAGGTGATCAAAGATCCAGTCACTGAGTGCTTTTTAGAGACAGTCCTGTTTCCCTTATTGGGGAACTCACTTGGATACTGAGCTGATATGGACTACATGTGATCAGGGGGTCTAGGTTATCTGAATTATATCCATGAATAGGTACACCTAAGAAGCTAAGCAAGAAGGAGGACCTTGGGTAAGATGATCAATACTCATTCAGAAAGACAAATAGGATGGAGACTGGAAGAAGGAGAAAACAGGAAACAGAAAAGGAGCCTGTCTACAGAGGAACTCTGAAAGACTCTAGCCAGCAGTGTATGAAAGCAGATGCTGAGACTCATAACCAAACTTTGGGCAGAGTTCAGGGAATATTATGAGAGAAGGAGGATATAGTAAGACCTGGAGAGGACAGGAGCTCCACAAGAAGAGCAACAGAACCAAAAAATCTGGCCCTTGAGTTTTGTTGCTTGTGTTCTTATGCTGAATTCTGGCTATCTGAGCTGGCCTGGTGGTTCTTTCTCTGGGTTCACTGTCTATGTTTCAGTTGGTCCTGGCAGATGAGGAGCAAGCAGAAATGTCTCCAAGTGGAATGCTGCTCACATGTCCCAGAGGCCTCAAAATTATGGCACACTTCATGAATTTGCATGTCATTCTTGCACAGAGGCCATGCTAATCTTCTCTATATTGTTCCAAGTTTAGTACATGTGCTGCCTCGGTAAGCACACTACCTTACTCTTTTAGATGTGGCCTGTCATTAACTTGAAGCTCTGTGTCTCAGCTAGACTGGCTGCCCAGTGAACTCTGGCATCTGCCTGTCTCTGTTGTTGCAGCTCTGGGGTTATAGATATGCATAGCATGCCCAGCCTTTCTGAGGTCCTCCTGAGTGCAAGGTCAGCAGAGTACCAAGTTCAACAACTTCTTACCCTCTACTTTAATGATTTCCTTATTACATCACACTGGCTCCCAAAGTCTAATGATTTCATAAAATTCTGTACTAAACATTGTTTTGGTCAGCGTTGTGATTAGCAGGGCATACTTTCTCAATAACAATGCTATCAATAGTTTAACAAAGATAAAAATTTTCAGGAGGCTGTGTCCTGTGTCTTCTCAGTGGCTTATTCTCTACCCTATTGATGACAGCAGAATTCATCTGCAATTGGGACAATCTAGTATTTCCATCAAAACTGATCAAAATTAAAATAGCCTCCTGCTTGATACCCACACCAATGAAATAAATACGTGTTTAATCACTAATTATTAAATATTCAAAGTGAACCATCGCAAATAAAAGCATATAAGTCTAAGAGGGTTGGCATTAGCAGGGGCAAATTATGAATATAAAATCATATATCTTAGGTTGTTTATTTTATTCACCAGAAAAAGTCAAGTATTATTTGCTTCCATATAACTGAAATATGCTTCCATTTATACACATCTGTGTTTTTTTTTTTAAACTTCATCTAAATTACCAGGAACATTTAGGTTCCTTGCTCATTTTACTTGCAACACAGATAATCTTACTTATAAACCTTGAGTCACTTATATATGTTCTCTATCAGCATACTCAAATGGATTTTTATAAACTCTAAATTTACATGACCATGCAGTGCATATCATCTTTAGTGCTTTGAGCACATGTTCACCCATGGACACTAATATCCACCCCCGTTTTTCTGGCTAGAGATAAAAAGCAACATTTTATATTTCCTATTTACTCTGGCCTTTTCTAAAACAAATTAATAATCATCAATTTACAATCACCCTAAAAACTGCGAACATCTCTTTCAAATTTTAAATCATATATAAAGTATATTTTGAGCTAAAAAAAAATAAGTGATTCATTTAAGATAAAATGTGACCAAAGGAGTATGATTGCATTAACTAAGGAGTAATTCCCCCTCTCTACTGAGTCTACTTTATTCATATTGTAAGGAAAGGAGAGAAATATCCTGAAAGCCAAGGACAAACCAGCATACAGCATGGGGCACTGGAAAGAGAAGATTCAAACAGTGAGTTTACTGATTCCTAGAGGGTAATAAGCAGTTATTCAAATTGTCTTTATCTCCATTTATTTGGAAGGGGCAGGACATTTCCTATCACCAACTTTTTGAGTTGACTTACATATTAAGATCATAGCAGCTTGTACTTGCCTGTGCCATCTATATGCTTTCTTCCTGCTCTATAAGCTCTTTTTATACTCACCTACTGAGGTGATTATTAATATTACCCCTAAATCACATAAATGAGAAGCAGAAGCAGGAGAAATTATACATTCTAAAGAGATTCCAGCTTAGCTCACTGACCCCAAGAATTCTTAAACACTGTACTATGCTCTAACCTGAGTCCAAAAAATGCCTTCTGAGTAATTGGTTAGTATATGAAGAAAGAAAAATGATAATCAACTTACCTAAGTATGTGAGAGGCTCATAGACAGTAGCAGGAAACTGTCCCATGAGCACTTAGGCCAAATCCACCATCTCTGTTGTTCCCATATATTTTAGCAGTTCTCTCTCCTTACATTCCCATCTCTCTTGAGCACTGCCTAGTTCAGGTGTTCACATATTTGCACCTGACTCTAAGTAAGTCTTCATATGCTGCCAGAGATTTCTGAGACATAATTTGATCACACTGGCGCCCTGCTTCAATGTCCTTCAAGAGTCTCCCTCCGTTACAGGGATAAGTCTAAATGCCTCTTCATTTAGCAGAATCTAGTTAATCAGAAGATTCAATATCCTTTGGCCCAGTGATTCCACAGCCAGCTATTTCCCTAGATAACCTATTTCCAGATGCTCAGGGAGACAGAAATGTACAAGGCTGCATCCTTGATAAGAACAAACCATGATAAACATCCAAAATACCTCTTTGGCAAAGCAATAAAACAGGGGAAAAGTGTGTTGTTTCAGTAACAAAGTACTTTGTAGCATTTCATATTTATCTCTGACAAGTAAAAGTTGCATATTTTATGAGATACAACACAAACTTTGAAAGGAAGCGTGTGCTGTGAATGAAGCTAATGTTAGCATGGCTTTCTGTAATCATGCTATTTATGATGAGAAATAGTTCTCTGAGCATTTTCAAGCATTTGAGATGCTGTTTTTAACATCAGTTGCCATGTAGTACCATTAATCAAGTAGTCCTCCTAATGGAAATTTTACAGACTTTGGTTGATGTCAGTCTAACCTCTCCCCGACCACAGCTCGTAGGAACCAAAGGTCTCCATTTCATTCCTACTCCTTTCACTTTTTATCACATGTGAAATCAAGTGGAAATTGTCTCTTTTTGTCTGGTATATTTTACCTGACAGTACGGACTATAGTGTATTCATATTGTCACAAGTGATGGGATTCCCGTTTTGTCTGAAGTTGAACTATATTCCATTGAGCAAACATAAACACTGCATTTTACATAATATATTATTTATTTAGTGCCTGGCATTTGTTTATTTATTTGTATATTATATGTATGTGTCTTTTATGTGCATGGATATACGTGTATCACATGGTGTTTGGTGTCTACAGAGTACAGAAAGGGCATTAGTTCTCTAGAACTGGTGTTATATACAGTTTTGAGACACTCTTTGGGAGCTGGGAACTCTACCTCGTCTTCTTCAAGAAAAGCTAGTGCCCTTAATCATTCAAACCTCTCTCCAACCTCATTAAATAGCATTTTAAATGAAGGTGTTGGGTTTACAAAAAAAAACAAAAAAAACAAACAAACAAACAAAAAAAACAAAACTGCAAACACTTTTCAAAATAAAAATACTCAAAAGAGAAATATGCATATATATAAATTCTGTTAGCTACATGCAATCTATGAATTGATAAATCCTTTTATATAATGTTTAGCATTTTATTGATGTACAGTTAATGTAATGATAATGGAATAATGATTAACTATGGTGATGAAGAAAAAACATGAATGAAGAGTTGTATTTCATTTTCTTTTAAGTGTATTTTAACTCAAATTGTAGGTTGTGTGTCAAAAATCTATAATTTCTCATGTTGCATTCAAATGAGTTACTTACCATTCCATAAAAATATCTTGCCTTAGTCATCTCTTAAGTATGCACTACCTAATACAGACATATCAAAAAAGGGACATGTCTTCCTCAAATGAGTGAACAGTTTCCTACTACAATGCTCTATTTCTAGAGGAGTCATTCAGGAAGTAATATCTGTTAATGAACGTTAGCATTTCATTATAGGGTCACTTTGCTGACCATATCCGGCTTGGGTGATTGTAGGGTTCCCAGTCCACAAATTTTCAGAGCTGACTATATTTAGTTCATTCTTCCCACAAAGGACTGGAGGGGATCCATGCTCCTATTCACTTTTATGTACCTGCTAGATATTTGCTGAAAAGTGATAAATCAAACAAACCCATGGGAGCATAGAGTCTGTGATGTCGGGGTGGGCCCTGTTTCTCATGGTTTTGAGGTATACATGCTGCCTATAACAACCTCCAGTTCAGAAGTCTTTCTAAGCCTGTCACATGTGAGAGGGAAATGGCCCCCATGCCTTCAGATAGGCTGGCAAATTTGTCATCAAAACAATCACACGAGTAGAAATGCACTTCTCATTTATTTTACGTATGTTACTTTTTATTCATTTCCAAAGGATAGAATAATGCATTCCATTATTTTTCTCATTTGAGTTTATGTATTTTTTTAAAGCATGCTTTGTTTATTTACTTAGTTAGTGTGTGTGTGTGTGTGTGTTTAGATACAGTGTACATGTGTATGACTGGAGGCCAGTGGTTGACTCTGTGTTCCTCTGTTTTGTCCACCTTAGCTGTTGACCTGGGATATCTCATTCGATCTGAAACTCATCAATTCAGCTTCATTATGGTGGCTAGCTCTTTTTTAAAAGTAGAATTGGTGATTAAAAAAAATAAATTAAAACTTTAAAATTTGGTTTGAAAATATCATACATGATTACTGTTTGTATAATTTCTACCCTTTATTTAACCTATGAAATCCTCTAGGTACTATACCCCATTAAAGGTAAGTGTAACTCCCAGTTCACATCAAAGAAGCTTCTTCTCTCTGCAGTAGACAAAGAACATTCTAGAAATCGACAGGTGCTCAAGATGCAAAGAAAAACTGACTGGATGAGGGAGAGGCAACATCAACCGAACCAACTCTACCTAAACCCAGGAAACTATTAAAAACAGATTGAAGAATTGTGAGGATTGGGACTATTCTTTTGTAAGAATCTCTCTCTCTTTCTCTCTTTCTCTCTTTCTCTCCATCCCTACATCCCTATCTTTCTCCCCACCGCCCTCCCTTACCTCTCCCTCCTGCCCTCCTTTTCCAACACATTCAGCTTTTTACATGGTTTCTGGGTTTGGGACTCAGGACCTCATGCTCATGGTGTAATGGAACGAAGCACTTACCCAACTCCAAGTTATATGGTTTTGGCATTTCACTATTTTAATGAATGTATTTAGAAATTCCAAAACTTGGGTTGAATGGTCTTGACACATACAACTGATCTAATGTGAAATATTATTATTAAGCATAAATAATAATCATCAATTTGTGTTTTCACATTAAAGATCAAATATGCCACTCACATTTATGAAAGCATTAAAAAAACACTGCATTTTGATTTCTCAGTATTTACAAACACTATAACATGACCCTATTAAAGCCTGCCATCTACTTTAAAACATCAGAACATGGACTGCTAATTGCCTCCAGGTCTCCCCCTTGTGGTTGAAGACGCCTCCATCCTTACAACTTCCACAGTCCTTAACTCTCGCTCTTAACAATTAAACAAACACTGTTTGTTTTTTTCCTGAAATTCATGACATGACAGGTACCCACTTCTCCTCCTTAAAAATCATCTGATGACTGTTCTTGTCACTCAGAGGAAAGGCAGAGTCCACAGCACAGCATGGCACACAGGACCCTACATGCTTGCTTCCTTCCCTACTTTCTCCAGTCTCTGCCCCCAGCTCTGGTTTCTCATTTTCCACTCAGTGAAGCTTCTACTCTTTATTCCCATTCTCTTTGTACCTGTCTCTTTAACTTAGAACATAAGTTCTTAAAGAACCTTGCCCAAAATTTACATTTTCATTGAGAACCCTTCAGATAAAATCATCTGATTTAAAATACCACAGCTCTCCCTGTCCTTCTAGTTGAATTTCACTTTCTCTACATTCGTTATTATCAGTCACATAAATCGATAGGCGCACATGGGTGCCTGCATGTGCATAGAAAAACAAACATTCACTTATTGTTTGATTGTCCCTAAAATTAAGTGGCTTTTTAAAATAGGACATGGTCTTCAAGTCTTTGCCTTTACTAAAACATACGATGACTAATATGAGTTCAGAAATTACCTGTTGCATGAAATATGAAATCATAGATGGATGAATAAACTCACACAGCACACACAGGTAGAAGCTTGATTCTCAAGGAATCATTTCTGTCCTTTGGATTTGATATGCCCTCTATATAGTTAAATCAAGAATTCAAGTTGATCTCCTTTAATTTTTTTATTGCTCTAACAAGGACTTCAAGAACTATGTTGAAGAAATATGGAGAGAGTGGGCAGCCTTGCCTTCTCCCAGAGTTCGGTGGGATTGATCTAAGTTTCTCTCCATTTAGTTTGATGTTGGCTATAGGTTTGGTGTATATTGCCTTTACTCAAGTGGATTCAAATCAGAAAGGAAGAGGTCAAATTATCATTATTTGCAGATGATATGATAGTATACATGAGTGACACCAAACATTCTACCAGGGAACTCCTACAGCTGTTAAACACCTTCAGCAAAATGGCTGGATACAGAATTAACTAAAAAAAAAAACAAAAACACAAACAAAACAGTAGCCCTCCTGTATATAAAAGATAAATGAGCTAAGAAAAAAATTAGAGAAACAACACCCTTCACAATAGCCACAAAGGACACAAAGTACCTTGGTGTATCTCTAACCAAGCAAGCCAAAGACTTGTATGAAAACAAACAAACAAACAGAAAAACAACTTTATGTCTCTGAAGAAAGAAATAGAAGATATCAGAAGATGGAAAGATCTCCCATGTTTCTGGCTTAGCAGGATTAACAGAGTAAAAATGGCCATCTTACCAAAAGCAGTCTACAGATTCAAGGCAATTCTCATTAAATTATCAACACAGTTCTTTACAGATGTTGAAGTCTCCGGCCTCAGCTATATCACCAGCTCATTCCTGGCTAGGACATTCAGCATGGCTTTCTAATATAGTTTCTAGCCCTCACCCAGTCTTAGTATCTTGTCTGGCTGTACAGCAGGGTTTTTTTCTCCCCTGTAATGTCCAGCTCTGCAGGGGACCAAATTTGCTGGGATATCCAAACTGTAAACATCAGTCTTGGAGAAATTATTCTTTATCTTTTGCTGTGTTCATACACATCTCTTTCTTATGTTTTCTCATTGGTTTAATTACCTGGGAGTAATTAGGAAGCTTGTCTCACTATTAAAATTACAAATTTTCATAACTGTGTCTTCTCAGTTATGGTCTGTGCTATCAGTCTATAAACTCACAAAAATACCCTCCCCCATTTTATTTTTTTAATTCCCTAATCTATTAATCTTTAGGCTATTAATTAACACACAAGAAGTATTTGAGGTACTTCTTTGGGTCTTTCAGAGTTATTAACTCAATCCTCTATGCTAATTTGTAGGAGAAAGGCACTGCATTTATCGTGTGAATAAGGATGGGGAGACTCAGATTCCTGAAGCACCTTCCCCAGAGTTCCACAACTCGAACATTTGTACATTTAGTTGATTTTCTCTAACTTTGATTTCTGAATCGATAATCCATGACTAAGTACTGTAAGAGATCTTGGTTATAAATATTGCCCCCAGGTTTCAAGCATGGTAAAATTTCAACAACATTTACTACAATTAATATCCTCATCTTTTATTGTTATTATTATTTATAATATCCTTATCTTAAGTTACCCACTTAAGTTTGTGTTTCAGTGGTCTTGCACAGTATCCTTTTTGTACATGTTACTGAGCTCAGTGCTTCATACATGCTAGGAACATGAACTCAACTGAAGTTCAATCCCATATCCATCTCCTATATATGTGGACTCAAGAATCAGGAAAAAATGGATTAAAAATACCATTAGCTACTATAACTTATTTTGTATTCAGGACCAAACACTTAACAGTTTTTATTCTCAGCACTTGGATGAGTTATGAGCCTCTGGTTTGACTTTTTTTTTTCCTGCCAAAAGAGGCTTCAGTTCTGCCTCAGCATGAGAGCATCAACAGTCTTTTGGCATAAACATAAGTACTTACAAGGCAGTTTAAATTCATGCCCATTAGAAAAGCATCAAGAGCAGCTTCCTCGATGCAGTCTCCATAGGCTTTTGATAAACTTTTAAGTACTTGACATGTATTCCTTTCTAGGTAATGGACTTCAGGTCCAACTGAGAGTTGGTTATGTCAGAATCAGACATACCACTCTTCCACAAGTGGATATATCCTGTTATGCAGGTGAATCTTGTAATAGAGACGATGACAAACTGGGCTAGATTTTTGATGATTTTTCTCTCCCAACAGTTTGCAAAACACCTTCCAAGCCTATAAATGTCACAATGGAAGAAGTTTCTACATCAGTTCCAGCTAGATCTTTCTGTTGGTATCTACATCATGTATTCATTTCAGCACTAGAATCATAACTACCTACTTCCACATGACAGCCAAGAACACTTATAACCACCCAATATTACGTTGGAATCCTCTATGTATACCGTGGCAAACCAATCATAGGGAGGTGTCCTACATCTGCCACTAAAATTTTGCTTAATAACCTGCACTTTCTTTGGGACAGTATCATCATCATCCACCCATGCAAGTGAGCCCTGTACAACCTGCTTATTTTTTAAAATTTATTTTTTATTCAATTAACACCCTGATTGTAGACCTATCACTCCTCAACTCCTAGCCCAACCTTTGTCCTTCCCCACCTCCCCCCTATTCCTCAGAAAAGGGGAGCTCACTTTTCCATCCACCCCTGTTCATCAAGTTGCATCAGGACTAGCCATGTCCTCTTTTCCTGTGTCCTGGCAAGGCAGTTCATCCAGGGAGAAGTGATCAAAAAGCTAGCAAGTGAGTCCATTCCAATGTAGTTCCCAATTCCCTTACTAAGGAACACAAATGAAGCCTAAGTTGCCATTTGCTACAACTTTGTAGGTGGACTATGTCCTGTTCATTAATAATCCTTGGTTGATGCTTCCATCTCTGCAAAGCCCTCTGGGCCCTGGTTAGTTGGCTCTGTTGGTCGTCTTGTTCCTGTCACCTCCAGGTCATTTTCTCTTTCTGCCCACTTTTCTACAAGACTTCTTACTCATCACTTAATGTTTGGTTGTGAATCTCAGCATCTGTTTTGAGGTTCTGCTGGGTAGAGCCTCTGCAAAGACAGATCTGACAGGCTCCTGTCTACAAACTTAGCAAAATATTGTTCATAGTGTCAACTCTCCAATAGGGTTGGTTTTTGGTTGGGCTAGGCATTGGTTGGGTATTGCCTCAATCTCTGCTCTATCTCTTCTATCTTTATCCCTTCGCACCTTGTAGGTGGGCTAAATTTGAGGTCGGCGTTTTCATGGGTGGGTTGGTATTCCCTTCCCTCTACAAGGAGACTAGAGGCTAGCTGATCTACCCAACCTACAACCTGCTTTTTCAATGAATCAACGAAACAAAGAAATAACAAGTTTTAGTTTGCCTCTGAGCTAATAGGTTCCTCTATGGTTCTTTCATGTGCTCTTAGTTTTGTTTGTCCTTGCTTTCACCCTAACTTTTCCTGAATGTTCTACTCTATCCCCATTTACACCTTTCACCTCTAGCATTCTTCCTTATCTATTTCCATAAGTTTGCATATATTTATTAACCCCTGCCTTCAGGTCTCTCAGCACTTCCTTCAGACATCTTTTCTTACTATTGTCCCATGTAGATACTCACTCTAACATAAACTTAGAAAATTAAAGCTATTCATCTAAAATCCACATATGAGTGAGAATATGCAGTATGAGTCTTTTGGGAACTGGGCTACTTCATTCAAAATAATATTTTCCAGTTCCACCCATTTTCATTCAGTTTCATTTTGTTTAATGAGGAGAAGAATTATGTTGCCTAAATGTACCACATTTTCATAATTCATCCATCAAATCATAGAAACTTAGAATGAGTTCATTTTCTAGTTATTGTCTACAGAACAGCAATAAGCGTGTATGCCAAGCTATCTCGATCATGGTATAGAGAGGGTCATTTGGGTATATGGCCAAGAGTGGTACAACTGGGTCAATATAGAAGTTTTGATTTTAGCTTTTGAAGAAACCTCCACACCAACTTTCTGCACCAGTTTATACTTCCATTAACAGTGAACAAGGGCTGCCCTTTCCCCACATCCTTGCCAGCCTTTGCTGTCATTCATTTTCTTAACAATGGGAACAAGATATTAGGAAGAACACTGTAAAATACTCTCTTCTGGGTGTGACATGTCTGTGACAATCATGAACACACAGCAGCTGTAACCATCTGCAATCAAGAGGCAAAAACAAAACCTGAAAGTAGAAAAAACACTAGCTGGGAAGAGAGGGGATGAGGATTAAGAGGGAGACAAAAGAAAATTGTGAGAGGAGGGAATATGAGAAAAATACATTATATACAAATAGAAAACTATCTAATTAAAATAATTCAGTAAAAATAATTTTAATAAGAAAATGCAATGACAGAAGAGTCATTTTCTAAAATACAGAATATTTTAACAGTGTTTATAAAACTGTAATTAAAATTATACATTTCGTATGAACATTACTATCATTATGTAGGATTTTCTCAATATCATAGCTGTTTATCCTTTCTCAATCATATAGTTGCATACATTAACATTTTATTCATCCTTAGCTAATTTCATTTTGGGCATTGACAAGCATAGATGTGTTGTGACTGTCAGACTTCAGATCATTGTTGTCCAAGACTTTAATTAAGTCATCTCTTATAGCACTCTAACTGCTTTGATAACAAACTTTTAAATATTCACCTCTTGTCACTGATACAATCTTGATTTGAGTTAGTCACATTTTTAAACATGTTATATATATGTTTATATATGTTATATAATGTTTTAAACATTTTATAACAGAGTTATAACTCATGCAAAACAATCTATAATAATCACATTGAAGTTAAAACTTCAAGACCTTTGGTTTCTGAAAATATAAATAAATATAATAATTTAAAACAAAACCCTAATTTAAAAGATAAGCATTTAGAATACCTGTATATTTCCTATAGTGGTACAGGGTTACTTTCTCTGTATCAAAACAAAAGTTTTTATACATCTTTTGGATCAGCTACTAAAATATACACTGTCTTGTATCAAGCAAAGTGTCAGACATTGGAGGAGATCACTTGCTTTTTTTGTTCAATACAACTTTTAATGTGAATGACAACAGCAATGGCATCAGTCAATGCCAAACTATGATTCTGATCAGCAGATAAAACTAGAAATTTTTATGGTTGTATAATTGCCAGCTTGACCTCTGTATAAGCCTAAAGTAGTTATCATCCAAAGATCCCAAAGTCAAGTTCCTTTGAAAGAATTTAATTATAATGTAACTTTAAAGATCTCATTAAGGTTAAGTAAACTATATTTAGGCTTGAGCAGGAGGATTTTGAGTTCAATTTTTATAAAACATAAATGAGTACAGGGTACAGTAACTGCCATAAATGTAGCCCAATAGAGAAAAGGTTGTGGAAGATCCTTCCTCTGAGTCTTGGGCATTTAAATGTAAATTCCAGAGCCCTGTGCTTTTCATCTGATCTGTTCTTATATTAGCATATTCAGATTTTCTGTTCAAGTACTAGATTCACTAAATAGCTTGTCCCTATCACATAATTTGAATGATTGCTTCATCTTCTCTTTTTTATTTTAATAAAAAAACAATATATTATATCTTGAAATTTGACATTAAACCAAAGAAATGGCATTAAGTTGCTTTAAAGTCAGCCTTTCTTTTCATATACTATTTTCTGCATGGTTTATATGTGCCCCCTTGAAAAAAAGCAAGACTCTAATACTGTTGCCATTTCCTAGAAATTGTCCCTGCAAGAGGGAGAAGTGATATTTTTAAGGGTCAGGAGGTTAGTGAGACTTACAAAGCTTAGGAAGCTCCTGAAATGTACAAGATTTGTTGGTCCTTACCTTTGCTATAAAACAGTTTAAAAAAAAAATCTAGGGAGAATGTCTAAGTAACCAAATTGCCTAAAAGATGTACAGAGAGCACAAAGGATTCATTCCCAGTGCTGGGGGTGGGTTTCTGGGTGCTGCAGCAGCCTTCAGACCACTTATGTTCCAGTACATAACTCCTCATCTACCTTCCTTTATGTAAATCCAATAAACTCAGTGGTTTATTAAAGTAGTTGAATCATTTCTTTAGACATTGTTGCCATTCTATCTGGGGAGAATACACATCTGTTCATTTCTTCCTCAGGGAAGTTATTCAGCACTAGGCAAGATGGGCTGAATAATCATAGTTAATTGATTACAGACTGCCCTACAGTAATACGAACACGCTGCTTTATAACATTCTTCATATTAAATAGCTGTCTATTTTAGAATGAACACCCCAGGGGTGCTTGCAGTGTCTTATTCACAACAGCAAAGCTGCCCATAAACTGATAACTGATAAGTAGGGAGGTTCTGTCATAATATGTAAACTATAATTAAAATATGGATTCTTATACAATGAAAGGAATGGATGCTATGTAGGCAAAGGCAGAATAATATGTCACTTTTCTTAGTATATGTGCTTCTGATAATTAGATCGACAGCATGCATTATGTCAATCCTTACACTAGACACTGATAGCTATCATGCCTCACATGGAAGTTACAGCGACTCCATCTGAAAGACATTGTATTTATTTAATCATTTCAGAGAAATTTTATTGCCCCAAACAGGAGTAAAACTGAATTTTGAATCTTAATTTCTTAATCCCAACCCGTGTGCCTTGAGCATGTCTCTGCAGTAGAATCTCAGGAATATTAAATAAAAGAACCATTATTCCTAAACTTTATAGAGTTTTGGAGTACTCCTTGAATAGGGACAAGAACAGAATAGAAAGAGACGCTATTATGTATTCAAATGCAGCAGCAGAGGAGATAAATGAGCTCCATCTGCCCACCTGAGACAGTGATGCCCTTGGCTTAGTGATTTAGCACCAACGAGAACAGCTAGTCAAGGAAATGGTGTGGTTAGAGTGTGTGATGAGACAGTGGTAAAAGGAGTGTTGCCTGTCATGACCATTTTACTGTCTAAAAGCTATGATTACATGCACAAACGCTGTGTCAGTAATTTATTTAAAAAGGGGGGGGGAAGAAAACAAAGCTTATATTCTTCAGATGTGACTGATTTCAGAACACTCCTACTTACACAGCCGTATTAACATCCTCCTTTTCTGAATTTTGCAGTCTAAGATTAGAGTTTTATGAGAAACCATATCTTAACATAAAAACACTTTTACATTCTATTTTGTTTTAATATTTTGAGCACGTTTGTACAATGGCATTAAAATGTTTTTGGTTGTTGATTTTTAAATAGAATTTTCTCTTCATTTATTTTTTGAGAATTTTGTACATGAGTTTTACCTTTACATGGTCTCCATTCCATTCTCCTCCCTCCAGCTCTTCCCATGCTCCCCACACACAAACAGCCACTCTCAAATGCATGAATCCTTTCTCTATAATTTATTATTGTGAATTGGGTTGAATGATATGTCAGGGAGCTTGTCATTGGAGAAAACTGATTCTCCTTCCCAAAGCAGTGACCAACTCTTGGAGCACTTTTTCTAGGGATAGGGAGCCAGTAAAATTTCCTTCATCTGCACTGGTATGTTGACTAACATGGTCATTAGAGAGGACTTATTTAGGAACTACACTGGTGAAATTTCTTGGAAGTTCTTATCTTGGAAGTCACAGCAGGCATTCTAGTCCTCTGACTCTTAGAATGTGCCCAATTCCTCTTCTGTGATATTTCCTGAGCTTTAAATATAGGGCTTGTGTTGTAGGTATTTCAACTTGGGCTGGGTACCTCATAGCCATTCTTTACACTGTGGTCACTTGTGAGCCTTGGTAGTATCTCTTCCTACTATATACTAAGAAGTGTCTTTGATGGATGGGTGAGATCTGCAGTTATCTATGGGTATAAGATAACATATTTAACACACACACACATATGAAAACAGATTATTTTCTGGGGTATATGATGAAAGGATAGTTCACTACCTTTAGAGTGTCAGGGATGGGTTTCCTTCAATTGGGCAGACCGAATTAAAAAAAAATGTGGCATACTCAGAGTTATACAATGTTTTGTCAGGGATAATCAATAATTTTAAACATAGTATTTCTGTTATGAAATTGGGTATACCTGGTTTGCTGCTTATATGTAATAATCCTTTTGGCATTTTTTTCCTTAATGAGTATAAAGTGACCCTTCCTATGTCTCTAGTAGTCTATTTCATTAGATTTTAGGATACTCACAATTGCTTGTTTTTTAGTTCTGTTTGTTCTATGCTTTTCAACAATTTCTTTTGAAAACTAGGAAGTTATTTAGATTAGTAACTGTATAAGTGATTGTCTTTTCTCTCTTACAGTACTTTCCTTCATTCTATGTTTTTGATATTTTAATAGTAACGTCATGTGCAAGCTTCTTTTCCGGATCTTTTGGACTTCTGTAGGTCTCTTTTACTTGGATGAGCATCCCTTTCCTTAGGTTTAAGAAAATTTCTGCTATGGCTTCATTGAAGATATTCTCTATGACATTGCCATCACATTCTTGTGTCCTTATAATTTGAAAATTGGTCTTTTTTGTGATGTATCAAAGCTTTGCCATGTTCTGATCACATATTTAAAAAAAATGTCCCAGTGACCTTCCTGAGTGATCTCATTTCTCTGCTTTGTCTTTCAGCTGTGACTCTGCTTCTCCTATGATCTAATCAGTTGTGGAGGTTTTCCATTGACTATCTTGTTTGTTGTTTTATCTCAGCATCCTTTCTGCTTGCTTTTCTTTAGTAATTCTTTTATTGAACTTAATTTCTGTGTTTTTGATTGATTTACTTGTTTCACTTAACTCTGTTTTTGTCTTTTTGGAGTAGGTTGACTACAGTTATGATCATTTTTTTTGGCATCTTGACTACATTCCTCCAAGTCCATCTTTTTGGTGTTTGTTACTGGGAAATTACCTCTTGGTGTGTACATGCTGCCTTGGTTTCCCATGTTATTTCTTGTTTCTTCTGAAGTGGTTTGTTAGTCATGTGCTTCTTTGGTTTTGCTCAAATCACCTTTCCTCTTTCAGGGTAGGCATGTACAATATTAGGGAAAGGATTATAGTATAAGAGGGTTGATAACTTCTTTTCTTCAGTGAGACTTGTACAGAGAGCTATACTTTTGAGAGTCCATGATTGTCTGCCCGAAAGGACAGCATTTAAGGGTTCAGCACACTCATTGCCGGTTCTGTTCTCTGCTGCCTTCTGGTGTGGGTGTGGTTCTCCAGGTCTACTTGTTCTGTGCTGTGCTCAAGCCAAGGTCAGGGATAGCAGGTCTTTGGACCTGGATGTTTATTTAGGGGGCTAGTGGAATGTGTGTTGTTTCTCTGGTGTTGAGGTGGTTGATGTAGGCTCTGTGGGGGGGGGGGTTGTGTTAACAGGCAGGTGCAGGCCCACTGCTTCTCTCCAAGGATAGAGGCTGGGTTCAGTGGCAGTGCAGCTCTTCTTGACAGTTCACATCCTCATCATATGTGGGTACCAGGGCTTGAAGTCAGTAGGTGGGTGGTATTTAGTATATAATTTATTTACCTATTTTTCACCTTCTATTTTTATAAACTATGAATCTTAAGGAGGACCAGCTTATACTCTAACTAATGCAGCAAGTTTGCATTGTCATGAAAACAAAGAAATTAAGCACAGGCAGCATATAAAACCATAGGGAAAAACTTAGCACTTGCAACAGGAATGATAGTTATTTCCAGTGATTTCCTTTGAAAGCAAAAGATGCATGAGGATTTTATTTAGGAAAGCCTGTGCATATTCATATGGAGGCTGGTTTATGTCTAAGCGTGTTTGGTTTAAAGTCATGAAGATTAAAATGGCTGACAGGATTACCTCTGGGCTTGCTTCATTTACACCGTAAAGTTTTGGCCAACTCTCAAAGTAAAATTAAAGAATTGCTAGTGGAGTCGCATCTTCATTTATTCTTTTCCCACTAAGTGAATTCTCATTAAACCTGATACAAAATGTACTATTGAATTGTATTTTATCTTCATACAAATTGAAATCAAAGGGACCAATTTTAGTGTCAGTTTTACATGTAAGTGTATTTATAAATGTAGAAGTATGCCAACTACTGATTTAAATATTTTTAGAAAATTTAAAGAGAAGCTCTTCCCTTAAACTAATCCAAACTTGCCCTAGAATATTTTTGCAATTGTTCAACAAACAATGGTTACAGTATTACAGCATTTTATAATAATATAATAAATAAGACATTTAAAAAATTCTGGGCTAAGGAATTATTGAAAAAATCAATTATAAGTAAAAGAATGTGAGGCCAAACGTGTGTGTGTGTGTGTGTATTCATCAACTTTTAAAATAATTCATCAAAAAATTTTGTGATTTTCACTAACTCTTATTAAGATCATCATCACCAACACTATTTTTAATGTAAATGCTCGATTTTATCATCATCAGTGAATCCAGTCATAGAAAGTAAATAGCTGTGAACTTTTCTTGCCTTTCCTTGAATATTGTGTCTTCTATAAATACTGCCCAGACTCATAAATGGTTTTTCATCAGTGTATCCTCCTGTTGTACAGGCCTAGTAGACATGAACTTTGATAGTAACCATATGAGCAGCTATCAAACTGATAGCTGAGGGCCCAAATTTTGTTTAAGATGCAGAAGGAAGGGGAAGTATTTGCATCTGAGAAAAATCTCCTAGTTAATCCAGAACTATTTTAAGGCATTACATGTATTTAAAAAGTAGCAATACAGATATTGACAATTCCTGACTCTTTTTTTAAACCACAAAATAACAAAAGACTCTCTTTCTATTTTTCTTAAGTTTTTTAAGTTTGGCAACTTATTTTTCTGCCTCTCAAACTAACTAAGAGTTATAGTTAGTCTTTATTAAAAATATTATATTTTCTTATGATATATTAGAATCTTCTAGTTGTCAGATAATAACCTTTCATTTAGTTGCTTGTTATATTCAAAACCCAGATGCTCCTCTGTTGAGGAATGGATACAGAAATTGTGGTACACTTACTCAATGGAATACTTCTCAGCAATTAAAAACAAAGAAATCATGAAATTTGCAGACAAACGGTGGGATCTAGAAAAGCTCATGCTGAGTGAGGTATCCCAGAAGCAGAAAGACACACGTGGTATATACTCACTTATAAGTGGATATTAGACATATAATATAGGATAATCATGCTAATATCTGTACACCTGAGGAAGCTAAGCAAGAAGGAGGATCCTGGGTAAGATGCTCAATCTTCATTCAGAAAGGCAAATGAGATGGGTATCAGAAGAGGGAGAAAACATGGAATCGAAGAGGAGCCAGTAACAGATGGATTCTGAAAGACTCCACCCAGCAGGGTACCAAAACATATGCTGAGATGCATAGCCAAACTTTTGGGCAGAGTGCAGGGAATCTTATGAAAGAAGGGGGAGATTGAAAGACCTGGAAGGAACAGGAGCTCCACAAAGGGTGCAAGAGAACCAAAAATCTAGGCACAGGGGTGTTTTCTGAGACAGATACTCCAAACAAGGACCATGCATGGAGATAACTTAGAAACCCTGCACAGAAGTTGCCCAAGGCAGCTCAGTATCCAAGATGGTTCCCCAATAATAAGAACAGGAACCATTTCTGCCATGAACTCATGGGCTGCCTCTTGGATCACCTCCACCTGAGGGGGGAGCAGCCTTGCCAGGCCACAGAGGAAGACAAAGAAGCCAGTCCCGATGAGACCTGAAAGACTATGGTCAGATGGAAGGGGAGGAAGTCCTCCCCTATCATTGTACTGGGGGAGGGGTATAGGAGTAGAAGAAGGAGGGAGGATGGGATTGGGAAGGGATATGGAAGGGGTCTACAGCTAGGATACAAAGTGAATAAACTGTAATTAATAAATAAAAATGTTAAAAAAAGATAAATTAAGCAGAAAGCATAGCTAAGAAAATACCCCTCCCCTTAACTTTGCTGTTTTCTTTCAAATAAAAATTGAACTTAAGAATTCAGCAGATGGGATCCAGCCATAACAGGGACATTTGCAATGTAATTCCTACACTTGAGACTCAGGAAATATTATAGAAGAGAGGAATGAAAAATTTCAAGAGCCTGAAAAACAGAGTACTGACTGTGTAACAGTGTCTTGTTGGCATCACAGGGTTGCTACATTTAAGAAATCTTAGCATTTATTTATTGTTGATCTCAGACCCTGTGCTGTGGGTGCTCTGTTCAGGAAGTTGTCTCCTATGACAATGAGTTCCAAACTTTTCCCCCACTTTGTCTTCTATTAGATTTAAAGTTTCTGGTTTTATATCAATGTCTTTGATCCAACTATACTTGAGTTTCATGCAGGATTATAAATACTGGTCTGTTCGCACTTTTCTACATGCAGATATCAAGTTAGATCACCACTATTTGTTGAAAATGTTTTCTTTTCTCTATTGTATGGTTTTGGCTTCTTTGCTGAAAAACAAGTGCTTGTGGGAGTGTGGGTTTATTTCTGGGTCTTCAATTTGGTTCTATTGCTCAACCTGTCTATTTCTATGCCAATACCATACAGTTTTTTATTACTAGTGCTCTACAGTATAGCTTGAAATCAAGGGTATTGATAACAACAGAAGTTCTATTATTGTACATAATTGTTTTGTCTATTCTGTATCTTTTATTTTTCCATATGAAGTTAATGATTGCTCTTTCCAGGTCTGTAAAGAATTGTGTTGGTATTTTGATGGGAACTGCATAGAATATGTAGATGGCTTTTGGCACAATAGCCATTTAAACTATGTTAATCCTACAGATCCACATGCATGGGGAATCTTTCTATCTTCTAAAGTATTCTCCATTTTTTTTCTTCAAGTATTTGAAGTTCTTGTCATACAGGTCTTTCACTTGCTTGGTTAGTTTCACCAGTATATTTTATATTGTTTGTGGCTATTGTGAAGGGTGTTGTTTCCCTAATTTCTTTCTCAGCCCTGTTGCTGCTTGTATAAAGGGGGACTGCTGATGTTTTTGAGTTAATTTTGTATCCAGACACTTTGCTGAAGGTGTTTATCAGCCATAGAAATTCTCTAGTAGACACTTGGGGTAACTTATGTACACTATCATATCATCTGCAAATACTGATACTTTGACTTCCCTTCCCATTTGTATTCCCTTTATCTCCTTTATTTGTCTTATTGCTCTGGCTAAAACTTCAAGTACTATATTGAAGAGATATGGTGAGAGTGGGAAGCCTTGTCTTGTCTCTGATTTTAGCAGAAGCACTTTAAGTTTCTCAATTAATAAATGAGATCTCATGAAACTGAGAAGCTTCTGTAAGTCAAAGGACAATATTAGAAGAACAAAATGGCAGTCTATAGATCAGAAAAAGATCTTCACCAACCTTACATGATATAGAGGGCTAATATCCAAAACATGCAAAGAACTTAAGAAACTAAACATCAACAAATCAAATGATCCAATTAAAAATGGGGTAAAGAGTATATACCATGTGTGTCTTTCTGCTTCTGGGACAGCTCACTCAGGATGATCCTTTCCAGTTTCCACCATTTATCTGCAAATTTCATGATTTCCTTGTTTTTCATTGTTGAGTAATATTCCATCGTGTAGATGTACCACAATTTCTGCATCCATTCTTCAGTTGAGGGGCATCTAGGTTGTTTCCAGCTTCTGGCTATTACAAATAAAGCTGCTACAAACATGATTGAGCAAATGTCCTTATTGTGTACTTGACCCTCTCTTGGATAAATGCTTAGGAGTGGTATGGCTGGATCTTGAGGAAGCACTATTCCTAGTTGTCTGAGAAAGCGCCAGATTGATTTCCAGAGTGGTTGTACAAGTTTACATTCCCACCAGCAGTAGAGGAGGGTTCCCCTTTCTCCACAACCTCTCCAGCATGTGTTGTCAATTGAGTTTTTGATCTTGGCCATCCTGATGGGTATAAGATGAAATCTCAGGGTCGTTTTGATTTGCATTTCCCTGATGGCTAATGAGGTTGAACATTTCTTTAAGTGTTTCTCTGCCATTAGATATTCCTCTATCGAAAATTCTCTGTTTTGCTCTATTCTCCATTTTTTAATTGGATTACTTGGTTTGTTGCTTTTCAGCTTCTTTATTTCTTTATATATGCTGGATATTAGCCCTCTGTCAGAAAAAGGGTTAGTGAAGATTCTTTCCCAATCTGTAGGCATTTGTTTTGTTTTGATGACGGTGTCCTTTGCTTTACAGAGGCTTTTCAGTGAGCTGTCTCAGAAGCAGAAAGACACACACGGTATATACTCACTCATATAGACACATAATATAGGATAAACCTACTAAAATCTGTACATCTAAAGAATCAAGAGGGAGGTCCCTGGTGCGACCGCCTTGACCAGCAAGGAAAACGCAACACTGGACTCTTCTCAATGCAGTTTATTCAGGAACCTTGAACAATCTTCTGACCCTGGGGAAAGCCAGCCCACAGCTTAAATAGCCTCTGGGTAGCCAACCCCAGCATGCCACGTGGGCAATGCAGATAGGTCCACATACATGGAAGCAAGCCAGATCCTCAGCCTTAGCCAAATACAGAGTTGTTTGTGACAGAGAGCACTCACTCCATAGGGAAGGTGGAAGGCAGAAACCAGCTTCATCTTTAAGGCGTGGCATTAAGCAGCTCTCTACAGGTCCCTAACTAAAATGCCCAATCCCCATTCTGAAAGGCAAAGAGGATGGACATCAGAAGAGGAAGTAAACAGGAAACAAGTTAGGAACCTGACACAGAGGGCCTCTGAAAGGCTCTGCCCTGCAGACTATCAAAGCAGATGCTGAGAATTATGGCCAACTGTTGGGCAGAGGGCATGGAATCTAATGAAAGAAGTGGAAAATAGTAAGATCTGGAGAGGACAGGAACTCCACAAGGAGAGCAAAAGAACCAGAATATTTGAACACAGGGGTCTTTCCAGAGTCTCATACTCCAACCAAGTACCATGCATGGAGATAACCTAGAACCCCTGCACAGATGTAGCCCATGGCAGTTCAGTGTCCAAGTGGGTTCCATAGTAATGGGAAGAGGGACTGCCTCTGACATAAACTGATTGGCCTACTCTTTGATCAGCTCTCCCTGAGTGGGGAACAGCCTTACCAGGACACAGAAGATGACAATGCAGCCACTCCTGATGAGATTTGATAGACTAAGATCAGAAGGAAGGAGAAGGGACCTCCCCTATCAGTGGGCTGGGGGAGGGGCATGCGTGAAGAAGGGGTAGGGAAGGTGGGATTAGGAGGGGAGGACGGAGGGATTTATGGGGGGGATACAAAGTGAGTAAAGTGTAACTAATAAAATAAAAAAGAAAAAAAATACCCACACAGAATAAATAATCAATTCAAAACAAAAAAGAAATAAATTAATAAAGAAGAGAAAATAATTTTTAAAAATGGGGTAAAGAGCTAAATAGAGAAGAATTCACACCAGGGTAATCTAAAATGGCTGAGAAGCACTTACAGAAATGCACAATGTCCTTAGCCATCAGAGAAATGCAAATCAAAATGACTCTAAGAATCCATTCTATATCAGTCAGAATTGCTAAGATAAAAGACTAAAGTGGCAGAGCATGCTGACAAGGATGTAGACAAAGGGGAAGAGCTCCAATCTGGCACTTTCTCAGGAAACTGGGAATAGTTCTACCTCAACATCAGCTATACCATTCCTGAGCATATACCCAAAAGATCCTCCACCATACAACAAGGACATTTGCTCAGCTATGTTTGGATCAGCTTTATTTGTAATAGCCAGAAACTGGAAACAACCTAGATGCTCCTCAACAGAAGAATGGATACAGAAATTGTGGTACATTTAAACAATGGAATGCCACTAAGCTATTAAAAGCAATGACATCATGAAATTTGCATGCAAATACATGGAAGTAGAAAAGATCATCCAGAGTGGGTTAACCCAGACCCAGAAAGACAAAGATCATATGTACTCACTTATAAGCAAATATTAGACTTATAGTAAAGGATAAACATACTGAAACCCACAAACCCAAAGAAGCTAAGTAGCAAGGAGGGCCCAAGAGAAGGTGCTGGAATGTCACTCAGGGGAAATAGAATAGACAGCAGAAGTGGATGAAGAGGGAACCTGACAGGAGATGGAATGGGGAGGGAAACAAGGGTTGGGATCAGATGTGGAGAGAATGAGAGTGGGAGGTGAGAAGGCTAGGAACAAGAAGGGAAACTGAGGGGGGTATTCATTTGTCAAACTGTAGGCCTGCCACAGGGTAGACTCCTGAGAGGATATGGTTGTGGCTCTAGCTGAGACTCCTAACAGGGGGAGGGACATGAAGACTGAAGTGACCACTCCTAACCAGGAAGGACTAGTGGAAGGAGGGAAACAACAACCTAGAGACAAAAATCTTTGATCCAAAAATTACCCTGTCCACAAAAAGTGTAGGGATAAAAAGAGAACAAAGATGGAGGGAACGGCCAACCAATAACTGGCCCAGCCTAATACCCACCCCAGTAGAGAGCCAGCCCCTGACACTATTAATGATGCTCTGCTATGCTTGCAGACAGGAGCCTGACTTGACTGTCCTTTGAGAGGCTTCAGCAGCTGAGGATCTGGACAGATGCTGGGACATGCAGCCAAGCATGGGGCTGAGCTCCAGAAGTCTCTGGAAGTGTTGGAGGAAAGATGGAAGGAGCTGAAAAGGACAGAAACTGCATAACAAGACCAACAGAGACAACTAACCCAGACTCATGGGGGCTTACAGAGACTGAGACATCAACTAAAGAGCATGCATAGTCTGGACCTAGGCCCTTGCACATATGTGCTGAAGAGCGATTTGGTCTTTATATGGGTCTCCTGGTGAGGTGGAGGGAGTCTGTGTTTCAAATATGGGCTCTGTTGCCTGCTTTTGGATCACTCCTCCTTGGCAGGGCTGCAAATGCTTACTCCTGATGAGGGTTGATACTGGGGTATGGGGACTCCCATTTTCTGGGAGGAAAGGGAAAGAGGAAGAGGGATGGAAGGGGAGTGGAAGACTGGAAGAAGAGGAGGGAGGGGGCACTCTTGGGAAGTAAAATAAATAAACTGAATTAAAAAAAAAGGAATCTTAGCCACATGAGTACCTAAACAAGACCTTCATAAATGACCATACCAATTGACATGGCAACATGGATGGGGAAATTTTCACAAGGCCCCATCCTTAGACTCTTTACAGCCAGTCAATGACTGCTGAGAGAGGGAGAGAAAACTATTTTTCTTCAGGAAGGAATATTCTGATATGTTATTCAATCTCAACTCATCAGCTCTAAACACATGTATTTATTAGTAACACTAAATGGAAAGTCTAAATCTATCTAAACTAATCTCTATCTATCTATCTATCTATCTATCTATCTATCTATCTATCTATCTAATTATATCAATCCATTCCCTGCTGATTATATGTGTGTGTGTGTGTGTGTGTATACAAATTGATGAAAAAATATATATATATTTAAAGAAGACATCGTGCACACAAGAAAGTGGTGGTGGTATGGGAGGAGAGGAGTAAAGGGAGAGTGAACACTGTGAATAAAGCTTGGTACTCACCAAAAAAGCCCCCAACTGGGTACCCTAGTACCCACTTATTCAATTTGATTGAATAACTTGGGGGAGCAGGGGCTGTGTCTGACATGAATTCAGCGGCTGGCCCTTTGACCACCTCCCCCTGGGGGGAGTGCAGCTGTACCGGGCCACAGAGGAAGATGATTCAGCCAGTCCTGATCAGACTTGATAGCCTAGGGTCAGATGGAAGGGGAGAAAGGACCTCCCCTATCAGTGGACTGGGGAAGGGGCATGGGAGGACATGAGGGAGGGGTACAGCTCGGATACAAAGTGAATAAATTGTAGTAATCAAATAAATAAATTGAATAAGAATCTAAAAACAATAGCAGAGATACTGGATAATTTCAAGAATCAAATTCTATTTTTTATGTAAATGTGCTTATTCTTGAATTTACAAAAGGTGTATGGATTAATTTACATATCATAGTATTTATAAGCATATGAGCATCATAGAAAGTAACAATGCATTAATTTCTATAGTGAACACTTTCTAGTAAAAACGGTTAAGCTCCAGTCTGCTGCACTGATGAATCTAATATATCATCACTTTAATTCACCACACTGAATTTAACCTTCCAATCTTATCACATGATCTATCCTCTGCGCAACATCACTACCAGCCTTCTCCAATGCCCAGCTTTAATCCTTTGGCAACAATCATCCCAGTCTCTATTTCTATGAGATCAGTGTTTTTTAGATTTTAGATATGAGAGAGACAGAGTGATGTTTGTCTTTCTATTTCAGACTTATTTCAACTAAAATAACCATACCATATTTGCATATCATCTGTGCTGCTGAAAATGATGATATAGCCTAATTGTTAGGGTAGAAAACCTCCCCACTGTGTATATATGATACATTTTCTTAATGCATTCATGTAGGTTTTGTGACTTGCTTCTTTTTCAAATATCAGTTCTGATTGCCTTGTGTATGCAAAGCAAGCTTTCTATCAATAACATCCATGACCTATTCACTTGTCCCTTGAAGGGCACAATTTGATTGAATAACTTGGTTATTGTGAATAGTACTGCAATAAGAGTGAAGATATAATATTCTTTATTTCTTCAGGGAGTGCAAATATTTTCATTAGTCTTTCCACTGAAGACTTTTAGATTTTCCCTGTTAACCTGATGCTACATACAGTATTTTGTATCTAACTTACTACTGGGCATTTCAGTTTTGGATCATAAAGTACACAAACAATTTATATTTCACATGCATGCTTTAAAGCTACACACCTACTTCATCAGTCTATTTGAAAAGACTCTATTTTGACTCTTGATATGACCTAGAAGTCCAGTGAGCTCAATATTTCCAGGATTAAGATCTCATAGTCTTATTACAGGAAAGAATTGCATTGAGTTTTTCGAGCTGCCACTTCAGATTGTCAGCTTGTATTAAACTTATGGTCACTTAAAAGAGCCAAATATTTCCCCATAAGCTACTTCCAAGCATCTTTCTCTGTGATAAACTGGATTACACCCCATCAATCCAGTATTATGTTTTTTCTTTATTACTTTTCTTTTATCCTGTCAGCTTTTTCTTCAAACTTTATACCTTATAAATTTTTGATATATTTTAGTATGTATGCTATGGGTCTTCCTCCAGATGCTTATGTTTCAAGTAAAAAAAAAAATGCCAAAGGCCAGTTTCTGAAACATCATCTTGAATATCTATTTTCCTTTATGCTTAAACTTGGAGTAAATTATTTTTTGGGGGAGGTTTAGGAATATAAATGAATATAATACTAATGAAAGTAATAGTCATTCTATCCCAATTTTATTGGAATTTTATATTTCTTTTCAAATTTTGGACCAATATATAGTACAGGTCAACTCTTTTAAAACAGGAACTCAATAATTTGAGTTGGTTGTACAAGTTTACATTCCCATCAACAGTGGAGGAGGGTTCCCCTTTCTCCACAACCTCTCCAGCATGTGTTGTCACTTGAGCTTTTGATCTTGGCCATTCTGATGGGTGTAAGGTGAAATCTCAGGGTAGTTTTGATTTGCATTTCCAGTCTCTGAAGAAAGAATTAGAAGAAGATATCAGAAGATGGAAAGATCTCCCATGCTCATGGCTTGGCAGGATTAATATAATAAAAATGGTCATCTTACCAAAAGCAATCTACAGATTCAATGCAACTCCCATCAAATTACCAACACAATTCTTACAGACCTTGAAAGAAAAATTCTTACCTTCATATGGAACAACAAGAAACCCAGAATTGCTAAAACAATTCTCTACAGTAAAAGATCTACAGGAGGTATCTCCATCTCTGATCTCAAGCTGTACTATAGAGTAACAATACTAAAAACTGCATGGTACTGGCATAGACACAGATTGGGGGATCAATGGAATCGAATCGAAGACCCTGACATAAATCCACACACATATGGACACCTGATTTTTGACAAAGATGCCAAAACCATTCAATAGAAAAAAGACAGCATCTTCAACAAATGGTGATGTTCTAACTGGATGTCTACATGTAGAAAAATGCAAATAGATCCATACTTATCACACTGCACAAAACTAAAGTCCAAGTCCAAGTGGATCCAAGACTTCAACATAAAACCAGACACACTAAACTGCTTAGAAGAAAAAATGGGGAATAGCCTTGAACTCATTGACACAGGAGACAACTTCCTGAACAGAACACCAACAGCACAGGCTCTAAGACCAACAATCAATAAATGGGACCTCATGAAACTGAAAAGCTTCTGTAAAGCAAAGGACACTGTCATCAGAACAAAATGACAGCCTACAGATTGGGAAAGGATCTTCACCAACACTATATCTGACAGAGGACTAATATCCAGTATTTATAAAGAACTCAAGAAGTTAAACAGCAACAAATCAAGTAATCCAATTAAAGAATAGAGTACAGAGCTAAACAGAGAATTTTCAATAGAGGAATATCAAATGGCAGAGAAAGACTTAAAGAAATGCTCAACCTCATTAGCCATCAGGGAAATGAAAATCAAAAAGACCCTAAGATTTCACCTTACACCCATCAGAATGGCTAAGATCAAAAACTCAAGAGACAACACATGCTGGAGAGGTTGTGGAGAAAGGGGAACCCTCCTCCCCTGTTGGTGGGAATGTAAACTTGTACAACCACTATGGAAAGCAACATGTACTTTCTCAGACAACTAGGAATAGCGCTTCTTCAAGATCCAGCTGTACCATTCCTAGGCACATACCCAAAAGAGTCTCAAGTATACAATAAGGACATTTGCTCAACCATGTTTGTAGCAGCCTTATTTGTAATAGCCAGAACCTGGAAACAGCCCAGATGCCCCTCAGTGGAGGAGGGGCACAAATTGTGGTATATCTACACAATGGAAGATTACTCAGCAATAAAAACAAGGAAATCATGAAATTTGCAGGTAAATGATGGGATCTGGAAAAAATCATCCTGAGTGAGCTATCCCAGAAGCAGAAAGATGCACACAGTATATACTCACTCATATAGACGTATAATATAGGATAAACCTACTAAAATCTGTACATCTAAAGAAACTAATCAAGAGGGAGGACTCTTGCTAAAATGCTCAATTCCTATCCAGAAAGGCAAAGAGGCTGGACATCAGAAGAAGGAGAAAAGAGAGAACAAGTCAGGAGACTGACACAGAGGACTTTTGAAAGGCTCTGCCCTGCAGAATATCAATGCAGATGCTCAGACTTATGGACAACTTTTGGGCAGAGTGCAGGGAATCGAAAGAAGTGGGAAACAGTAAAATCTGGTGAGGACAGGAACTCCACAAGGAGAGCAAAAGAACAAAAAAAAAATCTGAGCAGAGGAGTCTTTCCTGAGACTGATACTCCAACCAAGGACTATGCATGGAGATAACCTAAGACTCCTGCACAGGTGTAGCCCAATGGCAGTTCAGTATCCCAGTGGGTTCCATTGTAATAGGAACAGGGGCTGTCTCTGATGTGAACTGATTGGCCTGCTCTTTAATTACCTCCCCTTGAGGGGGAAGCAGCCTTACCAGGCCACAGAAGAAGACAATGCAGCCACTCTTGATGACACCTAATTGACTAGGATCAGAAGGAAGGAAAAGAAGACCTCCCCTATCAGTGGACTTGGGGAGGGGAATGCATGCAGAGGGTAGAGGAAGGGAGGGATTGGGACAGGAGAAGGGAGGGAACCACAGGGGGGATACAAAGTAAATAAAGTGTAATTAATAAAGAATAAAAAAATAATAATAATTTGAGAGAGTAGGGGATGGAGGTAGTAGAGGAAGAGATTGAGGACTGGAAATGATACAACACAATGCTCATGAAGAAAATTCTCAAACATAAAATCAACCTCAAAATAAGATCAAAAGATCATATTGAAAAAAAGCATCATTTTAAATAGGGGAAAAGCTGAGTATACCAGGTTATCTAAATGATCATCCCAATGAATGCACTGCACTGAACCCATTCACGTTTGAAATCTGAAGCAGGCTTTTGCTGTGATTGATACTTGTCGAGGTTATGGAGGTTTTGTTCTTAAGTTGTGAAATCTCCTTGGCTTTTGTTTCAAAAGTTTGCCATTCTCAATCAAGACTCTGTAATATTAAGTTTATACGGCATGATGACAGTCTCCGGAAGCAGCACTGCTCACGATCTAATTGCATTTCAACACTAAGTGTGCTTCACCTGGGAGTCAGAGTCAAGTCAGATTCACTCCTTGCTGCAAATTGTCAGCCTGACTTTTAAGATGGTACATAATAACATGCTAAGTGTACAGCTGCTTACCTTTTTTTGTGCTAATACTTACCACTCCACTAACCTCAATTCTAATATCTATAAATAGCCCCCAAATCACCTGTGTGTTTATGTGTGCTCACTCATGTGCACATATCCCAGGAATATTATTCATTATTCCTTCCTTTGGGAACATATCTGAGTGACCAATACTCCTTAGTTGACTATGATGCCTTAACACTATCAATATTCCTTCTACTTGGGCTACAATTTTACCTAAATTATAGTCTTCACCAAAACCCTGTTGACGTTTTTTTTAACTTTTATTAATTACACTTTATTCACTTTGTATCCCCCATAAGTCCCTCCCTCCTCCCTTCCCTATCCCATCTTCTCTCCCCCTTTTCAGGCATGCCCCTCCCCAAGTCCACTGATAGGGGAGGTCCCCCTCTCCTTCCTTCTGATCTTAGTCTATCAGATCTCATCAGGAGTGGCTGCATTGTCATCTTCTGTGTCCTGGTAAGGCTGTTCCCCACTCAGGGAGAGGTGATCAAAGAGCAGGACAATCAGTTTATGTCAGAGGCAGTCCCTCTTCCCATTACTATGTAACTCACTTGGACACCAAACTGCCATGGGCTACATCTGTGCAGGGGTTCTAGGTTATCTCCATGCATGGTACTTGTTTGGAGTATGAGTCTCTGGGAAGACCCCTGTGTTCAAATTTTCTGGTTCTGTTGCTCTCCTTGTGGAGTTCCTGTCCTCTTCAGATCTTACTATTTCCCACTTCTTACATAAGATTCCATGCATTCCTCATTTTCTAACATCCACATACTCTGTCTTACTGATTGTCTGCTTTCTCTATCCCAGAATACCCTAGTGCTACAGTCTCTGGCTTGTTTATTAGCTCAAATATCTCCTGTCTGCCTAGAATGGCATCTCTCACTTATCTTCATAATAAGCAGACACTGGGCTCCAATTTACTGGCTGGCTTAAGAAACAGTTTTCTTAGAAATTCAAATGCAGCTACTGAGTCTCTGTCACTTGTTCTGCAGCTCTGAGATTTGTGACTGCTTAGCAGGTCCTAAGTTGAGTCAGGTCAGACAAGTCCCTGTGAATACACTGATTTCGGTATACAGATAGCCCAGCTCCATATCTGCTTGCCTGTCCTCTTTCCTGATGGATCTTTCCAGTTTCTGTACCCAGCTCATATTCTTTTCTAACTCCAAACCATTTATCCATTTAATATGTATATATATATATATATATATATATATATATATATATATAATTTCCCATATATTAGTAGGAATAGAGTATTGGGTCAATATATAATATATATGTAAATTAGGTTAAATTTTAAACTAAATAAAAGCAATGCAGATGGCATTAGGACATCATAGTCAACAGAGGGATAAGTGTATATAAGTGTGTAATATATTATATATAATGTTTACAATATTATATTAGTATATATTTTATTATATATTATAATATGTTATATGCTATACTTCATATATACACACTTACGCATTCTCCTTTATTAGTCAAGCTCCTTCTTACTCCTCTGCTATTAAACTGAAGTTACCTATATATCATCTGTAGAACCCACGGCAAAGTACTGTTTCCCATTATTTTTTTATTTTTAATTATACTTTATTGACTTTGTATCCCCCCTCTAGTTCTCTCCCTCCTCCCCTCCCAATCCCTCCATTCCTTCCCCTTCTCCAAACACTCCCTTCCTCAAGTCCACTGGTAGGGGAGGGTTTATTTTCCGTCCCTCTGATCCTAGTCTGTTAGGTCTCATCAGGAGTGGCTGCATTGTCTTCTTCTGTGGCCTGATAAGGCTGCTCCTCCCTCAGGGGGAGGTGATCAAAGAGCAGGCCAATCAGTTTATGTCAGAAGCAGTCCCTGTTCCCATTACTATGGAACCCACTTGGACACTGAAATGCCATGGGCTACATCTGTGCAGGGGTTTTAGGTTATCTCCATGCATGGTACTTTGTTGGAGTCAAGTACTTTTTAAAACATGTCTGCCTGATCTCTTCAGTCAATTGATATCTGAGCCAGATAAATATTGAGTCCTTTATCAAACACTTTCCACATTCAACGCACCATATATGGAGATACAGATAAGAATATAATGCATATTTTAAATTTCTGTGGATCATTGTATTAGGGTTTTTTTTTTTTGCCTGTTTTCTTTTATTGAAGATACTTTTTCTCATATGATATTTTTTTATACTTTCCTCTCTGCCTACTCCTTCTTTTTTCCCATCTCTGCTCCCATCTGGATCTACAGCCTTTCTGTTTCTCATTAGAAAAAAAAGTAGGCATCTAAGGAATAATAATAAAATACAATACAATAAAATAAATAAAAACAAATCAGAATATGAAAACAAACAACAAAAAGGAGAAAAAGAGCCAAAGAAAAAGAACAAGAAATGCATATAGATGCTGCAAAACACATTCACACACAGGAATCCCCTAGGAAGCAAAATTAGAAGCTTGAATGTATGCATAAATGAAACTCCTTCCACATCTTTTGCATTGTTCCCTGAGCCTTGATGGGAGTGATTTTGTAAAGACATCCCTTTTAGGGTTGAGTGTTTCAAGGTCTCTCATTCTCGGCATATTCTCTGGCCATCAGTCTCTGTGTTTGTTCTCATCTGGTGCAGGAAGAACCTTCTCTGATGGTGGCTGAGCAAGAAACTGATCTGTGAGTATAACAGAATGTAACCAAGAGTCATTATATTGTTACATTCCTTTAGCAAAATAGTAGTATTTGGTTTTCTCTTAGGTCCAGGGCTATCTAGTCTCAGGTACTTGACCTTCTGAGCAATGTCAGCAATGGCTTTCATCTCATGGAATGAGCCTTAAATCTAATCAGATATTAGTTAATTACTCCCACAATCATTGTGCCACTATCACACCAGCATATTTTGCAGGTAGGTCACTTTTGGAGAGTGAAGGTTTTGTAGCTGTGTTGGTGTTACCTTTCTCCCTGGGAAGTATGAATAATATCTTCTAAATATTAGTATATAGGGATGAAGGCTCTAGGTAGGCACTAGCTTTACTTCTCCATGTTCAAAAAGTTGTTCAGGTGTTGTCTAAAGCAACAGTGCATTACTATCAGTTTTTGGAGAGCACCCAATAGCTTCGGCAATAGCCAGTGTTATTTAAGCATTCCCATGGAACCCCCTTGGCCAACAACTTGATTAGATGGAATCCATTTCTGGCACTGGAAGCCTCACTTAATAATGAGAGATGTTTATCTGGGGTTCTGTCTCCTTATTTGGTGATTTCATGTAGATCACCTACATATAATACATAAATGTATTTGTAACACATAAACATATCTTTATATTTATTATAATATTTAATATAAATATATAATACGCCACTGAATTAGGTGTCCAAACAACTGCTCAAAAGGCTCTTAGATTTAGCTCTCCCTCTCCATATTTTCCCCTCCCTCTCTCTCTTTTCTCTTTCTTTCAGTTTGATCCTTCCATTTAAGTTATGCCCCGTCATCCATCCATAACTATCTAGTCTATTTCTCCTCCTGGGGAGACCCATTCCTCATCCTTAGTTCCTTGTTCTTTGTTCACCCTCTCTGGTTATACAGATTTTAACTTACTTAAAAATGACCTAACAGCTAGCATCCACGTATAAGCAAATACATACCATATTTGTCTTTCTTGCTCTGAGTAACCACATTCAGGATGATTTTGTTTTCTAGTTCCATTAATTTACTTGCAAATTAAAGGCTGAGTAATAATAGTAGAATAATAATAGTCCACTGTGTAAACACAATATTTCATCCATTCATCTGTTGGTAGACAGCTATGTTGTTTTTAATTTCTGGCTATTATATATAGAGCAGCAACGAACAAGGTTGAGCAAGTGGATGAATAGGATGAAGCATCCTTTTGGGTATTTTTCCAAGAATGATATAGCTGCATCTTGAGGTAGATCCATTGCCATTGCCACTTTAATTTCCATAGTGACTGTGTAAGTTTGCAGTCCCATTACCAACGTACTTGTGTTTCCCTTACTCCACTTCCTTAGCACCATGAATTGTAATTTGTTTTATTTATCTTTGCCATTCTGATTGGTGTAAGATGAAATCTCAAAGTAGTTTTGAATTGCATTTCCCTGGTGACAAAGTATGTTGAACATTTCTTTAAATTCTTTTTTTAAATTATTTTTATTAATTACAGTTTATTCACTTTGTATCCCCCTTGAGCCTCCTTCCCTCCTCCCCACCCGTGTCCCTCTCCCGGTCCACTGAAAAGGGAGGTCCTCCTCCCCTTCCCACTGACCCTACTCTATCAGGTCTCATCAGGAGTGGCTGCATTGTTTTCTGTGTTCTTTAAATTCTTAGCAGCCATTTGTTATCTCTTTTGAGAATACTCAAAGGTATACTATAATATTATATTTTTGTGAATAGGTTTGAAATATCCTGGCATTTGTTTGCATATAAAAGAAATTGTTGTTGCTGAAGTCACACAGGATGCCTGAGTTGAGCTGTCTATGCCTGGTGCTGAAGCTTGGATTGATCTTTGCCTTAAAGCTGAATGGTTCTTGCCATCATTAGAGACTGCATTCACCAGCCTCTGTTTCTACTTGTTGGATCAATCAAACCAACTGAACTGTGCTTAGATCTGAAATAGCAACAGAACTAATATCCCTTTTAAAAGACTGATATCTCTTCACTGAAGGCAAGAAATGGTTTTTCTGTACATTACTTTAAAGGCTATATGAATATTTTTAAAAATATGTGATCATTTAAATGTGTCATTTAACTCCATCCCTTTCCACTTAGACTTTGAATCTCCATATTTTTCTCTGCTGGTTATTGGGCAAGAAACTATAGAAAATGTGAACAAATGAGTATGTCTGTTATATATATTTACAAAACTAGACAACAGGCAATATTATGCCTCTGTACATAATTTATCAGCTATGTCTCTTAAATATATGCTATATCATCTCTGCCTAATTAATAGTATTTATTAATTATTATTAAATTAAAAGTATTGTATTCTTCATCTTTAAAGAACTGTATAATGCATTGTTACAGGCCACATTCTCTATTGTAGGACAAAGGCATTTAAAAGTTACACACTATGTATTATTCCCATTAGCACCTGTATTTCACACTTCATTTGTGGATCCTTTTCAAGCTTCAGACATTTCTTTACATGTTTCTTTGCTGAAGAGTTTCTAATGAACAATCATGTTAAGTATTTGCATGGACAGGACATGGGAGGCAAGGCAGAAGCAATGCAGCAGCAATTTCCTTCTCAATATTCGCAGAGCTGTTTGTTTTCTCTAGCTGATGCTAGTATGATATTTATGCTAATTTATAATATGATATTTATGATATTTCTCCAGCCCGATATTTATGTCTTATCATCTGCTCGCTGAAACTGGCTGTGTTTTCCCTTTTTCCTGTTTCTACTTTTGAGTTGATAAAGTCTGTGCAGATTTAGACACGCTGTTTGTCCAATGGGTGCTTAATCAAAACAACTGTTTATTTCAAGATGGACACTTGATAGTGAATGTGTTTATCCATTCCCTTATAGGTGTATCCCCTGATCTGATTCTCTTTCTAATGTGCAGCAATATTTCTTTGCTCTAACGGTAGTGGAAGTTGTGGCATTTTTAATCATTGTTGTTGCTTTGCATTTCAGAGAACTTCTGTGTTAGAGTCAACCAGGTATGTGTATATATGACCTCACACAGAAATAGGTATAGATATTTGTCAGATTCCTAATTTAGAACCATGCCTACATTTCTACATTTCCTATTTTTTAATCATCATAAACAACCTTTAGATGGATGGTAACAATCACATCTAAAAGTGAGCAAACAGAATTATAGAGAATATAAGAAAGCTTTCCCAAGTTTCATGTGGCCAGGGCATAAAATATATAGTAACTCTATTAGTTGCTTCTCTTCCACTGTGATCAAATGCCTGACAAGGAGCCACACAAGGGAGAAAATGTTTATTGTGGCTCATGGTTTGAGATTGTACAGCTCATCATGGTGAGTAAAGCTTGGTAGCAGGTGGCTTGGTATAGTGGGGCATGCTGGAGCTCATTGCTCACATCTCATTATACCAAAAAGAGGAAGGAGGGTGAGAAGTGGGCCTGGGCTATATCCCTCAAGGACTGCTCTCTTGAAATCACTTCTTCTAGCTACCTTCTCTCTGCCAAAGATTCTATAGCCTCCTAAAACAAAGTCACTGTCTCATGACTAAAAACCTAAGGACATGAGCCTGTGTAAGGCATTTCATATCCATATCATAACAGTAATGATAAATTGGATTTCTGAATTCATTGCCGTCTGTACTCATACTATCTGGAGGACCCATGCCAGCCAAGCTAGTTACCTCTCAGAAGGACTTTCTCCCTGATAAAAACAGAGATTCCAATGCTTAAAAATATAAGATGCTGCATGTCAGGCACTCATTCCTATCAACTAAGTGACATCCAAATTTCATTTAAAAAAATCTTTTCTCATAGCCTCATATACACAGTCTTCAGATTAAATAAAGCATGGTCCTTCTTTAATCTGATTTAAATAGTAATTTCTAGTCAGAACACCTGCAAGTCAGAATTAAAGGAAAGGAGAGATCTTTCATTTCACAGACCAATTTCAAAAACACATGGGACCAAGCATGTAACATAATGAACCAATATGTTAAACAAACAAGCAAAGAAGTGTCTGTTTCCCCTTTGTTCTTGACTGGGCACATGGTGTGACCAACTATATTAATTCCTGCCTTCGTCTCCGTGCAGTGATGGATGGTAAGGTGAAACTGCTAGCACATAAACCCTTTCTTCTTCTTTTTTAATTGGATATTTTATTGCAGCAATAGAATGAAATGAGAACAACAATCCAATCAGAACTGGAAGCAGTTACATATTCCAACTCTTTTTGTTTTGTTTTTGTTTGCTTGTTTGTTTCAAAATAGGAATATAGTCTTGAATGTGCCACACTGATGTGATGTAAATGTGAAATGTCTCCCATAGTCTCTTGTCTTTGAGCACTTGTTCTCTGTGTAGTGGTAATGTTTTGGGATATTGTGGCAACTTGAACAGGTAGAGCCTCCCTGGAGGCAATGGGTCAGTGTGGGCAGGATCTGAGGTCTTATAGCCCAGATCCATTTCCTTTTTACTTCTTATTCTGTCAAACCGTGAATGGGTGAAGCATCCCAGTGGCACACTACTGAGACCATGACAGACATCTTTCCCTCCAACTGCAAGTGAGAGAATTGACCCTTCTTTCCTTACACTGATTTTTTTTTGACAGATATTTGGTTACAGCAATAAGAACAGGATTATATTACTGCTTTCTCCAACATCAGGCAAAAGTTCAGTTTTTCAATGTGAATTTTGCTGGTTTTAAAAGATTGGTTTTCTCTACTTAAAAAAAATATGGTTCACATAAAAAGCACTTCTGCCAATTGGATCAGGTGACTGGAACCATCTGTTGTCTTTGCTAACTAGTATCGATGGCTGAAAAATAAAAATAGGGGTTAATAGGAAGAGATGAATTGCTGAAATCTTCAATGGCATTTCCCGTCACCCCATATTCACACACGAATAGCACGCTCAATGAGGCTCAAAAGCAAAGCTTCTTCACCATATATTATCACTACTACTGTTTTGGATTTAAATAATATCGATTCTGTAGTTCTTCCTCTTCACAGTCAGTTTTAGTAATAATGTCAAAAATTATTCTACAAGTAACTTGTTACTATAAAAATAAATTTATGTTCTTATTCTGCAAGTAAAATTATCGCCTATACAAAATGTAACAAAATGTATTGTGGAAATTTACATATTTATTTATAACTTTAGAAAATTTCCAATCAATATCATTGCTCCATTTTTTCCTGTTTGAAACACTGGTTTAAGAAAAATGACGAGGGCTACGTTTCATAATATCGGCAAAATATTGAAAGTCTCCAAAATTATGATTAAAATATAACCCAAGTGTTGGGGTAATGGTTCTGTGGGTGACGTGATTAGCGTATCAGTGTGAGGACCTTAACTATGACCCCTGGAAGTCATGTAAACTGAGGCAGAGTGGAGTGCATCTATGATCTCAGCACTCTTATAATGAGACAAAGGGTAGAGACAGACAAATTTCTGGTAGCTCACAGGCTGCATAGACTGGTGTACACATTGATCAACAAAGGGAGACCCCATCTCAAGTAAGTGGATAACAAGGAGCAAACTCTCATGCTCCTCTTCTAATACCCTCATGTGCATTGCAGCAAAAATATTGCATATGCCTGAACACCCTCTCTGTCTCTGTCTCTCTGTCTCCCTTCATCTCTCTGTCTCTGTCACTTTCTCTCTCTCCTTTTTGTACACATGCATGCACTATAAACACACACACTATAAACTCATATACAACATACACACCACACATATATACACAAACATAAAGACAAATAAATTGTCCTGGGCATTTCTTTACATTTAAGGGTCATATAAAATATTTAAAGGTAAATAAAATATGAAGAGACATTTGGATTTCTGTGATAACCCCTGACAAGTTCGTTGCTCAGCATATTAGAAACATCATCTACTGGGTCTGTTTTCTCTTAAGTCACCTGAGGAAAAAGGTGTGAGGGTGTATACAGGGAATTAAGCTGTGCAGTTATGTCACCTGACACAATTACACATGTAAAAGTAGTAACATAACCCACAACTATGAACTGGTAATTAAATGATGGACCTGCCAACATGTAAAGCAATCACTAATCAAGCAAGGGACTTCTATCAAACTGAAGTCAAAGGAAACACCTTCAACAAATGGTGCTGGTCTAAGTGGATGTCTGCATGTAAAGGAATGCAAATAGATCCATATTTATCACCCTGCACAAAACTCAAGTCCTAGTAGATCAAATACCTCAACATAAAACCAGATACACTAAATCTAATAGAAAAGGAAGTGGAGAATAACCTTGAACTCATTGGCACAGGAAGCAACTTCCTGAACAGAACACCAACAGCTCAACAATTTAGAAATGGGACCTCATGAAACTGAAAAGCTTGGGTAAGGCAAAGGACACTGTTAATAGAATACAATGGCAGTATAGAGATTGGGAAAAGATCTTTACCAACCCTACATCTGACAGAGGGCTAATACCCAAAATATATAAATATACAAAGAGCTTAAGAAATTAAACACCAACAAATCAAGTAGTCCAACTAAAAAAATGGGTACAGAGCTAAATAGAAATCTCAGCAGAGGAATCTCTAATGGCCAAGAAGTACTTGAAGACATGCTCTTCCATCTACACCCACCAGAATGGCTAAGACAAAAGCTTCATTGCTCATGGGAGTGCAAATTTGTACAATTATCTTGGAAATCAATCTGGTGGTTTCTCAGATAATTAGGAATAGTTCTACATCAAGAACCGGCTAAACTACTCCTGGGCATATACCCAAAAAATCCTCCTCCATACCACAAGGACATTTACTCAACTATGTTCATAGCACCTCTATTCATAATAGCCAGAAACTGGAAACAACCGAGATGTCCTTCAACCAAAGAATGGATTTTTTTTTAAATGTGGCACATTTATAAAATGGAATAGTATTCAGCTGTTAAAAAATTATAAAAATTTCAGGCAAATGGATGGAACTAGAAAATATCCTGAGTGAGGTGACCCACACCCAGAAAAACACACATGGTATGTATTCACTTATATGTGTTTATTAGTCACATAGTACAGAAGTAACATACTACATTTCCCACACATGAAGAAGCTAAGTAAAAAGAAGGGCCCAAGGAAGGATGCTTGAATCCCACTCAGAAGTGAATACTGGACAGACACTGGAAGTAGATAAAATGTGGAAACTGGTTGGAGAGGATGTAAGGAGGGGAATGAGGGTGGAGATCAGATCTGGCAAGAACAGGGGTGAGAGTTGAGAGGGCTAGGATAAAGAAGGGAAACAGAGAGGTGGTACATCTCTGAGGCAAGCTGGAGACCTGTGACAAGGTAGGCTCTTGCAAGGATATGGGATTGACTTTAGCTGAGACTCCTACCAGCTGGGGACATGGAGACTAAAGTATCTACCTGATTGCTAGGCAGAACTTCCAATGGAGGGAGGGGGACACTAAACCACCCACAAAACTTTTGACCCAGGATTTACCCTGCCTATGAGATGTGTAGAGATAAAGATGGAGCAGATATTGAAGGAATGGCCAACCAATGACTGGCTCAACCTGAGACCTACTCCATAGGAGAGAGACAACCCCTGGCACTAATAATGATACTCTGCAACACTTGAAGAAGGGAGCCTAGCATAAATATCCTCTGAGAGGCTCCACCCAGCAGTAGATCAAAACAGATGCTGAGACACACAGCCCAACATTAGGTGGAGCTTAAGGAGTCTTGCAGAATAGTGGGAAGAAGGATAGAAGGATCTGGGGTGGGGGACAAAAACTCCACAGGAAGACCAACAGAGTCAACTAAACTAGGCTCATGGGGGCTTACAGAGAATGAAGCACCAACCAAAGAGCATGCATAGACTGCAATCAAGGACCTGGATACATATACAGCTGATGGGCAGCATGGTCTTCATGTGGGTCTGCTAGCAAATGGAGCAAGCGCTCTTTCTGACATGGACTCTGTGACCGCCTTTTAGATCACTTGCCCTTAGCTAGGCTAACTTCTCTGGTCTCAGTGGAAGAGGATAAGCTTAGGCCTGATGCAGCCCAATGTACTGGGTTGAACTGTTAAGAGGGATGGAGGATTCCCCTTTTCTGAGGAGAAGGGGAAAGGAAAAGGGGGGAAGAGGGCAGAAGGACAGGAACTGGAAGAAAGAGAAAACGGTCTGTGTTAGGGATGTAAAGTGAATAAATAAATTTAATTAATAAGAAAAAATAAATAAAATTTTAAAAAGAGAGACACTGCCATAGAAACAGTCTTTGCTTTTTACCAGCCTTAAGCTTCCTAAATAATTTTTACTCTCTTGACCACAGTACCTGTCATAAGCACAGAATCTCTGGGCTGCCCGGAAGCATGCTCTTATCATCTTCATCCTCTTTTGTTTGTGTTTTCAAATGCAGACTGCAAATTTAATAACCCTCTTGGGACAAACCACATCCATGACCTAATGGCAGAATAATAGTGGTTTACCCTAGTGGCCTGTGAGTTCCCCAACCATAGATTCTTTGCCAGATTCACAGTATAGGATGAGTTTTCTCCCGTGCTGAGGACTTCAAATCCAATCAGAAAGAATAGATTAGTCACCTAAGGTTTGTGTTACTATTGTACACACGGACTTATCTTGACATTCAGATCATTGTTGTAATTCATAGTGTTTCTAGCTAGGTAAGCATTTTGATGTCATTTCCTCCCCTACAGTCTACATAATATTTTCTGACACTATGACGGGTAGCCAGCAGACAGGAAGATTTTTGGCCACTACCAACTTGATTTCTTCATGTTCTGTGATGAAAGCAAATGGTGTCTTCAGCAATATGGTCTCACCAGTAAGTTGTAGCAACCGCCAAGATCGATGGCAGCCACCTATATTGTGTTGAAGTCTCCAGGGCACCTTTGACCTACAACTCAAGAGAAGAATACCCCACATCTGGCACCGAGCATTTTACTTGGTGGCCTATGGCTTCAAGCAAAACACTATTCCTTGTGTAGGTTAAGTCTAGTTAAATGTTTACATGAATATAAATATAAGTACATACATATATCTATATGTGTATACATATATATTCTAGGCTTTACTCATACATAAAGCATAAAAATTTTAGGTTTCAAATACAGCATTTTCACACACCATTATTGTCAATAGGGCTTTCTCCCACCTCTTATATGAACTATTCTCCACTCCCTCCTCTCATCTAAACCTCCCTTGACATTGCTCACCTCTGTCTGTCACTTTAATAAAGGACACTTTTCCATTGAGCAGTTTTTCAAATAAACTCTTTTTTTTCCAGCCTGCTGAAGCATAAAATAAAGCTACATCTTATTAAATGGATTCTGTTTCAGTCACTCACATATTTAGCATTAGCTGAACAGACTTTACGTTTTTTAATTTATCTATCATCTCTTTGTACCTCTCTTTTACTAAAGTCAAAGTTCCCCGAGGAGCGTTTTTCACCCTTATTTGTTCATCACTGGCACCTTAAAGTACATATCAGTGCATAACACACAGTAGACCCTCAGGGGAGATTTAGCTAATATGCTAGTAGATTGCCAAGTGTCACTCTTTTACCAGCTTTTCATTATGGCAGGGAGTATGTTCTGCTTGAAGGCATTGGGCTATTGAGGGGTTGAAGAGTATCTTACACTGTCCAATGGTGGAAGAAACTTTCTTGTTCATCAATATCCTTGATTGGACCCTATGTATAGAACATAACACAGCACACAATAAAAAGTATCTTACAAAGAACTTTGGATTCAAAGCAGGATACTTATTGTTTACTGTAAGTTATATTTAAAAAAACTGAATTGGTTTGCTTGGGGATTATACACTGTTGTGTTAGGAGAACTTTATTTTCAGAATATGAATGTTGATCACAAAGTTACTCTTCAAGCTTATTTGTTCCAACTAAACTAGTAAAAGCAAAACCAACAAGTATAAAGCACACATCCATTTGTCTCTGTGTGCACACACGTGCATTTGTGTTTAGCACACAGATGTGAGAAAGCAATGAAAAGTAATCTTATTAAATTCTTCATTTTTATAATTCTTGAAGTTCTCCTCCACATCTTAAAATTTACAAACTAAATTACTGACAGAATATAATGTTTTTGTTGTTGTTTTTCCCACATTGCATAGAATGTTGGCTCAATAATCAACAACGTTTGTTCTTGCAGAGGACCCGGGTTCAGTACCCAGAATCCACATGATGGCTCACAATCTTATCTATAACTCCAGCACAAAGGAATTATATGCCCTTTACTGACCCCAGTGAGCACCAGATATGCACATAGTGCAGAGACATACATACAGACAAAACCCCACACACATTAAACAAACAAACAAATTAAATAAACAAATAAAATGGGATACAGAATAGTACCTGACTTTTAGTCTGAATTCTACCCCACATTTCTTTTTGCATTTATAGGTTTAGTTTGTTGACATAAAAGTGCTTAGGATTACTGAGATTACTTGTCCTTATTTAATGAGTAACTTTAAAAGGGTGTGCCAGTAAAGCCCAGCTGGTAGAGTGCTTGCCTACCATGCACTCACTAACCTGCATGTTGAATCCCTAGCATCACGGCAGCTTTGGCATGGTTAGTGCATGTTTGTAATCCTAGAACTTGGGATGGAGAGTCAGGAAGAATATAAGCTGTAGAATACTCTCTACTGTATAGTAATTTTGAAGCCAGCCTGTTTTAGGCTGTATGAGACCCATATTCTGTTTTTTTTTTTCCTTTCTTTCCCTATCTATTTCTTTTAAGATGCTTTCTGAAAATAAAATAAAATAATATTTAATAAGCTTAAAAACATTGTGCCCAAAACTTAAAAACAGAAAGATAAGGGAAAAGGGGTGTAATAGAGCAGTTGCTTGTGGCCCTCAGTAAGTATTTCTAAGTTCATCCTTGTCTTTACATTTTATAGTTGAACTTGGATTATGAAAATATCCCTCCTCAAGTCTAAAGGAGCTGAGATTTGATCAACTGCATGGAAACTATTTTCATCTGAGTTATCATAACACATAAATGAAGAGTGTCATAACCTACCATGGTTATTTACAGGAATCTAAAATAGATTTTTCTATCCCCAAATTTATACACTTTATGCACTGTAAAATAATTGTGTTGCAGAACTTGGAAACCAGTAGACAGATATTAAATAACTAGAAACAATAAAGTAGAGATGTATCTCACCTTTCTGTGTTTCTTTTACGAGCATCTTTCAGTGATAGAGATAATGTAATACTTGCCTCAGGCTCTTCATGTTCATGTACACAGAAGTAATTCTAAAGGTTACTAGTTTTTTATGTAGGCATCTCATCATGGATTAACAGTTTTGTTTACTATGTGGAAAACTGATTACGTATCACCTTGGCTTAAGACAACAAAATATAGACACTTAATAAAGTATATAATGAATTTTACTTTAAAAAGTTACAGCTGGGAATAGAATAGGCTCATACTATTATTTTATATCAGGTAGTGATTTTTAACCAATAAATAATTGGCATTGAGATATATTTGCTTATTAAGGATTGGATAGGTACACTGGCCTTTTCCTAAACTGAATTTAATACTTCATAGCCACTTATTTCATACCAGAGAATAGTACAAATAGATGTCCCTATAAATGCTGCTTTGCTCCATCAGATAGACATGTGTCGTGCAGGACTGAGGGCTGAAATTTCAGATTACTACCCTGCTAATCACCTCTAAGCACACAGAATTCCTTCCAAAGCTTATAAAGTTGATTTTTGAGCATTTCTGGATGAATTCTGCTAAAAGATCCTTATAAGATGTTCACACATTAAAGTTGGTAGTTGCTGAGGAAACATTGGTTGTCTCTTCTGAGTTATATAGAAATCACAAGGTCTGTGCTGTTGATTTTCTATCCTTCTGGAAAAGTCTACTTTTTTACATCACTTTATATTTACTATCCCTACAGAATATCTTTCTGACATTTCTGGACATACATGTCTCCAATAATAAATCACTTTTTCTTTAATTTCACCCATTGTTGATGTGGTATTTGTTCATATTCTTAGAAAACAAACATGTTATATAATATACATACATAATAGACACCCATATATATACATAACTTACTTAGTAATACATATTATATATATATAACACATATTACATACATATAATACATATATATATTTATAATTTGTATTACTAAGTAAGTTATGTTTCAGTTGACAGATGTGTATATTTGCATAAGTAAATAACCCATGTTTTGAGTTTTAATTGTGGCTAAGAAATAAATAAAAATAAATACATTGTTATGTGACATCGTGTCAGGTGAGCTTAATTACAAACTTGAGAAATAACTGAATTAGTAAAAAGCAAAACTTACAAGTACACAAAGCCCACACCCGTTTGTCTCCGTGCGCACACATATGGGTTTGTGTGTAGCACACAGATGTGATAAAAGCAATGAGCTCAGTTTTATAAAACTTAAAACCCAAACCAAAAGACAACGCTGTGTTTCAGAGTTAAAACAAAATGTCCAAAATCAGTAGCCTGGTAAGCGGAATAGTTTGAGTATGACCTTGAGGTTAAATTCCATATTTGACTTCAAGCTTCCTGCACTGTCTGCTAGAACAAACTGCCTCTCATAAAGCAAAACGGATCATCAAAGAACAATTTTTTGGTCAATTCCAAACCCTTTCTCTAAAATAGAGTGATAACACTGAAAGACCCATGGGTCGGTTTCTCCATTCTCAATTTCAAATCTGTATTATGGACTCTTTATTTACACGGTTGCATGACAATCTGAACAAAGACACCAGGTGATTTTTCTTTATAGAATCGACAGGGCTTACATGTAAATGTCATGGTCCCACTTAATTGGAGAAAAGAGGCAGAGCTCTTGTTTATTATGGCTGACGTGTCGTTCCCCTGGGGATAAAGAAATGCTCTGGCTTCTGGTGGGATTGAAACATTATGTTGCTGATAAGAACAAGCAAAAGCTATAAACATATAGACACTGGTGCTAAAGCTTTCAAAAGTGTGTGGAAGAAACCAGAGTGAGACTAACTGAGCGTCCGGTGCTGTATGTCATTCTGCAGGGTTCCTCAGACCTCCTCTTGAGTTCATTGATTAAAAAGACAAAGTAAGACCCAGTGTGGTGATGCATGCCTTTAATCTTAACACTTGAGAGGCAAAGAAAGGTGAATCTCTGGAGGGCAGCCTGGTCCATATAGTAAATTCTAGAACAGCTAGAGCTACACAGAGAGACCAGGTCTCAACAACAACAACAACAACAACAAAAAGTAAAAACAAATTACTGAAACTGGGAGCACACAGATCTTAATAGTGACACTCCAGTAAGGTGCTTCATGGATTTTCCAGCATGAAACCGATCAATTCATTAAGGGTTTGGGTGTTGGGTGAGGTGGGGAGAGGGAGTGTTGAAGAGTCTGAACTGTTTTTATGTTTACACATTCCAGTACAGATATCCAGTTAGGAAACAGGATGGATTCATGGTGTCTGACTATCAGACTTGCATTCTAAAGAAGAATAAAAAGTCCTTGTCACCAATCAACCCTCGCTTAGAAAGACAAATGGGATGGACATTGGAAGTAGGAGAAAACAAGTAACAGGACAGGAGCCTACCACAGAGGGCCTCTGAAAACTGTACCTATCAGTGTATCAAAGCAGATACTGAGACTCATAACCAAACCTTGGGCAGAGTGCAGGGAATCATATGTAAGAAGGAGGGGGGGAATAAGACATGGAGATGACAGGTGCCCCACAAGGACCAAATATATGTGGGCATGGGGGTTGTTTCTGAGACTGATTCTCCAACCAAAGACCATGTATGGATAAAACCTAGAACCCCTGCTCAGACTTAGCCCATGGCAGCATAGCATCCAAGGGAATATCCCTATTAAGGGGAACAGGGACTGTCTCTGACATGAACTCAGTGGCAGGCTCTTTGTCTCCCCACCCCCCGACTCCCACCAAGGGAGGAGCAGCCTTGCCAGGCCACAGAGGAGGATATTGTGGCCAGTCCTGATAAGGCCTGGTTAGCTGGGATAAGATGGAAGGGGAGGAGGACCTCCCTATCAGTGGACTTAGAGGCATGGGAGGAGATATGGGAGGAAGGGTAGGATGGGGGGGGGGATGAGAGAGGGAGCTACAGTTGGGATGCAAATTAAATAAACTGATTAATATAAAAAATGGGGTACCAATCTGATGATAATTTTCAAGCAAACAAACGAAAAAGTCCTTGTCACCATCATCACTCAGATGGGACCCGTTCTTTATTTTCATTCTGAGTATCCAGTATACTTTTTATTTTTTATTTCAATTGTTTTAAGATTATTTCAGAGAACTATAGCCCCACACAATTATATAGTGAAATGAATTTCGAGAAGAATGATGTTATATTTGGACATCAAAGCCTTTCCACCACTGCTGATGTTATTTGCTTGTTTTTGTACTTATACCATTTATTTAACAAACTATAGAGGAGTGAAAATCCAGAAACCATGGTTTAATATATCCCCTTTCACTATTATGCTACAGTGTTTTGATGTTTATAGTTTATATTTAACTAAACTGTTCAAATTTCAGCTTTAACCTCATTTTGACAAACCTAACTAATTTAAAAGATCACTTGAAACATTGTGGTAAAGTGGTTTGGGAGTGCTTCTGAATCGCTCCTTTTCCTAAAGGAAAGAAATAATAACAGTGAAAGTTTTGACAGCTGTGATCTGAAATTTTCTGATGTTTCTCAACTGCCCTAGGCTTTTAAGTGGACATCTGTAGCATGAACCAACAAATTTTTTCCAGTAAGATCACTCAGAGGTTAAAGGTGAGTGTTACCAAGCATGATGCATATGATCCTCAGGAGTCACATGGCATAGGATGATCTCTGTTCACTTGTCCTCATACACTCTTACACACACATGTGTCATGCACACACACATACACACACACACACACATACACACACATACACACACATAAATGTAATAAAAATGAATGAAGCATTATTCTTCATTTTCAATTTCTTTAGATCCTTAGGTTAGAGTCTGCGTTTCTTAGATTGGTCGATTCAAAAGTTAAAGTATGAAATAGATGAAGAAGGCAGGTTTGCAACACCATGCAATAAATTCAGATATTTACACAAGGAATTAGAATTCTGGGGTTGGAGAGATGGCTCATAGGTTAAGAGCACTGGCTCCATTTCCAAAGGTTCTGAGCTTAAATTCCAAGCAACCAAATGGTGGCTTACAACCATCTAAAATGAGATCTGGTTTCCCTCTTCAGGCAAGAGAGTGTACATGCAGGCAGAACACTGTATACTTAATAAATTAATAAATCTTAATAAAATAAAATAAAATTCTGAGTTATTCATATTTCTTATATTTTTACTCATTTTCTGTCTTTTGGGAATTGACAGACACAAATAAAACATGTTTCAGGTCTTGTTGGATTTGCCATTGGCTTGCTCTTTGCGCTATTTTGTTTTGCCACTCTGGCTATATCAGAGTTTTGACCACTTGTCTCGTATCCAAACAATGCTGTCTCAGAAGAGATATCATGTATTCCCCTATTCATGGTTTACAAATACAATAAAAATGGGAAAAAATAAACAACAGTAATGAAATGATAGTTAACATACAGACAGCAAGTGCTGTGGCTAACGTCTGTTTAATGCCTACCTGTACTAAAGCCTTTGAGCAGGCTACCCACCTTTAAAGGGCACACTGTACAATGCTCTAGAGCATGCTTCTTGCCTGTTTACCATTCTCTAGGATGAAGTGCTTCTGTCTTTGAGCATAAAGCAGAGCTTATTCCTACAATTCTAGTTTAATGAAGCTGCTACAAAGTAAACCTAACAGAGAAAATACAGAAACTTACATGCAGCTGGAAATTCTTGACTTTGTCATCATAGTTTCAGGCTTCACTTCTGCCCATTTCACAGGTATAGAACTTAGGTAAATCATATTCTACCAAAGAAATAGAAAACAAAATTCGTCATAGGCATATCTGATGTCAATTTTGCATCATCACAAAAATCTGATGATTTCTGATGATCATTGAGAATAATCTGAGACTTGATGGTACCAGAGGCGCTGCTCAACTCTCCAGCGGCTTCCATCTTGGCACATGTCAACAGATGTGCTAAATAGATGGCAACAGAGTTACCCATGACTTAAACCTGTTAGTTCTCATCTCATCTGTTAGTTAGCATCTCTTGGTTTGTATGCCACAATTAAGTCCAGCATGGCTATCATCATAAGGTGATACTTAGTGACACACTGTTAAGAAGCGATTTCTTCCGAGATCAAAAGTTTTATTTTGGAAGGCTCAGTGGAATGCAGGGGAGCAACACATTCCTTCCTGCAAGCAAGCTCATTAAGATTCAGGAAGTAAACAACTCAAAAGCCTCAGGAGGTTCTTGGAACTGACCAGATTCACTAGGCCCCTCCCATCTGAAGCTTATATAAACTATTGAAAGACACTCTGAGAGCAGTTGAGCTGCCTAGAAGAGATTTGGATCCTTCCAAAACCCTGAAAGACAGAGACCAGCAAAGCTGCTTAAGGAGGCAACAGTTGAAAAACATAGTTTTTTTTTTTTTT
>REGO01000023.1:2442227-2460985 GCA_010120015.1 Rhombomys opimus | reverse complement strand
TGAGAAAAAGGTATCGGACGGGTCTGATGCTCTTTGGGTGGATGACACCTAAATGAACATTGGTACAAAGTCCCAATTTATTTCTAATATCAGAGATCAGACCTCTACTCTTGCCTGACTCGTCTAAAAGAAAAACATAGTTTTTAACCCATTGAGCTGACTGCCAGTTGTACAGTGAGATTCTCGTCTCCAGCTTTCATGACCTGTCACCAGTGGTGGCATGGACTTTTGGTAATGTACTTGTCTTGATTTGTTTCTGCTTCTGTAACTGAACCCCCACCTATACTCCTGTAACTCAAACAAAGCAAACTCAAACCAAACCAAACCAAGGAAAACAAAGGATTCCCCACGTTGGACTTTGATGGCATTCTTACCTTGCTCTGTTGTTGATTAGCTATCCAGAGAGAGAAGGCATTAGTTCATGTTTTCTAGAAATAGTCACACACACACATGCATGAACATGCACACACACACACACACACACACACACACACAGAGTTTCTTAAAATTGTAAGACAAGAAATGAGCTTATAGATTCCTATGCGTTCTTTTCAGCTTTGCATTACAATGGCATACATTGTCACTAAACAAGCGGCCCTCCTGAATAACTTGCATCCTAATAGCCACATGAGAATATTTAATATTTCTGAAACAAAATAAGCTGAATGTTTTTTAAAAGCACAGCACATATCTACATTCCTATGCAGAATCTTGCTTTTCCTATTTCTTTTATTTTGCTGTCTCTGCTATTGTAATCTCAGATGATGGGAATGAATTACACCCCAAAACAAAAACGTGTTCAATTAAGTATGTCAAGTGGCTCTAGGTATCAAAAACGCAAATTCTATGTTCATGGTGTATCAGTGTTTTGAAAAGCACTCTATATTTTTATTTATGTGATGGGTTTTTCTGCTTTCTTTCTTAAAATCAGGATGTGCCTAATTTATTTATTTACAAACATTCTAGTAAATGGGATTCCTGGGGCCTTTCCAAGTGAAGTCAAGAGACACTCAATTTGAAAGACTGTGTGTACGTGTTTTTGTATGTCCTGGCTTGGAAGCTTGTTAAAATGCTTAGCACCTGTGTATCACTGCTATACCTGCATGACTGGAAAAAACAGTATTCTGTATTCTTATTAGGTAGAAGTCAGACAGACGTGCTGCTGGTGAATAGTTAGAATGGGTCTCAGCATGGATGTTGAAGGAGCCCTGTTCATTCCTGGTGGCATGCTTCCATCATTCATTACACCGTTCATCACATCGCTCATTATAACAGAAAGCTTCAATTATTAAGAGTTTGATTACTTTAGTGTGTATGATTATTTCATTGACAAACAAAAGGAAAGAAGCAAGTAACAGCAAATGCAATAAGAAAAAGATGCCTTTCAGGGGGTTGGAGAGATACCTCAAACAGTAGAGTACATGTTGTGAAAGCATGAGCATGTGAAATTTATACTCAGCATTCACAGCGAAGGCCGGGCTTGGGGGCACATACTTGTAAGCCCAGCTCTGGGGAGCCAGAAACAGGAATAACTCTGGAATTCATTATTCATTGGCTACTCAAAATAGCCTAATTGGTGAGCCCCAGGATCACCTGAGAAACCCAGTCTCAAAGGACTAAGGTAAATGGTCCATAAGCAACCACACCTGAGATTCACTTTTGGACTCACCTGCAGGCACATTTATACTCACATATTCCAAAATACAAAAAGTGCTACCAACATCCTTCAAGGTAGTTGCCATAGTGATCTTCTCACTCATCATTTCTAATTTGTGAGCCAAGACTATCCTTCGACTTTCCTGTCAAGAAGTTGGCACCAAATACAGGATCAATTTCAACTCGATTATAAAACTGATACGCAAAAGTGTTCGCATACCCCATACAAACTGATTATTATGTGATAATATAAATGACGGATTTACAGATTTCAACTCTGATATTCTTATTAACTGTTGCTTTTGTGCTCACTTGAGGGTCAAAACCAGATCAGAATGAGTCAGTAGATATTACAGGCCATTTTTTTCTTCAGTTCTAAGAAGTGTTTGATTGTTTCAGAAATGTACCTATCAGAGTCACATATCCAGTCCAGAAATATGTTTTCCTTCTTTTCAAATTGTCTTCCCTCACATCTCAGTGCATTTTACACTGACATCACAAAGCTTTTTTTTTTTTTTTTTTTTTTTTGTTCACTTGACTTTTCATAGTCTATAAAGCATATGGGCTGTGATCTCTCAGAATCTTTATGACCTAAAGAAAAGAGGTTTGGCGAAATGGATTTTGAGGTCCCGTTCAGTCCTGCCATTCTGTCATCAGCCAACCATAATGAGAGACTTGTGAGTCTCCCACACAAGAATTCTTCAAAGCAACAAAGGAACAATTTTGTAGTGATTACTGTAGTATTGCCATCAAAGAACCTTTTTCTTCCCTTCACAGTGCACTTTCGTTTATGTCATTAAAACCTTCTTTCCTGCTAGGATAAGATGGAAATCCTAGGTGATTTTACAAGTGCCACCACAATATGCTAGAGTTTGAGTCTGTACCCGTCCTCTGGTCCTCCTAGGTGATGAGCATGTGACATATGGCATGGCAAGGTAGACTGACAGAACACTTTAAGAGGTACTCACTAGACCTGAATTTAATAACATATTCTAAACTGTAAAAAAAAAAAAAAGTTTCCCTGCACTCTGCCCAAAGGTTGCTCATAAGTCTCAGCATCTGCATTGATAGTCTGCAGGGCAGAGTCTTTCAAAGGTCCTCTTTGTCAGGCTCCTGACTTGTTCCCTCTTTTCTCCTTCTTCTGATGTCCAGCCTCTTTGCCTTTCTGGATAGGAATTGAGCATTTTAGCAAGAGTCCTCCCTCTTGATTAGTTTCTTTAGGTGTACAGATTTTAGTAGGTTTACCCTATATTATATGTCTATATGAGTGAGTATATAACGTGTGCATCTTTCTGCTTCTGGGATAGCTCACTCAGGATGATCTTTTCCAGATCTCACCATTTACCTGCAAATTTCATGATTTCCTTATTTTTATTGCTGAATAATAGTCCATTGTGTAGATATGCCACAATTTGTGCATCCATTCCTCCACTGAGGGACATCTGGGATCTTATGAAAGAAGTGGGAAACAGCAAGATCTGGAGAGGACAGCAACTCCACAAGGAGAGCAACAGAACCAAACAATCTGAGCAGAGGGGTCTTTCCTGAGACTAGTAGTCTAACCAAGGACCATGCATGGAGATAACCTAAGACCCCTGCACAGGTGTAGCCCAATGGCAATTCAGTATCCAAGTGGGTTCCATTGTAATAGGAACAGGGACTGTCTCTGACATGAACTGATTGGCCTGCTCTTTAATTACCTCCCCCTGAGGGGGAAGCAGCATTACCAGGCCACAGAAGAAGACAACACAGCCACTCCTGATGAGATCTAATTGATAGGATCAGAAGGAAGGAAAAGAAGACCTCCCCTATCAGTGGACTTGGGGAGTAGCATGCGTGGAGAGGGTGGAGGAAGGGAAGGATTGGGATGGGAGGAGGGAGGAAACCACAGGGGGGATACAAAGTGAATAAAGTGTAATTAATAAAGAATTTTAAAAAATGTTTCACCATAATACAGAAGGATTTTTCCTAAATAAGAAATTCTTCTAATAACATCTTAAAATTTTACTACACTTGTACAACGCATTCATTTATAATACAGTGAAAAAGCATAGCGGCTAATAGTAATTTGAGTTCCTTTCCAGCTTTTTATAAAAGTCCAAAGCTTTAGATTAACCAGCAGCACAAACACTGTACTTTTGTCTTTTAAATTAGCATATCTTAGGGTAAGGCAGAAGTAATAGAAATCATTAAAGATCCATTAAATGAAAAGTATAAGCCATTCATATTTTGAGCTTAAATTTATTGTATAAAAGTTAAAATGGTTACAGATGAGGTAAATTGCACTCACCACCAGAATCCACTTTATAATCATTATTGCCCTCCTTTCCCACCTCATTCATGCTGCATGCTTTAAAAGGGCTTTTGCTTATATTTTATGGTCTCTGATTTTGTCATTATGGGATTTCTGTGTGTGCGAATGTGTGTGTCTCTGTGTAAATGTGTTTCTTTTCCTTTTCTCTTAGCTCTTTTTTGTTTGTTTGTTTTGTGCTACTCAGGTTTGTTTTTATTTTATTCTTTATTTTTTTTTTAGGTGCCTGTTTCCTAATAAGAGAGAAGAAGAAAGGGTGTGGATTTAGGTGGGTGAGGAGGTGAGAAGAATCCCAGAGGAGTTGGGGCCTGGGAAACCAAAATCAGAATGCATTGTAAGAAAAAAAAAATAATCTAGTTTCACGAAAAGGAAGATTAAGGCAAAATAAAAAATAAAGTAAAATAATAAAATAAAAAAGCTGTTTGATTAGTAGACTGGAAAGATGTCTCAGTGGTTAAGAGTACTTGTTGCTCTTTTAGAGGGCAGAGGTTTCATTCCAAGCAACCGTGCTGTGGCTCTCAGTTGTCTATAATTATAATTTCAGAGGCCAATAACTATATTTGACTGTATTTACATAATTCATGTATTTACTGAATTGATATCGATGTATGCCTTATATATGTGTATTATAAATTAAATATTTTATATAAGTAATGACTAGAATAAAGTGAGAAAATGTAAATGAAACTATACTTAATAAAGAAAAAAATAAAGAAATATGTTAATTATATTCCAAAACCCCGAACTTTTTGGTTCTGAAATTAGCATAAAAATATATTCTCAAACACTCTTTATAAATGAAACTCTTATGCATTCTATGTGTTGCAAGTTTTATAAAAACGATTTATTTGATGAGCCTTTTCCTCTGTTAAGACCTATAACTGAGATACAACCGTTAGTTGATTTTTAAAAAATCAATTTCATATTATACATTAAAAATAAAATACCTCATTCTGGAGCCAAAGGACCATATCACAAAGGAGAATTGTATAATAGGTCCTTAGAAACAAATTTACATGGAGTTGGAAGTGTGGCTCAAAGAAATAGCAAGAGAAATCTAAGAACACCTTGGATGAGGAAAAAGCAACTGGTTTGTATTTGTTAGAGGTGACTCTGCCTCAGGTATGTACTCTTTCCCAAAATGAGGACAGATGCAATATGATTCTTTGTAGGTATGCTTAGAATGTCTAGCAAATTAAAAAAAAAAAAAAGGAATGCTCACAACCAAAAACAAAAGACAATATGCTAACAACCAATTTTCATTTATCAGGTATGACTTCAGTTTAATTTTCTTCATAATTGCCTCACAGAAGTGAGGTTGTCTCATGGCTGTTAGCTATGAACCATAGACTTGCCAGTTTCTAAACCACTACTGCCATTCAATGTTGAGAACAAGTGAAAATACAAATACAGGAACAATTAGTGCGAGTGTTTGTAGAATGATGTATGTTTCACCCTAGGTAAATACAATAGAATAGAATTTGTATTTTCTAGATATTTGTGCTCTAATTTCATTTTAATTAGTAGCTACTTTTCACAGAAACTTTAAAACAACAGAGGTATTGTTATGTATCCTTAAAGTTTTTGAGACAATTAAGATGGCATAACTTTATTTTTAGAAAACTCTAAATTGTCTCTTCTTACTCTTTATTATCTTTCTTTTCCATATGGTTTTCACCATTTATTAGATTTTGAGGGAAGCCAATATCATTTACCAAAACATTGGTCAATTAAAACAAGAGAAATTTATCCTTTCAAAAGTTTTAAGTCTAGGAGTATAAAATTAAGTTATCTGCAGGGTCATCCTACACCTGAAGTCCCCAAAAGAAACTTTTTTGTGTGTGTCTATCACAGCATCTGATAGCTGTGAGCATTGCACGACTTGTAGCAACTGTATTCTAAACTTATCACCTTCTTCAAATTTTCTTCTTCTTGGCTTTCTCTTTGTAAAGTGTCATTCTAGTTAAACTCAAATCCCCATTTAGAGCCAACCCTGATGTTGCATACCTCCATTCCCAGCATATAGGAGCCTGAGAAAGGACATTCTTAACATGGAGTCCAGTTTGAGCTACAAAGAGAGTTTAAAGCTAGTTTAGACCACAGAGTAAGACTTTCTCTAATAATAATTATTTCTCATACTTATCATCATGGATAAAACTAAAATTCAAGTGGATCAAAGACCTCAATAGGACACACTAAACTTGTTAGAAGAAAAAGGGGAAGAGCCTTGAACTCACTGGCACAGGAGACAACTTCCTGAACAGAACACCAACAGCACAGTCTCTAAAAGCAACAATCAACAAATGGCACCTCATGAAACTGAAAAAGACACTGTCATCAGAACAAATAGCCTACAGATTGGGTAAAGGATCTTCACAAACACTTTATCTGACAGAGGGCTAATATCCAGGATATATAAAGAACTAAAGAAGTTAAACAGCAACAAATCAAGTAACCCAATTAAAAATGGGGTAAAGAGCTAAACAGAGAGTTCTCAATAGAGGAATATTTAATGGCAGAGAAACACTTAAAGAAATGCTCAACGTCCTTAGTCATCAGGGAAATGTAATTTAAAACAACCCTGAGATTTTGCCTTGCACCCATCAGAATTGTTAAGATCAAAAACTGAAGTGACAACACATGCTGGAGAGGATGTGGAGAAAGAGGAACCCTCCTCCATTGCTGGTGGGAATGTAAACTTGTACAACCATTTTGGAAATCAATCTGGCACTTTCTCAGACAATTAAGAATGGCACTTCCTCAAGATCCAGCTATACCACTCCTAGGCATATATCCAAAAGGTGCTCAAATATACAAGAACATTTGTTCAAACATGTTCATAGTAGCTTTATTTGTAATAGCCAGAAGGTGGAAACAACCCAGATGTCCCTCAGTTGAGGAATGGATGCAGAAATTGTGGTACATTTACATAATGGAATATTGTTAAGCAATTAAAAACAAAGAAGTCATGAAATTTGCAGGCAAATGGTAGGATCTAGAAATCATCATCCTGAGTGAGGTATCCCAGAAGCAGAAAGACACACATGGTATATACTCACTTATAAATGGACATTAGATATGTGATATAGGATATTCATACTAAAATCTGTACACCTAAGGAAGCTAATTAAAGAGGACCCTTGTAAAATGTTCAATCTTCATTCAGAAAGGCAATCAAGATGGACATCAGAAGAGGGAGAAAACAGGGAACAGGACAGGAGCCTATCACAGAGGGCGTCTGAAAGACTCTATCCAGCAGGGTATCAAAACATATGTTGAGATTCATAGCCAAACTTTTTGCTGAGAATAGGGAATCTTATGAAAGAAGGGGGAGATAGAAAAACTTGGAGGGAACAGGAGCTCCACAAGGAGAGCAACAGAACCCAAAATTCTGGACACAGTGGTGTTTTCTGAGACTGATACTACAAACAAGGACCATTCATGGAGATAACCTAGAACCCCTGCACAGAAGTAGCTCAGGTCAGCTCAGTGTCCAAGAAGGTTCCCCAATAATAGGAACAGGGACAGTATTTGACATTAACTTATGGGTTGTCTCTTTGAACACCTCCACCTGAGGGGGAAGCAGTCTTGCTAGTCCACAGAGGAAGACAAAGAAGCCAGTCCTGATGTGATCTGAAAGATTAGGGTCAGATGGAAGGGGAGGAGGAACTCCCCTATCATTGGACTTGGGGAGGGGCATAGGAGAAGAAGAGGGAGGGAGTGTGGGATTGGGAGGGGAAGGGAAGGAGGCCACAGCTGGGATACAAAGTCAATAAACTGTCATTAATAAAAATAAAATATAATAAATAATTAATTAAGACTTCTGTAATCCTACATAATCACGAACTTTAATCACATTTACAAAAACCTTATCCTAGAACCTCCGCTCAGATGTAGCCTGTGGTAGCTCAGTAACCAATTGGTTTCCCAAAGTGAGGGGAACAAGGACTATTTCTAACAGGAACTCAATGAAGATACCTGATAAAACAGGATCAGATGAATGGGGGGAGGTCCCCCCTATCAGTGGACTTGGAAAGGGGCACAGTAGTGATGAGGGAGGGAGGGAGGGACTGGGAGGGAATGAGGGTTCGGGGCACGGCTGGGATACAGAATTAATAAAATGTAACTGATAAAAAAAATAAAAAAACAAAGACCTTATTTCAAAATGAACTCAAGTTCTAAGGCTGCAGATATCAGCAAAGATGGAGAAGAGAGCCACCCTGCCAGCTTGACATCCTCCCCAGTCCCAGGCTCATGTAAGTGCACAGTCATGATACTCTCCACCTTGCTAAACTTAGGTGGGTAATCTATTCTCCTCTTACTATATTCATATAGACCACAATTTCTCAAGGCTTCTATTCTAAAACTATTTCCCAACACAGGAATTGTTTTTGCTTACAAAGACATATGACTAACATAATTATGGTCACAGTAACTTTAAGCCACAACTAGTATAGCTTATTGTGTTTATCCTTATATTTTAAATATATACAATTGTATATTTTATTCTCTTGGTTTCCAAGACAGCATAGTAGTTTGTTTGTTTTTATTTTTTATCTATCACAGATATATCTTGCTCACTTATCTTTCCTCATCCCACACTGATGCTTCATTTTGTTTCTGGAAGTTGTTTAGCATTATGGTACAGCTCTTAACTTTTTTCTATGCAAACACTCTCAATAATCTCATGAAGCCAATGTTTTAAATATTCTTTTACACTTAGTGCATTGGTTCAGAGTATTAATACTAACACTGACTAGTTTGATGTAAAATGATTGCTAATTCTAATATAAACACACACTACGCTATATTGTGAGACATCAAAATAAATAAAAACCAATTATACATTGATTTCCTCTCTATTAATTTCTATTTTGTAAAATAAACTGGTTACTTAAATGTCCCCACTGGGTGATGACAGAAAAGAAAATTATGTTAAATACAGCAAAATGTTGCTGAACCTATGTTTCTTTCAATTTAGCAATGAGGTGAAACATTATTGCTGTATAAAAACATGATAGATCAGAGTAAAACTCATTGATTATACTTTTGAAAAAAACTTGAAGAATGTAAGTCATCATACACACAGCCTAAAGTATTTTAAACCACATAACAGATAGTATCAATTCCTGAAGTTAAAACATACACTATGAATGCATGGATTAGCAAAGCCATCAATATGACAAGAAATAAGTGGGCAAAGAGAAAAGAGCATAGGGCCACAGAGCACTGAGCCCATTAAAGACCATTAAAGAATTCCCTGCAAGTACTTCCCCCAGGAAGTGTTAAATGATTTATTTGTATATAAATTATATAGAAAATTGTATTCGGTAATTGTAGAAATGAATACGTTTGCATATATTAAATGCTTCTATATTGTCATATCTCCACCTCTTATCCAAACATATTTCCAATGCCCTTTACACCTCATTCAAGAGGACTCATTCTACTTATTTGAGTCGTGCCAAAGCCCAAAGAGTGAAAACGACTTTGATGCCAAAAATTACAGATGAGTGGGTAAATATAGATAAATATGATATATAGTAGATTAAATATGGAAAAATGGGATCATGGCATGTGTACATTTTTGGTTTAGCATCTTTGTTTTATTTGGTTAAAAATTTAAGACTACTGAAGGTCCCTGTGGAAAAGAAACCAAGCTAGTAATTAAATAAGAAACTGCCAAAGGGTGATGGAAATATTCTCTAACTTGTCTGTGATGTTACTTACGCATCTGATAAGACTCACAGAACTAACTGCAGACCAAAAAGCAATACTTCTTCCCAGAAGATAATATTTGAAGAAGATTCTTGTACATTAGGACTAGGTGATCATTAATAAGCTAAGATATGGCAATCCCACTGCAGGAATTCTTCAGTTATAGACTTCTATCTTGCTACTCATTTGCCTCATGGGCTTTGCTTTAGTCAGAAGTTTTCTGTGTCTAGAAACTAATATTCAGATACTTTGAACAATTGAATGACTCAGCTCATATAACTATCATTCCTATTTTTTTTTTACAGGATTTCACTCCACATTAGCGTTTAGGTTTTCTCTCTTTATCAGCTGCCTCTTCACAGGGTTGGCAGCATGATGTCCAGCAGTTTTCCAATGACAGGCCGTGACTGGAACCATTTTACGTAGAAACAGCTGTGGTCATGGCAGATTTAAGAGGGAATGAGCTCAGTACACTAATGTAGTTTTAAATTGTACCATTTCCCCTTAATAAAATATAAATTAAGCTGCAGGCTTAGCTAACTCATTATTTTGCAACATCCTATGATTTTTTTCTATTATAATTCCTCCTCACAATTTGTGGTTCCTTCTCATTGATTTTTACCACAGAAGTCTGAGTGACAAAGCTCCTGGGATTCTTGAAAAATGATAGGCTATTGAACTGTCAGTTAAGATACTGAAATTTTGAGCCTCAGTGACCAAAGTATTATTGAGAAACAAAACACAGTTCATTCGCCAATATGATCTATTAAGAGATAAATTTATATTCAATTTAAGTTCATTAAAGAAGTGTTACACATATAATTACTCCAAACTCAGAAATAGCTATCGCTTGTGATTTTGATTAATTTTGATTAATGGGTAATTGAGAAAGAACATGGGTTTGAGACCTCAGTTCTTCACATTAATATGTATTGAGAGAAAAGCTAACTTTTCCTCATACATAATCCTCTAGAGCAATAGGATAAAAAAAATAGAAAATAAAATATAATCACCAACTGCTATTTTGTCTGCAAGGCAAGAAAAAATAGGCTGAGATTATGTTTTTCATCTATTCAAGAAACGCAATTGAGATTTGTGCTCTTCATGGGCCAGTGTGCTGACAGTGGCACCTCAGTGTCTGCCCTCCCACAGGACCGCACTGGTGGGAGTGACTGATAAGAAAGTCACTATACAAATTGTAATTCGATATGCTGCAGGAGTGCAGAAGATGGAGCAGTCAATTCTGACTCAGTGGATAAAGGAAGAGCTTTGAATCCATCTTCAAAAATGAGTGGCATCTTAAGTGGGGGAAAGGGAGCGGAAGTGTTAGAGACAGGTGAGCCTAAGAGCCAGGTAAGACACAACTCAGCACTGTCAGGTAGGGGGAGCACCCGCAGGTGGTTCACATGAAGCATGTAAGTGGGTAGGAAGAAGTTTGTATCGCTAGGGGATTTGGACCATCTCCTGAAAAGATTTGCTTCTCTTATCCTTCAACCTATGAGCAGTGGTTTTGTGTCCATCTTCCTCATTAGATTCAGTCTCAGTGAGGGAGTTTCCCACCTATTATCTTTATGTGCATATTACCACATGGATTTACCACAGATCCCTGTATACTTTTAAAATCATGCTTTCAAATGTAAAGATTTACTAAATGAGTCTGTTAATGTTATTTTCAAACACTCTACATAAGTTCTCCAATGACGCAGAGAGAAACATACCCTTCTGCAGGAGAGAAGTGGAATAAATCGAGGAATGCTTCCAAAATACCAAGTAAGGCTTGCAAAGAAGATCTGCAGATCGGTCAGAATATGTTACTGTATTCAACTTAGGACTTCTGAGTGAGAGAGATTCAAGTTGAGCAGATTGGGAAATTTTTAACTGTTGAATCGACAGTGCTAGCTTTCTATAAGAGAAGTTAAAAATTGGATGTCAATGTCACTGAGGACACAATTAAGAAAAAAAAAAAGCAAGACAGGGTGTGTGTGCGTGCGTGTGGGTGTGTGTGTGTGCGCCCAAGGATCTGTATTATGGAAGACAACAACATCTGTAAGTTGTCCCTTGGCATGTCCACCTCCACCTTGGTGTGTTCACACTCACGTGTTTATGGCCGCACACAGAGAAAATAAATAAATACTATCATAAAACAGAAAGGTACTCACCTGATGTGAAAAGCTGTTAGCGCTGAAAGATATAGAGCAAGGAAAAAAAAAACAAAAGTAAAAGTAAAAGTCAGCAAGGAAGAGGAAAACATTATGAACCCTGAGTAGCGAGGTGAATGAAATTGTCCACTGTAAGTTGCTTCACAGGGAGCCGAACAGAAAACCTGGATGTTCTGTTCAAGGGAAAGTTTCTCTAAAGTGAAATTCAAAAGTTGGCATTTCACTGCCAGTTTTGTTTTCATTGATTTCTGTTGGAATAAAACCAACAGCACCTTCCCACCTAGATCAGATTTCATTTTTACAATAAATATATTCTGTAAGTATTTCCTGTTTCAAAGTCCATAGCTCTGTGGTGAAGCACCTTGGCTCTGGGGAGTTGTCAGCCCATAAAATAGTACCAGGAATGAATCTGATACTCCCCACCCCCAGCCGCCATTCTGCTTCTCTTTCTCTCCCTAGTCTCTTCAGAAAGCTTGCAAAACAGACCTCACTGGGGCAGAGCAGATTCCTAAACATTCGTGGGCTTCAGATCCTTCAAAGAGCCTCTTCAAAGCTGTGCAGTCGTAGCCCCTAACGTCAGCAATTCAGATTAGCTATTGAATTCAAACAAGGAAATATGTCGGTAAGTCTTTTAAAGATGCTCTGAGTCCATTTTTAACTCAAGGATTTAAACGTTTACATATTTAGACATTTTGTCAGCCACATGCATGTTCTAAATTGCTAAAGGTTTGCTTTAACACAGTTAACGAAAGTTGTGCTTTTCCATAAAAGTTATTTTGTCATCGATTAATATTACAACAGAGCTTTATGTGGATGTACGTTCTGCTATTTGATGGCTGTATTGGGTTTTTTTCTTGGGTATGTTTTGGACGACTGTGCCTTTTCGTTTTTCTATTTGATTATTCTTACTTTAAGTTCTGAACTGGAACCACTTGTATTGCCTTAGAAAACAAATCTGCCTGTTTTGAAAACTGTTTTGCTTTGCATTTGTTGCTTTCCCCTCTGTTCCTTTTTTTTTTTTTCAAATTTCAATTGAATTAATCTCATTTATTTCCGTTACCAATGACTTAATTATTCATTCCTAAAACTCTTGCTCATTTCAGATGCCATTCGCGAGCCACAGGCCACTTTTACTTCTGAAAAACCTGTGCCATTTTCCATGAACTCAATGAAAGAAAACAGAAAACTATCCATAGAAAAAGATGGGTTTACCTGTGTGTGGAACACGTGCAAATTGTGGCCCTTCGGTGTAATCCCTGGCTGTGTGGCACTGCCATCAAGTTTTCATGGTTGAAAAGTGGGATTTCTCTGACTGTCATTTGTCAGGTGTCTTCACAGTGTTCTATGTTAATCTTCTCCTTACTCCTGGGGTTGGATGCGGATGCTTCACTACTAATGGACACTGTGTAGAAGAGATTGAAGTCAGAAGCAGAGAGACATTGAGTTCCTAAGTGTCCTTGTAGACAGGCTTTCTGAAAACAGAGGTAGGTGTTGATAAGAACCTCCAGTGGACCCAAGAACAGTTAAAGTCATTTTGTTTATATTCTATGAAGCTAAGTCAGATAGCCTTCTATTTTTCATTACTTAAGCAAACAATTATTCATTATTATAGCTAACATGAAAGATTTGTATATCAATGTCAATATATGTGTAAGTATGAAGCATAAATGAATACCAAATAAAACCTAGCACTGAATCCCTGTTATATCAAATTTTCCCTGCTCCAAACTAATAAGCTAAAATACCACTTACTTGTGGCAGAAATAAAACCATGATGGCATTTTTAAAGAAAAATCTCTTAAGTGAACAAACCAGGTGAAATGTTTGCCACCTGCTTTAGAACTTTGTAAAAACGCTATTTGTGTCTTCTCATATCATTTAAATTAAACATGAGTGAAATGTTCATCTCTAAATGCTATGCAACTCCAAAGGACAGAGCAGATCCAATATTAGAACAGTCGGTTATTCAATGCATTGTTTTCTTTTGAAAAGTAGGTGATTGTTAGAAGAATTTCACACACTTGAGAAATCAGATATTTGCAGTTACCTCATCTCAAGTAGAGTTCCCAAGCAGCAATTCTGTTTCCTATTTTGCTCTGCTCCGTAAATCAAGGAAAGCTTCAGAGACAATTTCACTCAGAGTGGTGTAGGTAGCTGCCAGTGCACTGTGATTTAAGAAATGGATGCTTTTGCCATATAGTTTATTCAGCCCTTTGCTGTGATTATACAAAGTCATGACTTGATTATTTTTGTAGTCCTCTCCCCCCCCAAAAAAAAGGGACTATTTTTTAAAAGACTATTTTAAATGTAACATTGTTTCCGAAGTTGATTGTCAGTTATCATTCAGAATCCAGAAAAGAAAAATTAAAAAATATTCAGATATACTCTGTGGTAACAGAGTTCAGAAGTGAGTCAACATTTTTGGTATGAGACACAAAGTGATAATGGGCTAACTGCTGATATGCTAATTAATGAACATCTATTTGGCACCAATTATATATTTAGTCATTATTTTCTAGTTATTGAGGTTGCTTTATGAAAAAGGGTGATCTAAGGCTCATATTTCAGGAGTTAACCAGATAGAGATCAAGAGTGAAAATAAGATGAATTAGGGCTATTGTTTTAGCTAGGGTTTCAGAGAGGTGGTCTTCAGAATTAAAATGTGGGCAAAATTTTATGTACCAAGTGGCACCCCTAGATTTACAAGCATCTGAACATAGAAATTTTGAACAAGGGCAAAAAGTATGAGGTGGGAGCATTGTTGACCTGATCAACTACAGGTAAGCTACAGGTAAAGTGTTTGGCACAGGAAGCAAAAACCAGAACCGACAAATCAGATTACGTCACATCAGAAAGACTCTGCAAAGAAATCCAGGGAAGAGAGAAGCAACCAGCAATGTACAGAACAGGAGAAAAATCTTTCTCATCTGATTATCTGACTTGTAATTAATACCTAGAAATATGTAAAGAACTCAAGGAATTCCTTACATAAAACAAACAAACAAACAAACAAACAAAAAACAAAACAAGTAATCCAACAATGTCTGCCCTCATTTTTTTTTTGTTTATTTGTTTGTTTGTTTTTGTTTTTATTTTTGAGACAGGGTTTCTCTGTTTAGCCTTGGTTATTTGACTGTCCTGGACTCTTTTTGTAGACCAGGTTGGCCTCTAACTCACAGAGATTCACCTGCCTCTGCCTCCCTAAGTGCTGGGACTCTTGATAAGTCAGAAGAGATGACCTCATGGAAAACATCAGTCAAGGCCAACTTAATATTAGATACTAGGTGTTTGTGTACAAGAGAGAGGACAACCAAGTCTGGGACTGCAAAAGGCTAAGACTGATTGGGGAAAAGTAAGCATTATCTATGATTCTCACTTTCTTTGTCCAATAATCTTTTCCTGATAATTTCTCTTGCATATTAATTTAAAAACTATCTTCTGTATGCTGAATTTACCTCTCTCACGACAGGTTCATAACTTTACCTCCCAACCTCAGTGCCTCTTGCAGAGTGGAGTTCCTCAGAATGAAGGACAGGACCACATTAGTATCAATCAAAATGTACAAGGGTGAAGGTCCATGGTGCTTTTAGGATCTCACAAAAATCTATCAATTTCTTTAAAAACCAGGAGGGAAAAAAAGCACCTCTTATGTTGAACCAAGTATTTTATATGTACTATTAACATATTTTCTATTATACCCATGTCATCATAAAACATGCTTATGCTTCTTTTTAATAAAGGAAGAGGCTAGGAAGAAAAGTGCCTGTGGCACACAAAAGCCCTAAAGTGCCTCTGGGGCCATACTTATCTTGCCCTCCAGCAAGGCAGTGTTGAAACATAACTTCACTCAAAGCATTTCTCTTTTTTAAATTCTACCAAAGAAACAGTGCTCCAACCGAGTGAGTGCCAACTCTTCCCTTTTTCAGTGGGCTTCTTAAATCTTTCATCAAAGGACAGTCTGACCTTTCTCACACTGAGTCCCATTCCTTCTCTCCCCACTTCTGCGGGGGCTACATCACAGATGTGTCTCTCAACTTTGAGCAATAGACCACTGCTTTTCTCCGTTCTGCTCTGGTACTCATCACAGATTGTCTCTGTTCTACCAGTGTGTTTGTGTCAAACCTTTGCCAGTTAAAAACCCATCCTTCTCTGCTGAATCGGCTCTACAGGCTTCCTATCCAGAGATAATCCTATCTCCTGTGAGTGTCCACAACCTGCTTTATTTCTTCTCTCTGTACATAATCATTTTCTATCTTAAATTACATTCCTGTAAGTGAATGTCTGAGGCAGAGACAGCTAATTGCTTGTCTGATTTACATTCTTCTCTGCTTCCCTCATTAAGAACTAGAATATGCTCACTTAAAATACATTTCCCTGCCTGGCTATGCAGCCGACTTCTGACCTGTGGGATTTTAGCAACGTTACCAGATTAGACTTTTAACTTTATACTCTAAGAAGTTAGTTGTCTCAGCTGATGAAGCCTTGCATCTTTCCCTCTTCTTCCTGACGTATGGTTATATTTGAATCTAACCACTCCAACCACCCCCGCAATTCCCATAGGCTTATGTTTGGAAAGCTCAAACCTTACCTTGTAGTACTACTTTGAAAGTTGTGATGCCTTTAGAAGGCGGGGCTTGCTTGGAGGAAATAGGTAGGTAGGGTGGGGCTTTGACTGTGTACCCAGCCCTGGCTCCCATCCAAATCTTTCTCTTCCTGTCTGCCACAATGCCAACAGATGCCAGGTCAAGATTCCATGCCTCAGCCTGAGCCGCTCAGCCACCCTGGCCCTCAACTCCTGGACTGCAGTCTGTTGAAGCTCTGTGTTAAAAAAAATAATAACAATGCTCTTTTATGGAGTGGAGAGAGGTGACTATTACAGATACAGGCTAATCCTTCCTATGGTTCAGTACATTTGTTACTCTGAAGTAATAAATGCAGACAATGGATGCCAGAGGAGAAAAACAGAAGGTACCTGTGTCCCTGTAGGCATTGGAACATTTACATCCCTGTCCTGGATGTGTAACTTTTTAATGGCGTGACTTTGATGGAGGAATAAAAGCTTTCATAAATTTATTTTTAATTTTAATTTTATTACACTGGAGTATCACAATTACTCATAAATCAACTTGTTCCTTGGATGATTAAATATAGTTTAAGATTTCTGCAGTTCATCCAGTGATTTTTTTTTCAAAGCAAGTTGGTTCCTCATTTATAATAGTGAGATTGAGTACCATTAAAAATATTTTTATAAGAACATAGCACCATTGATATATCAAATATAAAGTATTCATACTATTTTGTATTTTAACTTTAGGTGTATCTATTGTGCATATTCATATTGTTTGTTTGTTACTTGTTTCTACTCAGCCTTACTTTTCTAAAATTTACCATTTGTCTCTTATTGCAGGAATAGCATGTGTGTGTATATTTGAGTTTGTGTATGTGTGCACCTGGAAATCAGAGGACAATCTTGAGTGTTCTTCATCCTCAGGTTCTGCTCCTCCACCCCCCTTTTTAAGACAGGGTGTCTGTTAAGAACGTAGGGCTCTCTGACTCATTTAGGCTTCTTGGCTGTTGAGTCCCAGGTGCACCTGTCTCTGCCTCTCTAATACCGGAATTATAAATATATACAAGACGTGCTACCAGGCCCAGCTTTTTATATGGGGGCTGGGGATCAAGCTCCGTTTTTTTTTTTTTGTTCATCCACAGTAATTTGATTGGCATGTATCTCCCGAGTTCAGAAATTGCCATGTTTTAGTTCAGTTCATTCTTCTGCGAATACATGTATAATCTAAGCATCTATATGGAACGTAAACTAGACCAATCAGCTCCTCCCTAAGCATTCTAGTACTCTAGGTTAGGATAAAAATCTGGCATCTGTTGGGTGTATTGAAGTAAACTCAGACAACATTGTCACAGACTAATTTTGATACAACCGAGCAGTATGGTGCACACCTGTAACTCGAGGACTCAGGAGGATCAAGAGTTCAAGACCAGCATCAGAAAAGCATTAAGACCAAAAATTTAAAATGGCTGATCAGGGAAACTAAAGTTCTGACTCTATGGTGAAGTATTCACCTAGAATAAGTGAGGCTCTGGTCAACCAAGGGAACAGAATAATAAATAAAGCTATTTTCCTTTTTTTTTTCCTTTTTAGCAATATGGACTGCAAACTGAAGGAAGGCATCTTTACAAAGAAACTAATGAAGGAGATGGAAGCAGAAACTATAAAAATTACCAAAATCTGTGAATGTCGGTACCATGTTGTCCTTTTCATTTGAGGAAATGTCTATCCATTCTGTAATATATACTATTAACTATCTCTATATATTAACAACACTGTATAATAGTATATAATATTATTATATGTAGTATATAATAGTATGTTATATAGTATCATAATGAATTAATTGTAATTAATAATATAATAATATATTAATGTTAATACAATATAATATTATATACTATTATCTATTAACAATGTCTATATATAAGTAGAAAAGTAATAGGTAGGTTCCATATACACAGAAGTAAACAAAAACATTGAAGTAAATAATAATATTAAATGACATTTAATCCCCACACTTATCATCCCATGGACATATCACTCCAAAAATGTGAATTAAAAAATACTATAAAATGTAAAATGTTCCCCTTTTATACATAATTCTAATATGACAATTTTGGCTCTTACCTTCAAAATAATATTAAATAGAATATTGGCAAGGAAAGGTTTCAAAATGCATACCCAAACCTGCATCTCTTCACATCATAAAAGAAACAGTGTTTTAGACGCGTCAGGCAAGAGTAGAGGTCTGATCTCTGATATTAGAAATAAATTGGGACTTTGTACCAATGTTCATTTAGGTGTCATCCACCCAAAGAGCATCAGACCCGTCCGATACCTTTTTCTC
>REGO01000023.1:2350847-2396183 GCA_010120015.1 Rhombomys opimus | reverse complement strand
TGTGTGTGTGTGTGTGTGTGTGTGTGTGTGTGTGTGTTTGTAGGGAACCTCTGTATTATTAGATAAGACAAGAAGGAAGAGATTCTTGAGAAGACAGAAGAATAAGTAACATCATAAGAGAGAAATGAGAGAAAAGAATTAATATAAACTCTGTGTCCACTTTCTATCAGCGTCTTTTATTTGGCTTTTATTTTATTACAAATCTGCCTTCTGTCTCTTTTTAGGCTAATGCCCATATTTTAAGTATAGAGAAAAACATTGCTATACCAGTACACATCAACATTCAATTCTCGAGTCACTGTGTACAAATTTCCAACATTTTCAAGGAAACAAAACCATTAGTACTTGTTTAAAACATTCGATGAATACAAGTATGAAAGTGAGCTTATAGAAGCATTGTGAAGGACTCTCAGGCTATTATCTGTGAAATGAAGAATTACATGATGCTTAATCCTATCCTATCAGCCTTCTGCATTGCTCTAAGCTATGACAGACTTGCCCACTATCTTCTGAAGCCAAAGCTCGAGGTAAGGCCTATGCATGTGGAAGGCAGTTGAGGAGGCCCCAGTGATTTGATCTTATGGATTGTTAACAGACTTTCATATATCTATATTTGTAGTTCATGAAAGCACCGTATCAATAAAGCATCATTTAGAGCAATGCATGACTTTGTACAGAGAACCTTTCTAAAGAGAGAAGGTAACAACTGTCAGAACACATCCAAAAGAATGAGGCCTGGTGAAAAATGCCTTGAAGGATTGAGAAAACCTCCATGGGAAAAGGCAGTGATTTTTACCTCAAGTGGGTTTTGTTTTCTGGATTGCTCTTGGATATGATTTTGTACTTCCTGGGACAAACATTTGCATTCAGTTTCTAAGATCTGTTTATTCTTGTTGGACGTAGGAAGATAGTTCAAGAAAGGATGTGCTGAATGCTATCCTCAGTGTGCCCTGAATCTGGATATGACCTTCTGCTTGCTTTCATTCTTTCACAGATATAATCTGTAATATGTGCCAGGCAACTGTGTTTAAATTGATCTGTCCTGAGAAATTTCTGGGAAAGGGCGGCTCTGTTAATATTTCACATGAGCTTACTGGCATTTATTTACATGTTTTTCTGATTATGTTTTTTTTTTCTGAATTCAAACAACTGTCCACGGATCATTGCTTTCTCTGTTATATTCTTGTATAAAGGTACACTGAAATTGAAATAAAGTTGTGTACAGCATAAGGATGTAGTCTGCTCCATTCTTTAAGTTCCTCAAATCTCAGTTCTCTCAGAAATATCTGAATAGGTGGAATGAAAGTTGACACCAGCCAGCAGTACACTGTCCCTGGCATGGCAGCACCCAGCAAAGTGGCCGCTGCAGTCCTTGGTGAAGGCAATTGGTGGGAGGTGGGCTGGATCCTGGTTGGATACAAGGTTGCAGGCGCTGGGAATGGACTGAGTCATTTTTGCTGCCTACATCCTGGGTGTACTGCAGGAAGACTTTTGGAATCATTATATATTTACCTAAAATTTATTTCAAACGTTGACACATAATTCTGCCTTCCTCTAGATTTACTATAGAAAATCCTATAATTACCTGGAGGACCAAATATATCTGGGCACAGGGGTCTTTTATGAGACTGTTTCTCCAACCAACGACCAGGTATGGATATAACCTAGAACCCCTGCTCAGGTGTAGCCTGTGGTAGCTCAATATCCAAGTGGGTACCCTAGTAAGGTGAACAGAGACTATGACATGAACTCAATGGCTGGCTCTTTGACCTCCTCCCCCCAACCTCCAAGGGAGGAGCAGCCCTGCTTGGCCACAGAAGAGGACTTTGCAGCCAATCCTGAAGCTACCTGATAAAACAGGGTCAGATGAAAGGGGAGGGGGACCTCCCCTATCAGTGGACTTGGAAAAGGGCAGGGAGGAGATGAGGAAGGAAGGGTGGATTGGAAGGAAATGATGGAGCAGGATACAGCTTGGATACAAAGTTAATAAACTGTAACTATTATTAAAAAAAATAAAAATTAATTAAAAAGGAAAATCCTATAGTTAAAATCCAAAATAAGACTTTTTGAAAATTTCATAGTTTAATTTTTTAAATTCTATTCTATATTTCCTTTAAATAATCAAATTCATCCTTTACATTGATTTAAAATATTTGGTATATAATTGAAACTAACCCCTGTCCTTGAAAACTACCGATATGAATATTTATTCTTTCCTTCATTAAATATATGTTAAATGATATGTATATTCAGGTTTTGATTAACAGTTGGGGGTTAATAAAAATATGCTACAGTCTCTAATGTACACATGACATTTGCATTAAAATGTTAGGTGAGAGGCTGCAGAAATGGCTCAGTAGTTGAAAACACTGGCTGCTTTTCCAGAAGACCTTGCTTCAATTTCTAGTATCCACATAGTAGCTGACAACTGACTGTAACTTCAGCTCCACAGTATCTGATGCCTTCTTCTGGCCCATGCAGACACCAGGTATTCAAGTGGTATACAAATAAACATGCAGGGAAAATACCCGTACTCATAAAATTTTAAAGTATTAGGTAAAATTATATATTCTAGTAATTTATCTTCAGGAGTTATAGTGTTAGCAAAAATATTTTTAAATACCTTCTCAAAAGCAGGTAAATTGGGGCCTGCAAGATTTCTCAGTTGGTAGAGACCCTTGCAGTTTAAGTCTGATGACCCTCAAATGCATTGTCCTAGTTAGGGTTTCATTGTTGTGAAAAGACACCATGACCAAGGCAACTCATATAAAGGACAAGATTTAATTGGGGCTGTCTTACAGTTTTAGTTCAGTTGATTATCATCTGTTGGAGGACCCTGCTATTAATGGGCACTCTCTCACTCCCTTGGTTTCTCTGTCTCTCTGAGGCATCCCCCTTTCTCTCTCACCTATTCTTCATTCTCTCTCTCCTCTCACTATCTTCCACTGTCTCTCTGTCCCTGTGTCTTTCTCTCTCCACCCTCATGGCTCACTCAGGCTTTATCTCCTCTCCCCTTACCTTCTCTCAAATAAACTTCTTTGTATCAGGAAAAAAAAAAAGGTAGAAGTCCATCATGTCCAGATTTCTTTCGAACCTCAGGGCCAAACGGAGGACTCCCGTTCTCAGCCAGGCTTCCTCTTTTCCTCCTGACCTTATCTGGAGATTGTCTCTAGGCGCAGATGCCTCACCCTGCCCGAGCCTACCTCAAGCAGTACAAGAATCAGCACAAGAACGCCTCTCCTTCCCCCTGCCTGAAGATAATTAGGTACTATGTTATGACTGATCAGTCCTTCCTGCCTGCAACCATAAGAACCCTTATATAGCTCATCCCTGAAACAATAAAATGAACTATGTCTTTGAAGGGGACTCTCAGAAGTCTTGTTTATCTTACTCATGCCCAACTGTAATCTAATTCTTTGCTTCTGCCCCCTTTGTCTGGTGGCCAACAACCCCTGGGGGAAGAAAAGGCCACAATCATCATGTTGGGAAGCATGGCAGTATTCAGGCAGCCATGGTGCTAGAGTAGCTGAGAGTTCTACATTTTGTTCCAAACGAAGCCAGAAGGAGGCTAAATTCCACTTGAGTGGAACCTGAGCATGGAGACCTCAAAGCCCTCCCCCACAGTGACACACATCCTCCAACAAGGCTTTTTTTTTTTTTCCAAAATGCCACAACTCCTATGGATAAGCATTCAAACACATGAATCATTGGGGACCAACCTATTCAAACCATCACATTCATGTAAAGGTCGAAGGATATAATTAACTCTCCAAAGCTGTTCTTTGACTTCTAAATGTACAATGTGGTGCTTGTGTGTCCTGTCCCTCATCAGACATGTACATGTACTATAATGTAAGCAAAGAAATGATTTTTAAATGTGGAGAAATTGTAGCAGAAATAGATAACATTGAATGTTGAGGTGAGCTCCATCTTGTCAGGAAAAAGGTTGTGGGTGACAAGAAGGCATATTTGGAGTATAAGGAGTAAAAGAGGTCAATAGGGAGAGTAAACACAAACATTCCTTTATTTAACAAACAGTTCCTAAGCATCTGCTGGAAACAGTGTTCTGGAAACAGAGCAGTACACAAAACCATAGGTAAACTCCTACTCAAATGAAGCATACATCTCAGCCACTGTGTGAACTTCCGCCTGTGAAAGGGGCTTGAGTGCCCTTCTGAAACATTGCTATTAATCTAATTGCATTCGATGCTGCTGAGGTTTTATTGAGTTTGGGAGTGAGCTGATCAGATACACATATTAGAGCAGCAACTTGGTGGCATCTTAACAGATGGACTGTGAGAAATGATGATAAATGAAATGATGTGACGGCAGTCTGGAACACAATTGCAGCAGCAGACTTCGAGGGAAGGGTGGGGAAAGGGTGTTTTACAGGTGGGTCTGTTGACTCAAGGACTAACAGGGCAGGGACATCTGAGAGTAAACTCAGGAATTTGACATTTCATGTGAAAGCCACTGACTCTTTCAATACGGGGGATGAGAACAGAGTTAATTATTAACTTATTTTCCAGAGAATAAGGATAATATAGGGTTGGGGATGAATGGGGGGGTAATGCTTAGCTATAATGCTGAAATCCTGGTTAAGGTAAGTCCAGATCCCAGGATCAAAGCTGGAGCTATCTATTACTCAGAAATTGATTGAAATTGAAAAGTGGTCTGGGTGAAGAAGAGACAGAAACACTACACATTTTTCTTAAAAGCATGATAGTTATAGGAAGTTACTAAGCATAGCTGAGTGTTACTATGCTTGGTGTAAAGCACAAAGCCTGATGCTTAAGAACTACCTGTTTAATTAATAAGTTTGTCTGTCTGTAGCCTGCACATTCTCCTCCCACACCCCTAATGTTGACTTCTCTCAGTGTGCTGTTTGCTCATCCATAACCGTATTTGTAACACCCTCTAGCCTGACAGTGCTACAAGAATGAACTTCTGAATACTATTTTACTGTTGGATGACAATGTTTGGTATGAAAGGAGCTATTTAAAACACAAGGATTCTCAGGATTATTTACTTTATTCATTTATTTATTTGCCACAGGAACTTCACATGCACAAATTGATATGCACTTAAGCAACTGTGATATCATACTTTTTACATATGCCAAGAAAGACTTTAACTGTTTAGTCTGTGTTCAGCAGAGAGCTAGGGTAACCTCCACCTACCCTTGACATCTCACCCTCTAACTACTCAGGAACCAACCTCGGGATCGATGGCTTGATGCTTGAAAATATCTATCTCTGAGTTAAATGAGCCTTTAAAAATGTTTAGAGTGTTTCATCTTCGGGTTGTACTCTGTATGGCACTGAGAATTTAGCTTCTAGCTTCTTGAAAGAACAAGCTTGTAAGCCGATCTGGCTTTTGAGCAGGGGACAATATGTTGGTTAGTACTTTCTATAATTTCTACAGAAAACAGGATTGATGTTTCTATTGTGACATGATGCTATAAATATAGGCATTTACTGATGCATGCTGTGTTGTCTTTCTCATAGCTTTTGTCTAGCTCTGCAGTTTTTTCTGTAGCGAGGCATTCAGTGTCTTGAGGGGGTATAATTTTAAGAATGATGGAGGGGTTTCCTTTTAGGATATACACATTTCACTCACCTGAGTGTCAATAGACCTGTGTGTTGTAATTGCAAAGAGAGAAATTTACTCTTCTTCTTCTTCTTCTTCTTCTCCTCCTCCTCCTCCTCCTCCTCCTCCTCCTCCTCCTCCTTCTCCTCCTCCTCCTCCTCTTCCTTCTCCTCCTCTTCCTACATCTGGTTTTCCTGGAAACCTACCTAAGGGAATGCCTTTACTAAAATGATGTCCAAAGAAGAAAATGGCTTGCTATGGCTAGTTCCTGAAAAGAGTAACAGACAGCAGTAACCTGGATGACTTGCTGTTTCTTACTATACAGTAATCAGAAGTCAGATCTATAGGAAAGACTGAGCATGATTAAAACCCAAATGGGGTGAGTTTGAAATTTTCTCTATGAATGTTGTTTTGTTCATTCAAGAACTTGAACACTTAATGGACAGAAGCTTATTTGATTGTCTTAATGGAGAAAAGTAATGAAGATTCAAGAAATGGTTTTATATATATATATAACTCTGTGTGTGTGTGTGTGTGTGTGTGTGTGTGTGTGTGTGTGTGTATTTCCTTGTAGAGGGCACCAGAGTAAAAAAGGTACCACAAAATACATGGCTAATGACAAAATCATTACAAGCCTTGACTTATGAATAAAAATGTATAATATCAAATTCACATTGTACAGACACTATCTATACACCTATTTAATTTAAATGAAAATTAGATCCTATATGACTCTAGAGAAATGGAACTTAGAGCTCTGGGTTATTTTGTTCTATACTACCTACAAATGCTTTCATTTATTCTCTGTTCTATTCCTTGGCACCTATATTAGATTCATATAATGTTGTTTCCACTTGAAAGTCTCATTAACCAATTAATGCTTTTATTTGCTTACCTCTTCATTAGTGGGATTTATTTTCCTCACTGCAGAATCAATTAGAAGTTTTCATATACAGAAACTTTTTAGTTTCATGAGGTCCCATTTATTGATTGTTGCTCTTAGAGCCTGTGCTGTTGGTGTTATGTTCAGGAAGTTGTCTCCTGTGTCAATGAGCTCTAGGCTCTTCCCCACTTTTTTCTTCTAACTGCCTTAGTGTATCTGGTTTTATGTTGAGGTCTTTGACCCACTTGGACTTTAGTTTGGACAGGGTGATATATATAGATCTATTTTATTTTTCTACATGTAGACATCCAGTTAGACCACCACCATTTGTTGAAGATGCCATCTGTTTTCCATTGAATCGTTATGGCTTCTTTGTCAAAAATCAAGTATTCATAGGTGTGTGGATTTATTTCTAGGTCTTCTATTTGGTTCCATTGATCTACCTTTCTGTTTCAATGCCAAAATCATGTAGTTTTTACTACTATTGCTCTGTAGTAGAGCTTGAGATCAGGGGTGGAGATACCTCCAGATGATCTGTTGTTGTACAGGATTGTTTTGGGAATTGTGGGGTTTTTTGTTTGTTTGTTTCTCCAAAAGAAGTTGGGAATTTTTCTTTCAAGGTCTGTAAAGAATTATGTTGGTGTTTTGATGGGAATTGCATTGAATCTGTAGATTGCTATTGGCAGAATGTCCATTTTCACTAGGTTAATCCTACTGATCCATGAGCATGGGAAATCTTTCCATCTTCTGAACTTCATGAACTCAATGTCTGGCTCTTTAATTCTCCCCCCCCCCACTAAGGGAAGTGCAGCCTTGCTAGGCCATAGGGGAGGACATTGCAGCCAGTCCAGAAGATACCTGATAAGCTAAGGTCAGATGGAAGGAGAGGAGGACCTCCCCCATCAGTGGACTTGGAAAGGGGCAGGGAGGAGATGAAAGAGGGAGGGTGGGATTGGGAAGGAATGAGGGAGCAGGATACAGCTGGGATACAAAGTAAATAAACTGTAACTAATATTCCAAATAAAAATTTAATTTAAATAAGAAAAAAGAAAGCAATGTAAAATAAAAAAATAAAATGGAAAATTGATTTAATCAAAGACATATGCTAACCAGCAACTAAGATAGAACAGCATTAATTTATCCAGTTAATATTTATTGAGACATGGGAAGCCAGACCTATAAGACAACATACCTCAGCATTGTTTTGCTTTAGGTAATACTATTTAATTTGGGTATTGGGTAGGTCGCACGCTATCCACAGAGCTTAATATTTAAATGTAATCATTCTTAAATGAGAAGAAGGGTTAGGAACTGGGGAAAGTCAGGAAAAACATTCAAGTACACTCTTAGTAATGTGATAGAAACAATTGATAAGAAAAAAATATGGCACTTTAGAATCCAAGTCTAAAGTAAAAGACTATAGGTTTGTATCAAGCTGATATGAATATAAAAATTAAGTAGTTATTAATGAAATCTGAGGTCACTAACACTAACTTCACCCCCTTTTTCTTGAACTAAGTATTACATGCATGTTAAAGATTACATCTGAAAAAGAAGCTGAATGAACTAGTTATGCATGCGTGCATACATGCATGCATGTGTGTGTTCTTGCGTGTCTGTGTGTGAATGTATGTATGTATGTATGTTGTAAAGAGATTAAAAATTCCAAGTTAAAATTCAAGTCTGTGAACATTCTTTGGAAAGACTAGATGATCTCCAAGCTTGTCTTGCTCCCCATCCTCATACCTAGCAGGCAGGTGTCAAATTTCATGTCTATTCATCTCCTCTCTTATCTTGAGACATAACTATGTCCTCCTCAGCAAGGGAGAAATTTACATCTGAAAAAAAATGCGAATGAAGTAGTTGTGTGTCTGTGTGTGTGTGTGTGTGTGTGTGTGTATGTGCGTGTGTGTATGTATATATGTATGTGTTCTGTATGAATAAGTCATGGCTGAGAGACAGGATCCCTCAGTGAATCCGAAGATTGCTGTTTTGGCTAGGCTGGCAGGCCAGTGAGCTCTTAGGTTTGGCCTGTTTCTGCCTACCAATGATGGCATTACAGGCACTAACAGCCATGCTGAACTTTTGATGTGGGAACTAGGGATTTGGATTCTGGTTCTCAAGCTTGTATAGCAAAATCTTTCACACTGAGCCATTACTCCAGTTAGATATTTTTAAGCACATATCTATAGTGAGTCTTTATTTGGTATTGAAGAACAAATATGTGTGAATTGACATGCAACTGAGGATCAAGAATATAAGAAATGTCTTAGAGTAAGTCACAAATAGAATCAAATGGCTTCATGCTAACATGATCGCCACTCTCTCCCTTCTGCTCTCTGCTTTAGTGTCTCTCTGTGGTCTCAAATCTTTGTACACTCTTTATGTATTAATTCCCTCTATATTGACTTACTATGAAATAATTTCAAACCATCTCAAATTTGGTGTTTAATTTAATAAAATTAGAATAAAAGGAATTTAGCTTTGACTTGAATGTTATTGAGGACTTGGTTGACTCAAGTCCCTGGACAGAGAGGGGGGAAAGAGAGGGGAAAAAGCAGAGGAGGCTGTAAAGATATTTTTTAGGGTTGAGTAGATACACACCTATAATCATGGTTCATATAGGGGGTAATGAGTTTGGGGCCAGCTTGCAAAAAAAAAAAAAAAAAAAAAAAAAAAAAAAAAAAAAAAAAAAAAAAAAAAAAAAAAAAAGATTTGGTTTGGTTCCATGATGAGGAAAGGAAATAGAAACAGAAACTTTTTTTTTTTGCTTTTACCATCTGATTATGTGGCATTCTCCCAGCTGGGGAGCTGGGAGCTGGGGTAAAATAAGCAAACACCAAGGCAGAAGTCCAAATGCTGGGTAGTGAGAAACTTCCTCCGTCTCATTCCCCTGCCTTACCTGGCCCTGATGTGACCAGCTAGACTTCTAGAGCCCCCAAAAGCTGAAAGTTGACAAAGAACTTTTCTAAATCATGGATATTTGAGCATACTCACCCCTATTTTTCATCTACATCTTGAGTTTACAGCCTTCACTTAAAAACCTCTTTTGCAGCGTTTGAAGATAGCAATTCCAGTTGAAGAAAAGCAAATTCTCAGAGAGTTAATTTGATCTTCTCTTTCTCTCTCTCTTTTCTCTTACCCTTGCAACACAGGTAATCTTCCTTATCCTTCCCCCACACTCTTCACACTCTGGGGAGTCCCCAAAGCAATTCGGCGGGTTTACGAGTCTGGTGTACACTGTAATTTGGATTGGCAAACACTGCAAAGTTCCAGATACCACCTAATATATATTTTCTTCTGCAACGTTCCCCCATCTATTTACTTATCATCTCAAATGTTTACAATTCAGGAAGAGGTCATAGAAATTTATTGAACCTCTTCCTTAAAAAAAAAAAAGTTATTTTAAGTTTCACTTTTACCTTCCTCTGAGCCATTTTCAGAATGTTTTTTTTGAGCTCTCATTATTTGAATGTCCTACTGACTTAACGTTACTTAGAGCCAAGTGCTTGGGATTTCTTGGGCTTTCAGCTGGTGCTTGCCTAGCCTTGAAGAGCTTAAGGTGAAACCTCTTCCCATGGAAGTTGCTGCCTGAGCTGCTGTCACAGCAGCAAAGAGCATATCTAGTTTCCTCTGTGGAAAACAATCTGCTCCCCACCAGCAGCTCAACATTGCATCCACAGAAGAGCAAGCCCAGTGGGAGCTGGATGGCATTAGCAGGGAGAGAGACAGCAGTATAAACTCCATCACCGGTGAAGATAACCCTTCCACAGCATTTAACTATAGGTTGAGCTCAGGAAGAGGCCTGATATAGCCCATCCCTGACTCCTGATATGACCAATGGATCATAAATCCCTTGCGAATATTACACTGTAATTGGTCCCCAGGAGACCTTTTCCCCTTAGATTTATTTTAATGAGAATTTTAATTTCTGACCTACTGTTTTGCTACACCCCATTTGTTCTTTCTTGTAAATAGATGATAAGAGCACCTATAAATGGGATGTCCTTGGTAATAGAGCCAAAGCTTTTCTCCACTACTGTGGAGTTTGCATTTGGTAAAATCTTCCCATAGTATAGAAAAAAAATACCAATAAGTTTTGAGTTAATTCGAATGTATTTTTCCTATGAACTTGCCTATTTCCCATCCTAAAGGCAGTTTCATAAACAATTCTTCACAACTATCAGACAAATATCTTAGATATATTTTATGTTCAATGAATAATTATTGGATGCACAAATATAATGTCATCTGTAGTGTGAAACTGGGTATGTGAAGACTTGGGTCTGAACAACTTTTCTCAACCTGCTGTTCCTTAATCATAATAACATGTTTAGAACTATGCATCATGCTGTTATCTCTTGCATGTAATTTCCTTACTGATGACCTGGGCTCTTCTGAATGGTAACTTTATTTTGAAATAAAATCAGCCTTCTTATTGGAACTCAGTGCATTATCCTTCCTCTTTTTTTCCTATTGGTCAAGCTTTAGATGTCATGCAGAGCTAGCTGCAGTTGTGAGACTCCCCCAGATACTCTTAGTGATACAGACGTCCCTTATATAGGTCTGAGAGATGGACATTGAAAAGGAAATGGGTAGTAAGCCTAGACCATATGAAATGAAAAAGCTCCTCAACCCAGGACCACCTGATCATTCGATATAAGAGCTTGTTTATAAACCTCTTCCTGAAAACATCAGAGTTTGGCCATAGGATGTGGAGAAATCAAGTTGTTGCTGAGTATGAATGTTCCTCCCTGATGGCTAGCTTTCATAATACTGGAAAGTGCTACACAGGCTTCGGTGGAAGAAAAGTCATTAACAGCTTTAAATAGAGGTGCAGTCAATGATGCTTTCTGGTTTAAATAATAGTTAAATAATTGTTTCTTGTTTATATATTTCATACAGAGAATTAAAATACACCTTAATCAGAAATTTCCTTGTACTAACTTCTCAAACCCAAGGTTTGAAGGTCTTCTATGCCAATAACCTTTCATTCTCACACTCAGGTTTGATTCTATTTGCTTAAAGGTAAGGAAGATAGAATCCAGAGACCTGTGCATGCTGGACAGGTGTGGATATAGCCTACACCATTAGCTCTATATTCATTGTTATTCTACGTCAAGAGCTCACCATGTTGCCTAGACTGGCCATAAACTCACTGATTAATGAAGCCGGGCACAACAAATTTGTGATTCTCCTGTCTTCGCCTCTCGAGTGTTAAAATCAGTTGTGTATCACTGAATCACTGGCTTTGATCTTTCCAGCATCAAAGTGTTTTCTCAGCAAAAGTGAACGACTGAGGATTTTTATAGCTATCAATATGTATATATATGGCGATGATGTGACAGATATAATTCCAGCCCTCATTGAGTACATATTTTCATAAAAAAAAAAAATGTTGGTACTGGTGAAATGCCTCAACTGGTAAAGTATCTGGCATCCGAGCATGAGGACCCAGGTTCAGACCTCTACCACCCTTGAAAAAGATGGGCATATGGTGTCAGTTGCCAGGTATTTCTACTCCAGGTGTTGGTCAGTGGTGTTCTGGAGACTCTCTCTGAAACGAGGAACGATTGCCACTGATTTTGGTTAACTGACAGAGCTTGATTGAACAAGGCTGCTGCTGAAAACACCATACACTTTGGCGACAAGACATGGAAAAATCAAGTCGGTGCTAAACCAGTGATGTTTCCCTTGATGGCTAACTTTTATAGTACAAGAAGATGCTACTCAGGCTTTGTGGGAGGGAAAAACTTTCAACAGTATTAACCAGCCTATGAGATATAATAATAAAGCCTATGAGATATAATAATAACCAGCATGGGGAGATATTCCAACAGATTAGATACTGGCACAAGTGTTATGGTGATAACCAACAGCTTTCTGCTCTCTTTTTAAAAAAAAAAAATTGTTTGACCGTGGGAAAAAAAAAAAAACCATAAACCTCATACTGAAAATCTAGTTCAGATCCCATGGTAGAGGAACTCATAAGCCCTAAGGATGAACCTCCTATGATTATCCTGATCATTGGACTTTGTATCTAAATGCTCTCTAAAGTCTCTAAATCTGACTTTCCATACTTATATATTACTGCAACATTCAGACTTCTCAGAGAAGTGAAGGGAGGGAAAATGAAAACATCTAAGCGATAACTTTCTGACCACTTGTTGATATATTGTAGGCATAAAGGTTGTTGTGTAATTCAAATGCTAATTTCTGTATCCCCTATATCTGGTTTCCAGCCTTGTCCTGAGAATCCAGTCTTAATGTTGTATAAACTCTACTCCCTAAAGGTCCCCAAGTATGTCAATAGAGCAGCTCAAAGTAAATCACAGAGTAGGGAGAGATTAGTGCTGGACTTTCTGCCGGCCAGGAGAGGAGGAGTTAGATTGGAAGCAGGAGATTCAGTCAGGGGGTTCAGCCACAGGCAGAGGTCCAGGAGACACCTGGAAAGAGAGCTCATCAGGAAAGCTATAAAGTGAGAGTGTTAGGCCCAAAGGGGGAACCCTAGGGGACCCTAACTTCCTGAAGGGGATTAAGAGAACTCAGGAGACCAATCATCGATGCAATAGCAAGAGGTTTAATTCAGCCATCTTACGATGGGGCTGCCCCTTCCCTCCCCAAACCAGTGAGGAACAGCAAGGAGAGACAGAAGTTTTTTAAAGAAGGAGCGTGGGAATCGTGGAGGTGGTGAGCTTGGCGACATTGGATTGGGTGGTTGTCTTTTAAAATGATCGGTTCATTTTAGGGACCAAGTCCATCTAGTCCCGACCCATTCTGGGTTGGGGAGCTGTGATGTCTGGACCGGTTACTAAGCAACGTTATCTCATAATGCAGATCTGGACACTCCTTCCCCTGTTACTCAGCAACATGTTGGCAATCAATCAATCAAAATATATCAGAGTCATGCAGTGTTATATTTCATTCTAAGGCAAAATAAAAAGTTTGTATATCTTTACTAGTATATCTTCTCTTTATTTTTTTTATATTTTCCTTTGGACAATGGTGCTGTAGGTTTCAATATAAAGTGGATTTTGTATTATATTTTGTTTCTCATCAAGTCTTCTGTGGAAGACTCTGGAATGTGCCACCCAACCTTCATTAAAGAATCACTTTCTGGGAGGCAGCCGTCCAGAATTGGAGAGTAAGGGTCAGCGTCCTAGTTACTGTTCCATTTTTGTGATAAGATGCCATAACAAAGCTTATAAAAGAAATCAACTTATTGGGGCTTACAGTCCCATAGGGATAGAGTCCTTGACTGTCATGGCTGGTAGCAGAACAGCAGGCAAGATGGCATGGTGCTGAAAGCAGTAGCTGAGAACTTATATCCTGATCCACACATACCAGGTACAGAGAGCTACCTGAGAACAGCATGGGCTTTTGAAATGGCAAAGCCTGTCCGCAGTGAAACACCTCCTCAAACAAGGCCATACCTTCTTACCCTTTCCAAGCAGTTCCAACCACTAGAGACCAGTCATTCATATATATGAACCTAGGAGGTTCCATTCTCCTTCAAACCACCAGTCATCATTGTGAAATGCTGAGAAATATTATGCTGTCTCATTACAAAAGGCATTTCCCATACATAATCACATATTGTGGAAGAATCTGATTGCTCTGGTTGAAAAACAGGAGACATGAAAAGTAAATCAGTAGATTTTTGAGTTTCAAAACAGCTATACTTTTTGAATTAAATAAGACCTTAGGAGATTTTGTAAGTGAGGGTGTATGCCTAATCAATAGGCTCAGAAGAGTATCTGTTAAAAAAAATGATTGTTTTCCATTCATGATTTGTATCCTCAACAAAATGATGAAATCTGTCTTCAGCACTGTGTGCTTTCAGAAGGAATGTCAACTCATGAAAAATATACAAAATCTCAATATTGGAAGGGGGAAAACATTAGGATTTTCCTATGCCAAAAGACAGGCAAAACCTTCAATGAAGAAAAGTAGTGTCTCAAGGAGTCTTGTGCTCTGAGGACATCACTGTCGCTGCAAACACTAGTGATGATAGAAGCAGATGTACCCACGCGTGCATGTGTGTTTTGTGTATTTGTGTGTGTGTCTGGTCTATGTGTTTGCATGTGCCTGGTCTGTTGTATTTGTGTGTCTGTCTCTCTGTCTCTGCTTCTGTCTGTCTGTACCTCTTTCTAGTATGTGCATCTGTGTCTCTGTCTCTATCTGTCTGTCTATCTGTCTCTTTATTCCTCTGCCTCTGTGTGTGTGTTGCATGTTCTTGTGCTTATATGGTATGTGGGCACATTCCCATCTGTGTACGAGCATGTGGAGATTTGAGGTGACATTGTAATCTTTTCTTCAGTCCTTTTTCTCCACCTCATCTTTTGAGACAGGGTTTATCATTCAACCTGGAAGTTGCACTTTTGGAGAGCCTGGCTGCCCAGCAAGCCTCTGCTGTCTCAGCTCACCCCAGTACTGAGTTTTCACATGCATGTTGGGGGATCAAGACCTAGTTTGACTTTACTACCAAATCAATCTAGTCACCATATATGTAGACTTTTTTAGAGACAACATATGAGCAGCAGACAGCCAAAAACTGGTTACCATCATCATACAAATTTTCTTATCACAAAGATACCATAGCAAAGAGAAACAAAAAAAAATAACAAAAACCTTTCATTTATTAAATTTAAATCCAAGATGATAAATAAATAATCAGATTGCCTTTTGATCTGTTTGTGACAGGACTGTATGTTTATCGAATGATGGAGGATTCAGTTTATTAAGAAGGTTGGAAAAGTAAGAGTTTAAGTTCTCTGTAAGTAAACATGGTAAATAAAAAAAGTATGTGTCACAGTTATATATCCACATACTATATTTTAAAATTGTTCTTTTGGCTTGGAAAAATAACACAAACTATACTTGAGTTTTCCACTGTTGAGCTAGAGGGAATAAATATAATTCGTAAAGAATATCAGAGAGAATACTTTACACTGAAGATGATGTGGAGAGTTAGAGAAGACAAAAAAAAATGATGTAAAATAGATAAGCATGGAATCAGCGAGCATTTTCCCCTCCCGCTAATATTTATTGTGATTTTAATGGAATTTTTTCCTTCACACTCAAAGTTTGTACCTTTGCTCCCTAGTTGCTGGTCGTGTTATAGGAAGTCATAGAAACTTCTAGAGGCAGAGCCAAGCTGGAGGTAGTAGGTCAACTACTAAAGTGGAGCCACGCAGGCAAAGTATCTCTAGCCACTTTTTGCTACCACAAACTGTCTGTCTACAAGGAAACAAACACCTATCATCTGCCAGATGCTTCTTCAGCCACGATGTTCTTCCCAAACACATGAAGGTCAGGAATCACAGACTAAACCCTAAGAATACCTAAGCCCTAAGCTTCTTTAAGTCTCTTCTATAAGATATTTTGGTTAGAGAAATACAAAAGTGAGTAAAACAATACCTAAGCATAAGATACATAAACTCTGGTTTTAGGTCTTATAGCAAGAAATGTGTGACATGCAGATAAGGAAAGACAACCCACATTCAGCATCCCTTTTAAAAACATGTTTTAAAATGCTTTTCAATTACATTTAATTGAAACAGAATTACATCAACTTCTCCCACCATTTCTTCCCCATAGTCCTTCCCAGCAGTGCTCCTTTGAATCCCTCCCATGACTCCCCACTCTCAAGGTGATAGCCTCTTTTTCTTTATTATTGCTGCATACACATACGCATGTGTTTGTGGATATATATGGTGTGTGTATGCTCAAAACCATTTTTGTTGTTTGCGCATATATGTTTACGAAGCTGACCTACTCTGCATTGAACAACCAATAATGGGGCTTTTCCCTGGCTAGTTCTCCTCTCAGTAGTCATTTGGGTTTTGTTTGTTTCTGTTTTAGTTGTTCCATTGTTGTTTTTTGATTTGCCCAGGTACAGGGCACTGTGGAATTTTCCCCCTTCCGTGTTTCCACGTCCATTTATAATGCTGTTGTTCCTGTCTTGTGTATCCATTTCTGGGAGAAACTTGCAGCAGACTTCCTGGCATCATCATTCTTTACCATTATCTGGCCCCCCTGTTCCATTTCTTGTTCTATAATACTTTATCACCAATATCTTTCTAAGACATCAGATAACAGCTTAGCAAAGAGATATTATTGGAAATACAGAGGAGAAAAGAAGAAGGACAAGCAGGTCGAAGAGTGGAAGAGAGGGAAGGCAGGATGAAGGAAAACAAAATTAGCAGAAAGGGAGAATATAATTGATTGTAACTGGGAGTTCTTCCTCAAAGAACCAGGAGCACAGATACCATGCCTATCTTACTAAATGTTTTCTTCCCAAGTCCTTCCTTCAAAGCAAGAGACTCCACAGAATCAGCTCCAAAGTAATTTTAAAACATAGTTTAGTGGGTAGAAAATCAATATCGTTCAGTCAATCATATTTCAAGCCACTGCAAAGCTATGTTCTCTGTAATAAAGTAGGTCATCTTCTTCACAATGAGACGAGGAAAGTAGTCTTGGGTGGAGATAAGAAACAGCAATACACTACAGTGTTTAGACCAATCAATGTACCTCTCTAACTTGAAAGCCCCTAAATAAACAATTGATACCCTGCAGGCCCAGCACTTAAGGAAGCTCCAGGCAGCCACCAGGCCAGCCATTTATTTCCATTTCCAGATCCCTTCAGAACATCATTAACACCAGGGAAGCATTAAGACTGCAAGCGGGACAGATTCACATCTGCCCGGTAACCGCGAGAGCTAATCTGTTCAGAACACCAGAGAGCTGCTTAGCATTTCTCTTTTGCTGATGGCATCACCCTCACCAGATTGACTCTAAACATCACTGCCAGAGGGCTTGCTTCTGCTTTGTTCTTCTCCATGGGAAAACTTTCATTTCTCCCTATAGAGAGCTAGCAGAGACTGACTCTGTATTCCAAATGCAGCTAATGCATTTTCAAGTCATTTATTTTCCTCGTGAAAAATGGGAGTCATGCTAACAATGCACCTTCCAAGACAGACCCCCTAAGTGACAGTTAAAAATGGTATCTTAAGGCCTGCTTATATGCATACTTAAATGAACTTTGTGTGTGTGTGTGTGTGTGTGTGTGTGCTTCTCCCAAAGATAAATGTTTTGGATAAATAATGAAACTTAGATTGGTTTTTGTTTGTTTGTTTGTTTCTTTTCTGTTTTCTCTGTGTTTTCTTTTGTTGTTGTTTGTTTGTTTTTCTTACATTGTTAAGCTTGGTAGATCTCTTAGCAGCTGTCAGAGTAAATTTATTACCAAAGATGTCTATATCCTCTGTAATCCAGAAGGAGAAGTCCTGGTGATGGGTTTTATTTTTCCCCTTTGCAGACTAAATATCTAGCATGATTAGGATGCAGAAACAGAGTTGGCAATGTGAAACCTCCAACTGCCATCCATTATGCAGTAATGAATCAAAACAGATTGTCTAAAATTGCAACACTTGAAACTTCCCTTTAGTCACATAACGAAAACTACAGGCAGAAAAGAGCTATCACATCTGGAATTTTAGATACACACATTTGATGATTAAAAACTGCAATGCATTCCTGGAAAAAAAAAGGTAAGCCAGATTCCACCTTAGTATATAACTTTTGTTTAAGTAATACAAAAAAAAAAGCTTTCAAAATCCAAGGAAAATTTGATAAAACAGAAAAATATTACTTTTTATTTGTTTTTTAGAGGATATTAATATCTTTTTTCTTTGTATTCTGGGTAAATGCTCCAAATTTTCTAACAGTGATGACAGGTTGCATAGCCCAAATGATATTAATTTTAAAAATTTTTATGCATTTCAAAATTAAAATAACATAATATACACACTGTCATATATTCATGTATACCATTAGATATCCTCAATCATTATAACAATATATTGTAAATAAGTAATTTGTGGAAGTATTCATTCCATATATGATCGACGAGCTATAATTTTTAAACTGCCAACATTGGTAAAAGTACCTAGAACATTTGTACACACTTAAACGCCCAGAGAGAAATGACTTGTGGAAGTTATAAGATGATTTTATGGGGAAACTTGTTGAAACGTATGTATATAATTTTAACAGATTAAATTGATGGTACAACAAATATCTGATATGATTTAAACTCTTGAAATATGATAATAGTTGGGACTGCAATTTAGATTAGTGCCACCAAACTATGAGAATGGGACAAATCCAACCTGTTCCCTGCTTTGGTAAACTTTTATTATGACCCATTCATTTACATTGTGTAGGTGATTGCTTTTGTGTTATAAAATTGAGCCAAGAAGCTGTTGTAAGGACCATATGGCTGAGAAAATTGGGTATATTTACGATGTAGCCCTTGGAGAGAGAGCTCACCACGTCTCTCTGTGGATGGTTTAAGAGACTAGATGGATACAATCCACTGCTCTGATGAGTACCCAAGATGTGTTAGTTCATTTCTGTCTCAGTTTCCTCTTCCCTTTCCTCATCCTTATTCTGTTGGTTTGGTATGGAGCTGAGTATGGTTTTCCTCATGCCTGGTCCCTATGCTGTGATTACAAGCATGCACTAAGGCAACTACTTTTACGCAATGCTGGGGATGAAAACTAGGACTTTATGCATGCCAACAAATTGTCTACTAATTTATCTACAATGCTAGGATATTCTCATGTCTAAAGTTTCACAGAAAAAAAAGCAAATACATTAGCCAAAACAGGATTAGTAAACTGATTGGATTCATTGCATAGACTATGAGAATAATGGATGTACGTACTAATATATAGATGAACTGATCAAGTGTTAGCATATTCTTATAGGGATCACTACTTAAATTCGAGAGATTCCCAATTAAACTAAGGCCTTACCTTTATGGTCATTGTTTTATTATTACACTTAATTGTGTGGGTATGTGTCTTAAGTTAGGGTTTTTATAGTTGTGATGAAACTCCATAACCAAAAGCAAGTTGAGGAGAAAAAGAATTATTTAGCTGATTCTTCCATATCATTGTTCATCATTGGAAGAAGTTGGGACAGGAACTCAAAGAGGGCAGAGACTTGGAGTGAGGAGCTGATGCAGAGACCATGGAGGAGTGCTGCTTACTGGCTTTTCTCTTTTTGGCTTGTTTAGACTGCTTTCTTGTAGACTCTACGACCACAAGCTGAAGGATACCACCATCTACAGAGGGCTAGGACCTCCCGCATAAACATTAATCAAGAAAACAGAGAATAGGCCTTTCTGCTCCTAGCCTAGTCTTATGGAGCCATTTTTCAACTTAGTCTTCCTCCTCTCAATTAACTATAGTTTGTATCAAGTTAACACAAAACTGGTGAGCGCATTGTGCGCATGTATTTATGAAGGTCAGGGTTTGAAGCTGTGTGAGTGTTTCCTTTCTCTTTAGGTAGTGTTCAGAATATCTCCATGATACTAGTCAGATACTAGTCAGTAGGCTGAAGGCTTTTGTTAGGCACTAGTTAGACTTCTCTGTAGTCAATGAGTTGTTGGCATCAGCAATAGAGCTTTACCATCAGTGTGTGGAGATCAGCCAACAGCATTGTCAATAGACTGGGTTGATTCAGGGTTCCTATGAGGCCCCTTTGGTCAACAACTTGATTAAATGTAACCTATCCCTGGAACTTGTGGTTTCTTTTGCTGATGAGAGTTGTCCGGTTGGGGCTCTGTCTCCCCTATAATTCGATAATTTCCTATAGTGAACCACATGTATTTCAGACTTTAGTAATAGCCACCTTCTTCTCCACACACTCCATGCTACCTCTGGATTCACATAATACTTTCTGACTAGAAGGACTTCTTCCATTTTCTTTAGATAGGCTGTAAAATTTTTTCTTCAACTTGGATATTCCGAATTATTCCTTAAGAGTTTTTCTTAACTACCTGCATAATATCAATTTTGTATGTTTTCATCTTATTATGTGAAAACTCCAATGTTATCATTGGAAATGCCATTATTTATTTTTATGGGTTTTAACAACTGATTGAAAAAGAAAATCAGGCAAAAGACTCATGTTTTTCTTGCATTCAAATTTTAATGTAGCTAGCCAGTGTCTGCCAAGGCTTATGTCCACCAAATATTTTTCTGAAAGAGTGAAGATGTGGCAGCCATTTGCTTTGTTTCATGTTTTGCAATTCTCAGTCAAGTTTAAGAAACAAATCTACATGATGATCACAGATTGTGTCGAGTTATCTACTGAAAATTCAAGACAAATACCCTTGGATATAACCCAAAAGATGCCAGAGTAACAGGAATGATGGAGCACAATGCCTTGGGCAGTCAGTACTCACTTTCACAAATTTCTGCTGTGGTGTCAGTATCAGAAAGGTCTCGGGAGTTAATCCGTGCACTTATACACCATTTAAACTCTCAGTTATAATGTCTTTCTAATTAACTCCCTTTGTTTCCTTCATGGCTACCTGGGCTACAACTCCTTAAAAATACCTTGAGCCTTTCTAATTTGCTTCAGTTCACTTCTTTAGAGGTCTAGAAGCTGCCTGCTCGGTGGAACTGTAAATCCTGGAGCAAACAATCCCCTGGATGACCAGGGTAATTACATCTATATTCCTGTTCTGCAGCTTCTCCCATGCAAGCCAGTGGAGAATTATGTTGTACTAGGCAAATTTCATCAACATTTGCATAGAAATTACATTTCTGTTCACTTTTTAAAAAATATGGTCAAAGAGAAGCTTTTCTGTTGGAGGTGGCCACAAGGAAGGACAGAATACAAAAAGTCAATTTTAGTGGTTATTTGTACATGCCTAGTACTGTGACTGACACATTTATATACATTGCTGTTGTTGTATGTTATTCTTGCAATAGCTCCTTGACATAAAGTTGATTATTTCCATTATAATAACAGAGAAACTGTAGCTAAGAAAATTGAACTAACCTAACCTCAAAAGATAGATTTTTTCCTATTTCATATACATGTATTGAAACATCACATATACCCCACAAATAAATACAATTATTATATTTTAATTTAAAAATTTAAAAATAATTAAAACAAGCTACTATAAAACAAGCCTATGTAAACAAATTAACAATTATCTAATAATAATAATAATATTATATTTTAAATTTTTATTTTGTGTTAAGTACAGTTTATTCATTTTGTATCCCAGCTGTAGCCCCCTCCCTTGTCCCTTCCCAATCACACTCTTCCTCTAACTTCTTCTCCCATGCCCCTCCCTGAGTCCACTGATAGGGGTGGTCCTCCCCGCCTTCCATCTAACTCTAGCCTATCAGGTCTCTTCAGGAGTGGCTGCATTGTCTTGTCCTGTGACCTGGTAAGGCTTCTCCCACTTCAGGGGGAGGTGATCAAAGAGCCAGCCACTGAGTTCATGTCAGAGACAGTCCCTGTTCCCATTACTAGGACAGCACTTAGAGACTGAGCTGAAATGGGGGACATCCATGCAGGGGTTCTAGGTGATTTCCATGCATGATTCTTGGTTGGAGAATCAATCTCAGAAAAGACTCCAGGGCCCAGAAAATTTGGTTCTGTTGTTCTCCTTGTGAAACTCCTGTCCCCTCCAGGTCTTTCATCTCCCTCTTCTTTCATAAGATTCCCTGCACTCTGCCCAAAGTGGAGAAATGGGACCCTCCTCCATTGCTGGTGGGAATGTAAACTTGTACAACCACTTTGGAAATCAATCTGGTGCTTTCTTAGAAAATTAGGAACAGTGTTTCCACAAGATCCAGTTATACCACTCCTGGGCACATATCTAAAATATGTTCAAGTATACAACAAGGACATTTGCTCAACCATGTTCATATTAGCTTTATTTGTAATAGCCAGAATCTGGAAACAAATGAGATGTCCCTCAAAGGAGTAATGGATGCAGAAACTGTGGTACATCTACACCATGGAATACTATTCAGCAATTTAAAACAAAGAAATCATGAAATCTGCAGGCAAATGGTGGGAACTAGAAAAGATCATCATGAGAGATGTATCTCAGAAGCAGGAATACACATATGGTATATACTCATTTATAAGTGGATATTCGATATATAATATAGGATAATCATACTAGAATCTGTACACCTAAAGACGTTAAGCAAAAAAGGGGACCCTGGGTAAGATAATCAATCCTCATTCATAAAGGCAAATGGGTGGACATCAGAAGAGAGAGAAAACAGGAAACAGGACAGAAGCCTACCACAGAGGGCCTCTGAAAGACTGTACCCAGCAGGGTATTAAAGAAGATGCTGAGACTCATAGCCAATAATCTCATATTTTAATAAACATATAATATACATCTATAATAATTATCTAATATTGTTAAAAGAAAGACTGAAAAATAATACACTCAAAAACATAAATTTACTATGTTCAAAACTGCTGGAGAGGCAAACGCTATGAAATGAGGAATTGCAAGCCATCAACAAGAGGAGATGTCTTAAAAGATAAATGAATGACAAACCCAGTGACATGAACAAAAAGAGCATGAAAGAGGTTGTATAATCATGTTCATTGAGTTCAAGTAATTATGAAGATGAGTAGAATGATATTAGAAACAGAAGATCAAATGAAGAAACAGTGAAAAAGCCAGGAGCATCATAGAGGGTGTGGTTTAACACAAAATGGGTACGTAGAAATATTTACGCAAATTTAAAGGGCTGATGGAAAGTGTGAAAACCTGGGCCAGAAAATGGTAGGAAAAAGTCTATAAGCAGTGCCCAGTGACTTATGGACACTTTCCTGCAAGGAAACCCATATGCATTATTAATGCTCTTTTGTTCTCTACATAACTAGCCATCACAAAAAAAAAATAATAATTGTCTAAAACAAATAACCATGCCACGTCTTCTTCCGTTTTTCCCCTTGAAAATATAGTCTTCTCTCATATAGTACTTCTTGATCACACTTACCCCCTTCTCCATTCCTCCCAACTATCCACTCCCTCCCTTTCTCAAAGATCCACTCCCTGTCCATTTTCTCTTCAGAAAATGCAAGGAAATAAAACAAAGAAAACACTCCTCCATTGCTGGTGGGAGTGCGAAATTGTACAGCCACTATGGAAATCAATAGGAAGTCCTCGGAAAATTAGGAATTGAACTACCTCAAGACCCATCTATACCTCTCTTGGGCATATACCTATGAATGAATGAACCATGCCATTCTTAATAATTTAGGCAGTAATAATACCAGTTTTAATTCTTTAACTGGCCTAACCTGTTCTTCAGTCATTTGACTATCATTTAGTTGTATGAATGCTCTGAGATGCTCTCATTGAAATGCCTAGGTGTTGAGGAGATACATTGACAAGGCTTTGTCTCCCTCAGGGAATACTTTGGTATTTTTCACAGAATAGCTGGGATGTTCTTGCCTTCAAGGCTGCATCTCATTCTGTAGTACATGCTGCCTGCAGACGTGCAAAGATCTGCCTCACCTCTTAAGTTCTGGGATTGGAGATATGTATGTCTACTCTCACCAGAGAATTGGCCTTTCAAATCAGTAGAAGTGAAAGAATACTTAATAAATGTGGACTTTTCAAAGATTCTCTCTAGAAAATGTTCTTATATTTAACTAGTCAAAGAAAGTCACATGGCCAAGGTGGAGGTAGGAAGGGAATTCTACAGCTAACTGTTTCTTTTGCCTTTTGGGGACACTTTTCCTTCTTTTGTTGGTTTTGTCGTATACTGATGTTTTTGTTTTATCTCATATTTTATATTTATTGTATTAATGCAGATCTGGATAAGAGGGAAAGAGAGGAGGAATTGGGAGACATAGGAGGATGGGAAACCTTAATCAAGATATATAATATAAAAAAATAATCTATTTTTTAATTTTAAAAAGAAAGAAACTATGAAAGCACAAGGACAGAGGCAGAATTCATTAGAAGTAATTCCTTTGAGGTGCAACCTATTATCATAGGGAGCATCCTCGGAATCAGATAGAAAACAGTTAACATGTCTCATGATGTCCACAAAACCTACCAGACTCAGGGCCCATCTTGTTTCCAACGTTATGTAAGTAGTAAATATTATTGCATAAAAAAAGATTTCCCACCTGTAGAGCTATCTGCAGGATGCACACACAGAACCAGGGAAGCAGGCTTCGTGTATTGTCACCCATGTAGGGATGGGCTTTTTGAGTAGTCCGTACCGCTATAAGAAACACCAGTACACTCCCTGCTTAGCAGACTTTGACTTTGGGTAGAAGCACTTTATTCTATCTAGGGTTAACAAATGTTCATTCTCATTTACCTGGGGAAAAGTCTCACACAACAGAACTGGAAACTAAGCCCATGTTGGTCTGACTCTGAAATGTTACACTTTCTCAGCAATAGATTATAAAATCTACACGTTAAAACAGCATGATGCAAGTGTTGAAATTATTCAAGGACCCATTGAATGATAGCATAAAGAAAGGTTCTAGTGGTGCCCGATCTGCATAATTTCTTTAATTAATATAAGCTTTTATTAAATGTTATTAAGGATTATTCAGAGTAGTTTTTGACTAGTAAGTGTTTAGCAATTATCTACTAAATTACCTTGAGAATAGACGGTGTAATACTTTTTGAAACTTTCTTTTACCCTCAGTAACTTATTAGCTTCCCATTTTATGAAAACCTTCCTCCTGTTGTCCTTTCTTTGCATCGAACATAAAATATTTTGAAAATGTATTTTTTAATTTGTGTGTACATATGAGACCAAGTACTTGTGCAATATGCTAGTTACATATGTGCAGATACATATGAAGCTAGGGGAAAGTTTCAGATTCACTTATGAGTTGCTTCACATAGGTGCTGGGAATTGAACTCTCGTCCCTCAGAAGAACTGCAAGCCCTCTTACTCCCTGAACCATATGTATAGCCCACAGATAGTATATTAAAGACAATGCAGGCTTCATGAAGCGATATATCGCTTCATCTACACGACAATGAAATATGTATGACAAGTTGGTTTCTGATCACAGACACTAAATAGGTGCATGTAGCGCCCTTCCATTTCTGAATTCCAGATATCTGAAGCTTGTTGTGTATGATATAAATGCTCTAGGAAGGAAAGGGGATAGAAAGCCACAGAGTGATGCAAATGGCTCAGCCTAAGAAGGGTTTACATTACATCGTCTAAGAACCACTGGGCCAGAATCACGCATATATGTGACCTCATATATAAACCACAGTGTTGATATTGGCAGACTTATTTACAGATTTCAGCAGTTTGCAGTACGGAATATCAGAGCTTGAAAGAGTCAGATACAGCCAATATTCATATTTCTAAACTTTTACAATCTTCAAGCCCTCTTCATTTATGAAGGAATAAGAATGCCTTGCTAAAGGGTAGGTAAGGTACTCTGATTTCTACGGGAAAAACTGAACTGGTAAACCATTTTTCAGTTCTTGGTCTTGCTGTTGTGTGATATCTGGTATGAGAGACTGGTGGGGAAGAAACATGTTTGTCCCCTTGGGTGAAATGTCTTATTTTCATAAGGTTGTAAGAGATCTACCAAGATAAATCTTGACTGGGGAAAAGAAGCATACTTTGAAATGCATGGTTTGCCTTATACTTATAAGAAAGCTCTTTGTAAAGAATTAAATCTGGAAATTTTTAGAAAGTGTGCCCGTACCCTCACAACAAATGTTAAAGTCTGAGCCAGCCACGCCTTCCTCTTTATCTTTCAGGGACAGAGAATTAAGAATAGCTTGTATTGTCGACTGATAGTTCTCAGTTTAAGACCTACCTTCTCCGTGGCTTCTGTTACGTATTCTATGTTGAACTAAACTGTGTGATGGCAAACTTTTTGTGATCCCTAGAGGGTTCTAAAAAGCTTTATTTCTCTTTTCCCCCCACCTCTGGGGATTGATCTGGAGAATCCTCAAGAGATAATTTTCTCAGGCCGAGTGCTCCAAAGGCTGCAGTCCGAAGAGGCAACTCTGGCCTCCCACTGCCATCCTCTTCTTGGTATCTTGTTATATTTCTCCTCACCACCGCTTTATTTTCACTTTTAATGAATTTCCTCTCCAGATTTGAAATGGAACTCTCTCCTTTACTCTAGGTACATGATATAGATTCTGTCCAATGTTCTCCCTCTCACCCCAAGGCCCAGTCATGGCCTTGATGTTCTCTTATTCTAATGAGGCTCCTGAAGGGAAGCACTTGCAGCCTCCTTCCTTGATTAATCAGTGCTGTTCTTATCTTATTATACTTAACAGAAATATTTAAGCCCAGGGTTAATTAGGCCTACACTACCACTTACTTTTACGAGGTGCAGAGGAATTTTTCCATTTTTATCATCAGTTTTATTGTCATTACAATACAGCGTTCCACAGTATCTACCACTGTATATTCAACAATTATTAGGTTTTTAGCTTCATGAAGTCATTTGCATAAAAACTGTCTTCAGCAAACACCCTTGTGTGGCTCTTGAGAGAATTAAGTAGGTTAAGCAATACAGCTATTCGTTTGTAAATGTGGGAGGAAGAGAAACAAACAAACAAACAATAAACCAAAATTACAAATAACCCTTTGCAGTTGGGTTGTCCTTTGGTGTCGTCTCTGTTGAAGAAGCTTCCGACTTTCAACCCCCACTCTGCACTTCATTTTGCTGCTCAGTCTCTGTTAGCAAGGTATTATTTCAAAGGCAGGACAGTCTCAACACTCACCTTTTAATTAGAATTTGAAAGACAGGTGATTCTTTTTCACACATTAAAATATCCTTTGGAATTTATTTTAATTGTTTCCCAGTAGAAAGGTAACAGTGGGTTCAGAAGAAGAAAAAGAAATGTGTGCCAGAATAATTTGGAGTTTGGTGTACAGAAGTCATCTCACAATACAGTTTCCAGACTGTGCAAAGTTGATATTATTTAGGACATTAGTAAGAAAAAACAAAAACAAAAATGAAAAACCAAAAAACAGATACCCTATACTTGTTTGTCTAGCATCTATATGCATATATTATAATTCTGTAAAGTTAAATTCAAAAATATTCAAGAAGAGAGGAAGTCTGATTTGGCTCATTTTTTAAAATTTATTTATTTATTTATGAATCGCAATTTATTCACTTTGTATCCCTGCTGTAGGCCCCTTCCTCATCTCTTCCACTCCCAATTCCACACTCCCTCTTTCTTCTCCTCCCATGCCCCTCCTCCAGACCACTGATAGGAGAGGTCCTCCTCCCCTTCCCTCTGACCCTAACCTATCAGGTCTCAGTGGGACTGTCTGCATTGTCTTCCTCTGTGGTCTGGAAAGGCTGCTTAAGGATGAGTGGGGTTAGCATCTCAGAGGGTCTAACAAAGCAGGAGCAGATGTCTGTTTTTTGTTTTGTTTTGTTTTTATTAAAACTTTTTTATTAATTATTTATTACAATTTATTCACTTTGTATCCCAGCTGTGGTGACCTCCCTTGTCCCCTCAATCCCATCCCCACTCCCTCATCTCCTCCCATGACCCTCGCCAGTCCACTGATAGGAGAGGTCCTCTTCTCCTTCCAACTGACAGGAGCATATCAGGTCTCATCAGGAGTGGCTGCATGTCTTCCTCCATGGCCAGGGAAGGTTGCTTCCCCCCACCTCAGGGGGAAGTGGTTAAAGAACCAGCCACTGACTTCATGTCAGAGATAGTCCTTGTTCCCTTTACAAGTGAATCCATCAGGAGACTGAACTGCCATGGGCTACATCTGTGTAGGAGTTCTAGGTTATCTCCAAGAATGGTTCTTGGTTTGAGTATCAGTCTCAGAAAAGAACCCTTGGCCAAGATTTTTTGCTTCTGTTTGTCTCCTATTGGAGCTCCTGTTACTACCAGGTCTTTCTATCTGCCCCTTCTTTATAAAATTAACTGAACTCTGGTCAAAATTTTGCTGAGTCTCAGCATCTGCTTCGGTACTCTGCTGGGTAGAGTCCCTCTGTGGTAGGCTCCTGTCCAGTTCCCTGTTTTTTCCCTCTTCCAATGTCTATCTGGTTTGCCTTTCTGAATGAGGATTGAGCATCTTACCCAAGGGTGCCCCTTCTTGCTTAGCTTCTTTAGTTGTACAGATTTTAGTATGATTTTCCTATTTAATCTAATATTCACTTACTAGTGAGGGTATACTGTATGTGTCTTTCTGCTTCTGGGATACCTCACTCAGGATGATCTTTCCTGGTTCTCACTATTTGCCTGCATATTTCATTATTTCCTTGCTTTTAATTGTGGAGTAGTATTCCATTGTGCTGATGTACCACAATTTCTGCATCCATTCCTCCTTTGAGGGACATCTCTGTTGTTTCCAGATTCTGGTTATTATGGGTAAAACTGCCATTAACATGGTTGAGCAAATGTCCTTGTTGTATATGTGAGCATATTTTGGATATATGACTAGGAGTGGTATAGCTGGATCTTGAGGTAGCACTATTCCTAATTGTCTGAGAAAGCACCAGATTGATTTCCAAAGTGGTTGTACAAGTTTATATTCCCACCAGGAATGGATGAGGGTTCCCCTTTCTACACATCCTCTCCAGCATATGTTGTCACTTGAGATTTTGATCTTAGTCATTCTGATGGATGTAAGGTGAAATCTCATTTTGATTTGCATTTCCCTGATAACTCAGGATGTTGAGCATTTTTTAAAGTGCTGCTCTGCCATTTGATATTCCTCTATCGAGAATTCTCTGTTTAGCTCTATACCCCATTTTAAAAATTGAATTACTTGATTTGTTGCTGCTTATAACTTCTTGAGTTCTTCATATATTCTGGATATTAGTCATAACAGAAGAATGGATACAAAAATTGTGGCACATTTACACACTGGAATACTACTCAGCAATTAAAAACAAGAAAATCATGAGATTTGCAGGCGAATAGTAGCAACTAGAAAAGATCATCCTGAATGAGGTATCCCAGAAACAGAAAGAAAAACATGGTATATACTCAGTTATAAGTGTATAATAGATATATAGGAAAAACATACTAAAATCTGTACAACTAAATAAGCTAAACAAGAAGGAGGACCCTGGGTAAGATGCTCAATTCTACTTCAGAAGGGCAAACTGGATAGACATTGGAAGTGTGGGAAAATAAGTAACAAGATAGGAGCCTACCACAGAGGGCCTCTCAAAGACTTTACTCAGAAGGGCATCAAAGATGCTGAGACTCATGGCCAAACTTTGGGCAGAGTGCAGGGAATTTTATGAAAGAAGGGGGAGATGAAAGACCTGGAGGGAACAGGAACTCCAACAAGGAGAGCAACAGAACGAAAAATCTGGTCCCAGGGATTTTTCTGAGACTGATACTCTAATAAAGGACCATTCATATAGATAACCTAGAACCCCTGCACAGATGTAGCCCATGACAGTTCAGTCTCCAAGTGCCGTCACTAGTAAGGGGATCAGGGGCTTTCTTTGATATGAACTCAGTGGTTGGCTCTTTGATCACCTCCTCCTGAGGAGCGGGCAGTCTTACCAACCCACAGAGGAAGACAATGCAACAAGTTCTTATGAGACCTGACAGGCTAGGGTCAGATGGAAGGGAAGGAAGACCTTCCCTGTCAGTGTACTTGGGGAGGAAAATGGGAGGAGAAGGAGAAGGTAGGGTGGAGTTGGGAGGGAACGAAGGAGGGAGCTACAGCTGGGATAAAAAGTGAATAAATTGTAATAAGTAAAAATAAATAAATAGATAAATAAATAAATAAATAGCAAAACAAACAAACAAACAAAAAAAAAACAGGGTCTTCAGATTTTCTGCTTAAGTTCAACAGAATCTCAAGGATTTCCTAATCATGCCCAAAGACTGAGAATCCTGTAGTTAGCCAGTGACCTTCTGTTCAGTATATCATAAAGTCTTTCTTGTTTAACTGTCACTTCCCAGTCTTCAAAAATTGTGGAAAAGTACAAACACAACCTCGATCCTCCATCCTGGGTGGTAGTTGATGTGTCTTCTTTTCCATGGACTTAAGAAAGACCAAATAGAGAAGTAAGTCACTGTGAAGAGGGTTGTTTTCAATTCTTTTCTGCTTAGCATCGCTGGATTCCCTCGCCCAGGCTTCACTTTGAAGCCTGGCGATTACACTTTGATGAATTAGCCACAGTGCTTAGAGTCCTATGACAGCGTTCTCCCTATATACCATTGCCATTGCCTGTTAATTTGATTTGATTGGAATCCTTAGATGTAATGCAAATCCATCACAACCCTTCCAGTCCAGCCCACCCTTGGTTGCCACTCACTGGAGAGCTATAGATGCCTCTATTACACTGTTTATTGACTTCCCTTGTTTCCATCTCTGGCCTCATTACTGTTCGGTCCTTTACATTAAGCTGCAAAGCGAGGCTTATGCCTACCACCTTCTGAATTGCCTGCTCTCCCAATGTATCGCTACTTGTTCTGTCATCGACACCTCTCACTAAGACTTTGCTCTCTCAGCTATTCTTGGCACTTTGGGAGGTGGTGCTCCTTCTTCCAGGCCATTAACACATAAAGTGGGAGAAAATTAGCCTTAATATTGACCCTTGTGGTTCCCTATTTCTCAGTCTTCTAACTCCCAAATTGTTTCCACACCCAAATGCTCTTTTTATATTAGATAATCCAATTCCCTCTTTACCTTAGTACGGTATAAGAGTCAGATTAACTGTGTGTTATTTTTAACTATAAAAGCATGCTTTAGCTTTTTTTTTGAGTTTAATGAGGTTCAAACTATAAAAGATTGTTCTTGGCCATAATACTAGGGAAACAGAATACCTAGCCAGTGCAGCTACAAAAATGACAAAGGGCGGGGGAGGCATGAAAGCCAGTATTATACTTGGCTCCATCACTATATCACTATATATTTTTTTTCCCTAGAGACTGGATTTCTTTGTGTAGTTTTGGATATCCTGAAATTCACTCTGGAGATCAGGCTCTGCTCGAACTCAGAGATCCACCTATATCTGTCTCCAGAGTGCTGGGGAAAAAGTCTTGCATCACCAACACTCAGAAAACCTTTTATAAGGAAGAGCAGAGATTCCTAAAATGGACAAAGTAAATTTACCATTGAGGAAGTCTGATAGGTTGGGTTTCCCTTTCCTACAACAATAACAACAACAAGAAAACCAATACCAACACCAACAAAAAACATCTTATGTTTTATGCATTTATTTTTTTAAATAAATTGCAAATAAACAAAAACATCATTTTAAACTATTTCCAAAACAAGTACAAATGTCCAAATACATAGTTCACTAAGACTCATTTGGTATATTTTGCTTGACAATAATTAAAACGATGTCAAAGATATATAATAGGCATGTTTGTGAGACCAGGATTAGGACAAAGGTTACTGAATAGAAACTGTGAGAAGACAGAGGAAAAAAAAGGGCCAATCCAACATCAATTATTAAATTCAGAAGAGAAAATCAGGTTTACTATTTAATTCTATCATTTCTTGACAGCTGCTCATTCTACCACTGAGCACTTAATATGAAAGTGAAATATTCAAATCATATCTCAATTTAGCTGCTTTTGCATTTATTCTTCATAAATTATAAATGCAGTATTATTTATACCTATTATTAATTATAATGTCCATCCTTATACATAAGCAATATAGAATTGTATTCTCTTGTGGACTGATATAGTGGGGAAATAATAAGGCCTAGGAGATTGGGGGTGTTTTCATAGTAAGTTAGAATCACACAGATACTAGAAATGTAGAAGAGAAAGAAAAGGCTGAGATTCATAGCCAAATTTTGAACAGCAGGCAGGGAATCTTAGGAAAGAAGGGGGAGATAGAAAGACCTGGAGGCGACAAGAGGTCCAAAGACACAACCAGAGACATAAAAACTGAGCCCTGAGGGCACTGAAGAGAATGATACCCCAACCAAGGACAATGCATGGAGAGGACCTAGAACCCTGGCTCAGATTTAGCCCATAGACTCAGTCTCCAAGTGGGGTCCCTAGTAAGGGGAACAGGGACTTTCTCTGGCATAAACTCAGTGGCAGGCTTTCTAATGACATCCCCATGGCAGGTGCAGCCTTATCAGTCCACAGAGAAACACAATGCAACCATTCCTGATGAGACCTGATAGTCTAGGGTCAAACAGAAGGGGAGGATGACATCCCCTATCAGTGGACGAGGGGAAGGACATAGGAAGAGAAGAGAGAGTTAGGTTGGAATTGGGAGGAGAAGAGGGAGGGGGCCACAGTGAGGATACAAATTGAATAAATTATAGTAAATGATAATAACTTTAAAAAAGAAAGAAAAAAATGAAACGAACTAGGATTAGGAGCAAATAGAGAGAGAGAGAGAGAGAGAGAGAGAGAGAGAGAGAGAAAAGAAGGAAAAAAGTTAAGTTTAATTTATTTTTTAATTTTTAGTTTTATTAATTACCATTTACTCACTTTGAATCCTCCTTTAGCTCCCTTTCTCCTCCTCTCCCAATTGCAGCCTCCCTCCTCCTTCTCCACCCGTGCCCCTCCCCCACTCCACTGATAGTGGAGGACTTCCTCTTCTTTCTGATCCTAGTCCATCAGGTCTCATCAGGAGTGGCTACACTGTCTTCTTCTGTGGCCTGGCAAGGCTGCTCCTACCCCAGGGGAAGGTGATCAAAGAGCAGGCCAATCAGTTCACATCAGAGACAGTCTCTGTTCCCATTACTATGGAACCCACTTGAACACTGAACTGCCATGGGCTTCATCTGTGCAGGGGTTCTAGGTTATTTCCATAAATGGTCTTTGGTTGGAATTTCAGTCTCAGAAAAGACCCCTGTGCACAGACTTTTGGTTCTGTTGCTCTTATTGTGGAGCTCCTGTCCTCTCCAGGTCTTACTGTTTCCCACTTCTTACATAAGATTCTCTGCACTCTGCCCAAAGTTTGAACATAAGTCTCAGTATCTGCTTTGATACCCTGCAGGGTAGAGCCTTTCAGAGGCCCTTTGTGGTAGGCTCCTTTCCTGTTCCCTCTTTGCTCTATTTTCTGATGTATATCCTCTTTGCCTTTCTGAATGAGGATTGAGCATTTTAACCAGAGTTCTCCATCTTGAGTAGTTTCTTTGGTGTACAGATTTCAGTATGTTTATTCTATATTATGTGTCTAATATTTACATAGGAGTGAGTATATACTGTGTGTGTCTTTCTGCTTCTGGGATACCTCACTCATCTTTTCCAGTTTCCACCATTTGCTTGCAAATTTCATGATTTCCTTGTTGTTTTTTTTTTTTATCTCTGAGTAATATTTCACTGTGTAGATGTGCCACAGTTTCTGTATCCATTCCTCAACTGAGGGACATCTGGGTTGTTTCCAACTTCTGGCTATTACAAATAAAGCTGCTACAAACATGGTTAAGCAAATGTCCTTGTTGTATACTTGAGTATCTTTTGGATATTTGCCAAGGAGTGGTATAGCTGGATCTTGAGATAGCACTACTCCTAATTGTCTGAGAAAGCACCAGATTGATTTCCAAAGTGGTCATATAAGTTTACATTGCCACCAGCAATGGATGAGTGTTTCTTCTTTCTCCACATCCTCTCCAACATGTGTTGTCACTTGAGTTTTTGGTCTTAGCCATTCTAATGGGTGTAAGGTGAAATCTCAGGGTTGTTTTTTATTTTAACTTTTTTATTTTTTATTAATTACACTTTATTCATTTTGTATCCTCCCATAAGCCCCCCCTCGTCCCCTCCCGATCCCACCCTTCCATCCCCTTCTTCATGCATGCTCCTCCCCCAGTCCACTGATAGGGGAGGTCCTCCTCTCCTTCCTTCTGATCTTAGTCTATCATATCTCATCAGGAGTGGCTGCATTTTCGTCTTCTGTGGCCTGGTAAGGCTGCTCCCCCCTCAGGGGGAGGTGATCAAAGAGCAGGCCAATCAGATTATGTCAGAGGCAGTCCCTCTTCCCATGACTATGTAACCCACTTGGACACTAAACTGCCATGGGCTACATCTGTGCAGGAGTTCTAGGTTATCTCCATGCATGGTACTTGGTTGGAGCATGAGTGTCTGGGAAGACCCCTGTGTTCATATTTCTGGTTCTGTTGCTCTCCTTGTGAAGTTCCTGTCCACTCCAGATCTTACTATTTCCCACTTCTTACATAAGATTCCGTGCACATTGCCCAACAGTTGGCCATAAGTCTCAGCATCTGCTTTGATAGTCTGCAGGGCAGAGCCTTTCAGAGGCCCTCCGTGGCGAGTTTCTAGCTTGATTCCTGTTTTCTTCTTCTTCTGATGTCCTTCCTCTTTGCCTTTCAGGATGGGGATTGAGCATTTTGTCAGGGTCCTCTCTCTTGATTAGTTTCTTTAGATGTACAGATTTTAGTAGGTTTATCCTATATTACATGTCTATATGAGTGAGTATATACTGTGTGTGTCTTTCTGCTTCTGGGACAACTCACTCAGGATGATCCTTCCCAGATGCCCTTCAACTGAAGAATGGATGCAGAAATTGTGGTAAATCTACACAATGGAACATTACTCAGCAATGAAAAATAAGGAAATCATGTAATTTGCAGGTAAATGGTGGGACCTGGAAATGAAAAACATTTAAATAAGAATGACAGTCTAGTTTCTGGCTATTACAAATAAAGCTGGTATGAACATGGTTGAGCAAATGTCCTTGTTGTATAGTGGAACATTTTTTGGCTGCATGCAAAGGAGTCGTATAGCAGGGTCTTGAGATATGACTATTCTTAGTTTTCTGGGAAAGTACCAGATTTATTAACAAGTTTGCACACCCACCAGCAATGGAGGAGTGTTTCTCTTTCTCCACATCCTTGCCAGCATATGTTGTCTCTTGAGTTTTTTATCTTAGCCATTCTGACAAGTGTAAGATGGAATCTAGGAGTTGTTTTGATTTGCATTTCCCTCATGACTAAGGAAGTTGAGGATTTCTTTCTTTTTTTCTGATTTTTTTTCTTTTTAAATATATTTTTATTTATTTAGTACAGTTTATTCACTTTGTATCCCAGTATCCCACTTATTTCCTCCGGATCCTGCCCTCCCTCCCTCCCTCATCTCCTCTCATGCCTCTTCCCAAGTCCACTGATAGCGGAGGACCTTCTCCCCTTCCATCTAACCCTAGCCTATCAGGTCTCATCAGGAGTATCTTTCATAGTCTTGCTCTGTGGTCTGGTCAGGCTGCTTCCCCATCAGGGGAAGGTGATCAAAGAGCCAGCCACTGAGTTCACATCAGAGACAGCCCCTGCCTCCCATAATAGGGAGCCCATTTGGAGACTGAGCTGCCATGGGCTACCTCTGTGCAGGGGGTCCATGTTATCTCCATGAACGGTTCTTGGTTGGAGTATCAGTCTGAGAAAAAACCCTGAGGCCCAGAATTTTTGGTTCTATTGTTCTCCTTCTCCACCATTTGAGATTCCTTTTTTGAGAATTCTCTGTTTAGCTCTGCACACCATTTTTAATTGGTTTATTTGGTTTGCTGGTGTTTAATTTCTTGAGATTTTTATGTATTCTGGATATTAGCCCTTTGTCGGATGTAGGGTTGATGAAGGTCTTTTCCTAATCTGTAGACTGCCATTTCATTCTATCGATAGTGTCCTTTGCTTTACAGAAGCCTTTCAGTTTCGTGAGGTCCCATTTATTGATTGCTGATCTTAGAGCCTGTGGTGTTGGTGTTCTGTTCAGGAATTTGTCCCCTGTGCTAATGAGTTCAAGGCTCTTCCCCACTTTCTTCTCCAGCAGATTTAGTGTATCTTGTTTTATATTGAGGTCTTTGATCCACTTGGACTTGATTTTTGTTCAGGGTGATAAATATGGATCTCTGCATGTAGTGTCCCTCAGTTGAAGAATAGATAAAGAAACTGTAGGGTATTTACACAATGGAATAATACTCAGCCATTAAAAATTAGGAAATCATGAAATTTGTAGGCCAATGGATGCAACTAGAAAAGATTACCCTGAGTGAGGTAACTCAGACCCAGAAAGACACACTTATAAGCAGATTTTAGTCATATAGTACACCATAGACATACTACAATGCACAGACCCCAAGAAGATAAATGACAATGGATATCCTAGGCTTCATGTTGGCCCACTGGTTAGGGCAGTGGGGGATATCTCTGATATGACTATGTTGCCTGCTTTCTGATCACTTTCTCCCAATGAGACTTCCCTATAAAGCCACAGGGAAGTAAGATGAACTCAGTCTTCATGTGAATAGATGAACTGGGGTGTCTGGGTAACGGGGGAGGGGATGAGGAGAGAGGGTTTGACTGTGAGAAGTGGAGAGAGGGGTCTGTGACCAAGATTTAAATTAAATTAATAATTTTAAGAAAGAATGACATTCTTGTATAAAAGCAGATAACCATTTGATAAATATTTATCAGGAAAATGTAAAAGAAAGTAATCAGTTGCACATGAAATGGCTCCTAGAATTGGAAGACAGGTAGACATAGTTCTCTCATGCCCTTCTTCCTCCTCATCTTCATCTTCTTTTTCATTCCCATCTATAAGGACTCACTTTGTAGTCCTAAATGACTGAAAACTTGAGATTCTCCTGCCTCAGCCATTTAAGTACCATTATTATAAATGTGTACTACCTTCACCATTTAGAATTCATCCCAGTCATTAAAATTTATGTTTTCTGGACATTGTTGTAGTGAGAAGTTTGATTTCCTTGAAAGTTGGGTTATGTAATATGAATATGCTTTTGTTTTAATCCCAGGTATGGGATGATGTAGGGATGCTTCAGATGCTCCATAACCTCTAACTATGAATTGTCTTTTGTTCTAGGTGAGGTGTGATTTTTCCAGCTTCAGAGAATTAATATTTGGGGATCTGGGGGATTCTTGAGAGTATATATAACTGAGAAAGCCCCTAGAGGGCCTGGCTGGCTCCTGCTTCTCCTGCTGCTGCACCTGCTGTTTCTGTTTCCTGCTGCTGCTGGTTCCTGATGCTGTCTTTGTTTTTGTTGCTTGCCAGATTGGTGGACTGCTGAACTGCTGATTTCTGGATTGCTGGTTGCTGGTTGAAGATATCCTGATGATGAAGATTGGACTTGCTCCAAGGAATTCCATGTCCCTAAACATCAGAATATAGTCTAAAGAGATTGACAGCCTCTTTACTCTCTAACCTTCTTCTTTGTTTCCTTCGTGTTGTGGGATTGGAAGGGATGGTGGTGGGGAAGGGGGCTAGATTTAAGAACCCAAAAAAGTAGCCAAAAATATGATTGCAAGTGGTACCCCATGCTGGTCACTAATTATAGCCGGACTTTCTTGGACCCACCAATGGTATGAATAATGACACGGAGGCATATTAATATCTTAATGCTTAGTTCTGTAGCTGGGTAGACACTCAGCTGGCTCATCTAAATTATCCTGACTGTTCTAGGCCATGAGTTGCAATATGCATAGTGCTTTACCTCTCTGCTCCTGTTCATGTCACTGAACCTCTGTGTTCCACTTTTGAACCTTCAGGGCCTACCTCTTCTTCCCAGAGTCTCTTTCTCCCCCAGAAGCTCCACTTTTCCTTTCATGCTCAGATGCTGGCCGTCAGATATTTATTAAAGCCAATCCAACACAACTCTCAATTGCCTTAGGCAGGTTAAAAAGGAACAAATATTTAAAAAATGTGAGACCAGTGGTGGGCCATAGCTCTCAGCCAGAACAGAATTAAGAACTGAATACACAGAGACACATCTTTACACAATGTACCCCAGCACATTGTAGCACTGGCCATCATAATGAACTCCATTATTTTGTATGAGTCACATGCACCAATAGAAGAAAATTTTATATAAAATATGATATACGTGTAGAAGAAAGAATTATATATAGGTTAAAAATAGTTCAATGAAAAATAATAATGTAAAACAGCGCCTTCCTTATAGAGCTCATTAAATACCAAAGGTGCCTGTTTTTAGTATAAATAGGATTTCAATTATTTCAAACATGTATAGGACAGGCAAAACACTTGGAGCATACATAAAGGTTTTTATAGAAGTAGAAATTGAAGATCAATGACAGAAAGTGAATGAGTGCTACAGATGGAATTGGGACAAGTCCCCCAAATTATTTTGCTCTAATTTATAATTCTGCCCCAGCCACAATGCAGAGAAGACATTATTAAAGTTCCAGGAGCGCCCATGTGGGGAAGCAAAGAAGTGTTGTCCTTGACACTGACCCTGAATCACTCTGTTTTTATCTCCAATTTCCACTTGTTACTTCATAGTACAGAGAACAATTACTTAGCTTCTTGTGCCCTACGAATCACACTTCTAAAACCAGAATAATACTACAAATTAACTCAGAAGTATTTTTGTGGGGACTCAGTGAATATATTTGTTTAAGACATCTGAAGCAACACACTCTCTGCAATAAACTTCCAACAATGATATCTGTTATTTCTCTTAAATTCCATTAGTAATATTTTTGTTGTTCATTTTTATTAATTGCTTAAAATTTTTCATTGAGTCTCAACTCTTGGTAGGTCTTTATGTTTAATTAAAACCCAGCACTGAAAAATGGCCCACTTCTCAGTAAATGTTTTTATAATTAGGGTTGGGGAAAAACCCAGTGAAAATGATTTAACATCCCTGTAAATACTCATTGTTTTCCCAGAACTGGCATTTTGCAAATGGTCATATTTTCAGTTTTAAACAAAGCTAATGCTCAATAAGCAGAATAAGGGATTTAACTTCTCTGTTTTGAGATGGAGTTACATTTTCAGAAAACACTTTAAAGTAATTATAGACACAAGTATGATTTCAAGTGATGGAATGACAGGCAAAGAGATGAAAAGAGGAAGGGAAGAGTTGCTACCATTGCTTGTCAATAACTACTCTAATTTCTTTAGCCAAGGTTATTATGAAATATTCGACCATATGCCAGCAACATCCCTGGTGTGCAACTGCATTGCATAGGGTTGGCACATACTCATTTTCTTCCTCTTAGACACAGTAAGTCAATAGAGCAATCACATAAGATAATTACAGAATTAGAGGGGGCAGATGACAGGAATTAAAATTTCAGAATACTCTACAAGTTAAAATCATAAATATTCTACCTACTTAAAGACATATGTACATTTGCATTGAACTTTCACGGTCACTTGCATTTCTGCCCACCTGTTTGTCTGTGTGGATACACAGATTCTGTGGGGCAGACACACACAACAATAAAACCTATAATTTTATAGTCCTGCCATTTTGCCTAAGGGCTTGCTCAAATTTATTCACTCTGTAACCTTGTTTATTACTTCCACATGATTCTGGAGAACATTCTCTCCCACCTCCAAACCCACACTCCATTTAAATCACATTCACTTCTGCATTTTGCACACAGTGAAATATTCAAGCAAAGATTTAGCTTGGAATGCGATGCCTCACAGTAAATTGGGAATAAATTACCCATGTAGTTCATGCACATTGTGTGGGCATTAAATGAGGAAGCAAAGTTATAGTTAAAAAGGAAAAAAAAAAAAAAGAACATCTGTGCATGCCTCAGTGCTAAGTATGTTTGATAGCACAGGGAGGAGGTTGATTCAATTGGCCTGAAGACAATGCATACATTATAGAAGAGTCTTCAGTGAGGATTTTATGTCAGACTTTTTACAGATAGTCTCTGTCTCTTTCTACTATAATCAATTTGTACTTTTTTTTTTAAAGAAATGTGTTTTCTTTATCTTATGTGTATAAAAGTGTTTTGCCTGCCTCAGTGTACTTCGGCTCACACAAAACAGAGGAAAGCATCAGATCTCCTGGGACTGGAGCTACAGATGGTTATGAGCTGCCATGGCAGTGCTAGGAAGTGAAACTAGATCTTCTGGAACAGAAGCCAGTTTTAACTGCTGAGATACTTCTCCAGGTCCACACGTTTATATCTTGACACTAGAGTCAAACTATCAAAACAAAAGGCTAGACTTCCAATTATCTTCCTGTGTTCTCTAAGTTAGCAAAAGACATATTATTGTATTATGTGGAAGGGTGTTCTACTTGCATGCATATCTGTGTGCTATGTGTGTACAATTGCAGGCAAAAGACAGAAATTCCAGTCATCTGAAACTAGAGTTACAGACAGTTGTGTGCTGCCATATAAGTGCTGGGAACCAAGCCTGGGTTCTACGGAAGAACAGCTAGCACTTTTAACTGTTGAGCTCTCTCTAGCCCCTCTACGTGAGTTTATAAATGAAACAATTTGTAATATAGATATATAAATGGTACTTTCATATAACTTATTAACAATGTTATTATTATTATTATTATATTATTATTGAAGGCTCATAAACTTTAATCTTTCATTATTATGATAAATCCATTAGAATTAAACATATCACTGAAAAAAATTTTTATTCCCTCATTAGATGACAACTTAAAAGCATTAATTTTCTAATTATTAAGATAAGAAAAACATCTTTAACAATAAGCAGAAAACAAAAATACCATAAAAAGAACTATGTAAGGTAGATAGTCCTACACTGTGTTTTCAGTTAGAATCCAACTTTATGTAAAATTTTGTATTGGAGATTATGATTTCTAAGGTCAGGAATTTTGAGTCAGTAATAAAATATTAATCATTTTCATCATTGATAATAGTGGTGATGAGCTCTGTCACTCCCACTGGTGTTTCCTTAAATAAGGACCATTTCTTCTCGCTTTTTTTTTTTTACTTCAGGAAATTAAGCACATAATAAGACCACATTCTATCCCCAAATAGCAGCACAGTTACCAGGGCTGGACTGTACGTGGTTGGTCCACTTGAAAAGCACCGAATTTTTCTTTTAAAACTGTAAAATATACTTTAAACAACTCAAAAGTCATAGTATGATGGTGTCACTAAGGCTTTGTCTTCTAGGTCAACATATATGTGAAGGACTTTCAGCAGCTGTGAGAAGAAATCACTGTATCTTGAAAAGGCGAGAGGGGAATCCACCATATGCACCACACAGAGGAGAGTTAACAGCATGCAAAATGTCGACCTCATTCATTATGCATATCACAACACAGATTAGGAACAACAAATACGAACTTCAACTTCATTCTTCCATTCTCTTACACACTTGCACATCTATTTGTAATGGTCCTTAGTTTAGTCTTTTTCTTCTGCTCATTTTGAAGAAGAGACAGAGAAGTTCTTAGGCCATGAGGTGCATGCAGAATTTCAACCCAGTTGCCTGTGGCAGTGGATCTCACCATGTCTTACACTGCCAGATACACTGGTACCCTCAGGCCAAGAAAGACTGCAAAGATGAAAGCTTCCTTTCACCCCTCCATTTCTTTTTTCCTTCCAACATTATGTCAAAATCAAACAAAACACATCTAATAGAGTCTAAGTTACAATGCTACGGAACCAGACTTACAGTGCAATGAATGTGGCAATAAAAGAACAGCCCAGTTACAAGGCATTGTTATTTTTGGACTCTTCTTCCTTTGGTTGTTTCTGTTGTAGAAAATGAATCTAAGATTTTTGTTTCTCACACAGAAAAGGATTCAGTCCTGGGGCATTCTAGAATGGACAGCTCAAGAGCAGCATCAAGAACAGTCTCTTTTTATAACTTGAATTCATTTTCTTTGAGCAGTGTCATTCCTTGTGTGGAAACTTCCAGAGAAAAATGATTAGGCTATGAGGTAGAAAGGAAGAAACAAAAGGACCTGGTGCTTCTACCTGTTTAAAGGAAAGCATTTAACTTTAAATCTTAGGTTTGCATTTGGTCCAAACATAAAAGATTCTACCACCTATACAGCATGCCTATCACATACATGCTAAGAAGATTCATGGCTGTGATGGTTAACTTGTTTGTATATTTTACTCTATATTGTGTCACAGTTTAGTTCAAAAACAGTTTCAAAGATTTTAGGTTTTTACAAAATCACACTGTTTCATGCTGTTTTCAAAACTGTGTTCTTCAACCTCTTAGTATTTGCTTTTGAGAGTTTCTTGCTCATGACTTGTTAGTGATCCTATGCCAACAACTTTCTGTGGTATTCATATACATGTTCATGGTTAATAGTTATTAGTACTTGTTATTAAGTTATTGATTATGCATCTTCTTTTATTAAGCACCTGCAGAAACACTGTTCCACTTTTTAAAACATGCCTTTTTATCACTTAATTTGAAGAATCATACTTTTTTATATAAATGAAGACTTTATTTTCATTTATATCCTATTATTTATTTTAGAATTATCATTAATTTATTATAGTTTATTCACTTTGTATCCTGGCTGTAGCCCCCTCCTTCATCTCCTCCCAGTCTCATCCTTCTTTCCTCTTCATCGGTCTATGCCCCTCTCCTAGTCCACTGATAGGGGAGGTCCTCCTTCCCTACTATCTGAACCTAGCCCATCAGGTCTCATAAGGACTATATAGATGCTCTTTCTCTGTGATCTAGTATGGCCACCTTGCCAGGGGAAGGTGATCAGAGAGCCTGCCACTGAGTTCATGTCAGGGACAGCCCCCACTCCACTTACTAGGGAACTCACATGGAGACTGAGCTGTCCATGGGCTATATCTGAACAGGGGATCTAGGTCTTTCCCATGCATGGTCCTTGGGTGATTCATCAGTCTCTGCAGGACCCCCTGGGCCCAGATTTTTCGGTTCTGTTGGCCTTCTTGTGGAGTTCCTGGCCCCGCCAAGACTTTCTATCTGCCCTTTTTCCAGAAAATTGCCTGGACTCTGCCCAATTGGCTCTGAGTCTCAGAATCTGTTTTGATTCCCTGATGGGTAGAGTCTTTCAGAGGCCCCCTGTGGAAGGCTCCGTCCTGTTCCCTGTCTTCTCTTATTTCTGATGTCTATCCTTTTTTGCCCTTCTGAATGAGGATTAAGCCTGAAGAGTTATTCTTATATTATTAATACTCTCTGCCTTTTTCTAGGTTATTCGTGTTGGTAATAGTTTTCCTCAGAAAATCCCTTGATTGTTTTCTTAAAATTATAAATTTTTTGAGCATATTACCATGTCTGGCTTTTTGGAAATGACTGTTATTGATTCAACTCAGGCTCTCATGCTTGTTTTTAAAATCTCAGTACTGGAGAGGCAGAGACAAATAGATCACTTTAGTTGGTTGACCTGATAGACTAGTTTAATTTATAGGCTTGTCATCACAATGCGCCCATGTTTACAAAAGTAAGGTGGCTAAGCCCTGAAAAATGACCCTTGAGGTTGAACTCTGGCTCCAGATACGTATACATTGTGCATACATATGCTTGCCTACCTGTATGCAAATGTGTACCTACACAGACAACATGCAAATACTTTAATTTAAAATAACTATGTTGAAATGAGACACATTTACATATAATAGATGTATTTTGCTTAACAGTTTTTTTTGGTGAAATGAATATCCATGTAACCAGCAGTGTAACTAAGTGTGAGAGATTTTACCACACCAGAATCTTTCTTCGTGATCTTTTATGGCCATCCTTCTTTCAGAAAATCAAAAGTCTTTATCTCCCATATGTAAGTTTAAAGATTTTAATATCGTAAAACATTTCAGAAGAAGAATATTTTTTTTAGGTTGAGCCCCTGTTGTCCAGTAGGTGCCATTCTGTCTATCACAGTTCTTTTGTTTTGTGCTAAATAGTAATTCAACACATGAATACATGAGAATTTGTTGGTGTTTTTTACTTACGTTGCTTCCGCCATGAGACTAGAATAAATAGAGGTGGTTTGAACACTTATGAAATTTCCATTTTACTCTTCATATTTAATTTTTATTTTTATTGAAAATGTATTTTTTTCATACAGTATATTACAATTAAAGCCCACCTGTACTATTCCCAGTTCCTCCCTGGCTTCCCTCCTATCTGGATCCACATACCTTTTTCTCTTGTTAGAAAACAAATAGGCATCAAAGGAATAATAATAACATGAAATAAAATATAATAAGATGAATCAAAAAGACTACATAGGTTACTCTCATATATGTATATATTATAGGAAACTTCAACTGATACAGGGTTCCATATGACCCCTGAATTGGACCTTGCTTGGTTTTAGCTCATCCTTTCCTGCATTTTCTCACTCCTCACTCTCTACCTTGAATCTCCTTATCTGATCTCCCAATTTCAGTGCCCCACCCCATCTCTCCATAACTACCTATTCTATTTTTCCTTGTTAGGGAGATCCATTCTTTTTCTCTTGACCCTTACTTTACACCTAACCTCTGTTTTCATACAGATTGCAGCTTGCTTATCAATGACTTTACAGTCAACTTTTGCATGTAAATGAGTATATAACATATTTATTTTCCTAGGTCTAAATTACCTCACTCAGAATGAACTCTTTCTAGCTCACTCACTTGATTTTGTTTTTAACAGCTGAGTAATATTTTTTTGTGTAACTGTACGACATTTTCTTTATCCATTCATCTGTTGACAGACACCTAGTTTGTTTCTAGTGTCTGACTACTGCAAGTAGAGAAGAAATAAACACGGCTAAGCAAGTGACTCTATAGTAGGTTGTGGAATTTGGGAGTATATGCAAAAAAACAGTATATCTGGATCTTGAGGTAAATATACCCCAAGCTTCCTGTGGGAGCACCACACTGATTTTAATGGGGTTTTACAAGTTATTCCTTCCACAAGGAATTCGTGAGTGTTCCCTTACTGTTTTTATGCCAATACCACAGGTTTTTTTTAATCATATAACTCTGTATTATAATTTGAGATCAGAAACTGTGAGAAATCCGACAGTTCTTTTATTATTCATTACTGTTTCAACTATCCTAGTTTTGTTGTTGTTTCCAGATGAAGATGAAAATTGTCTTTTAGAAGTTTCGTAAGATTTGGGTTGGAATATTAGTGTGGATTGCATTAAATTTGTAGATTGCTTTTGGTAGGATGGCCTTTTTTTTTATATTTATTCTAATGATCTGTGAATATGAGAGCTTTTTCCATCTACTTTTATTTTCTTTCTTCAGTGCTTATAGCTTTTATTATATATTCTCTCACTTGCTTTATTAGTATTACCCTAAGATAATTTATAGTATTTGAGGCTAGATGGAAAAGTGCGGGTTCCCATGATTTCTTTTTTTTTTTTTTTTTTTTTTTTTTTTTT
>REGO01000023.1:2317071-2350817 GCA_010120015.1 Rhombomys opimus | reverse complement strand
TGAAGGGTGTTGTTTCCCTAATTTCTTTCTCAGCCCATTTGTCGTTTGTATATAGGAAGATCACCAACTTTTGTGAGTTAGTTTTGGAGCCTGATACATTGCTGAAAATGGTTATGAGACATAGGAGTTTCCTGGTGGAATTTTAAGGATCATTTATGTAAAGTATCTTATCATATATGAATAAAGACCCTGACTTCTTTGTTTTCTACTTGCATGCACTTGATCTCCATCAGTTATCTTACTGTTCTAGCTAAGACTTCAAGTAGTATGATGAGTAGGTATGGAGAGAGTGCCCACCTTGTGTTGTTTCCAATATGATTGGGAATGCTTTTGTTTTGTTTTCTCTTCATTTACGTTGACATTGGCTGTATTACTAGATAATATGACAGATGCTTTCGTGTATGAATCATACCTATTGATTTAAATATAAATCATTTCTGAATACAGTTCTATGAAATTTTTTCTCTTTCTTTTGAGACTTTTTGAATTTTTCTCATACTTTAGTTGTAAGCCATCACCAGCAGAGACTACAGTAACTAGTGTTTGTGTTTAGAACGGGAGTTGTCCCTCTGGTTTACAATGGACAATAGGTTGTTTCACAGCAGTTTCTTATTGGAAAGAGAATGTGGTATTATACAGCTTGTGGTGGGCTTGCCAATATTCCCATATTTCTTAACAATTGTCTTCATATCGTCATACTAGGAAGGCCTAAACTTTCATATGCCCTGGTCTCAGATCAACCAACTCAGTCCACCAAGACCTCATGGGCATAACTTACAGTGTTTGCTGTTCTATCTGTATCACCCGCCACCGTGCAGTCTGTGAAGTCCTAAGGGATAGTGGATTTTCTTTCTCTTGATTGTCCTTCCTTCAGATACCCAAAACCTGAGAATCTGTGCTGCTGAGGGCGCCTTAGTTATCTTATCCATATCTAAATGGCAATTGTCAGGGGCTCAGAGTGCTGGAGTATTGCAAGGATCTTCAGTTCTCTGCCATTCTTGTAATTCTGTTAACCACGCCCTGCTAGGCCCAAGAATAGCGTAATAGTTACCTTAAAATAAAATAGCGTAATAGTTACCTTAAAATAAAAACTGACATCAATTTGATCATGAAGTTATAAATTAAACTATGTCATTCTGAACATGAATAATCTATCAGTGAAAGACAATGGATAAGACATTTACTAAAATGAAAAAGGTGGTTAAGGCTCAGTGGATTGTAGCTCAGTGGATGTATGTTCATGAACATGGGTCCTGTTCTTATATTTCAACCTATAGTATCACAGAAGAGAAAACGGGAAGAGAAGTGGGATGTATTGACAAGTGCTAAAGTCAGTTTGCAGGACATTATTCTTGTGAATATGCATAAAATATATGACAATTGGAGTACGTGTATATCACTGTGTATGCATTATTTAAAACGTATAAATGTGCAGGTCAGAGTGAAAATGAAAAGCTGTCACCTTGGTTACTGTTAAGACAAGGATAAGATTGGAATGAATCAAGAGAAAGTAACTTTAGTTTATATTACATATTTGTGCTAAAAAACTGGCGATTTTTGAGCCTTAATCATTTAAACGTTAATTTAAAAATATTTTGATTACTTTGACACTTCAAAACTGCAAAAAATAATGACAAAATATCTATATATTTAATAAATATAAATATGGCTACATTGAACTGCTCGACGCTCCAAATGAATTGCCAAAATCATAACAAAACCAGAGGATTTTTATTCATAAATGTTATGTTAAAAAGCAAAACAAAAAATAAAGAAGATATAATTGGGCTGATCTGAACAGATGGCGTGGTGTTAAAGATAAGAATACAAATATTTCACACTGAAATTATTTTTGACTTTACAAACAAGGAGATAAACACTTTATAAAAAGAGGATAAATTGCACATTTAAAATGGAGAGATCTTAATTTAAAGTTAAGATTGAACACAACAGAGATCCATATTCACGTAAAAAGTCACCCTCTTCCCATGGCATGCAAAAAAATAAAAAAAAGAATGTGAAGTGATTATTACAAACATTTGAGAAAACATATTTAAGAACAGATGAGAAGATTTCAAAATGTAAAATCTGGAGAAACGGTTAAGCATGTTATCATGAAATAAATGAAATTATTTAATATACTGCAAAAAATTGAAAAAAATAGTACCTTGTCTGGGTCATTAGAGTTTAAATATATTGGTCTCTAGAAATCAAAACTGGTTCACTGAGTTAAATGATTAAACTAAAATGTTTCTGTGGTAACTCTAAAAGTATGACAAAACTACGTTAATGATAATGGGTAGCTTCTTCCAGTGATGAAAATTTGTTTGAATTAAACCCATTACATGTTCAGTATAAAGTCTGGCTTAATGGCAATAGAATTTAACCTCTAAGTTTAGATGCCAAAACAGATCAGAATGTGTTTTTTACACTTTGAATAATATTTTTAAATAACTATGAATTTCAAACATGCATATAACACGCTATGGTTATATTTTTTACTGCACCTCTTGCTCTAAACTCTGATACACACTCCTCTCTAAACCCCTCCCAACCTCATGTCCTTCTATTCTATTTTATGTATTTCACTGATTGCAATGTGTCCTGCCTATATACTCAGGGGTATTGGGATAACTACTGTCATGTAGCAACCTACTTAGGGCCACATCCTTAAAGAAAAGCGACTGTCCTTTGCCTAGAATTCATCAACTGTCAGCTTCTTCTTAACTTGGTGTAGGATTTCATACGTTCATATCCCTTCCATACTGGAATGTTAACAGCCACTGTGAGTTCATGAGTATAACATTCCTGTCATGTCCTGATACACTCTCCTGAGTCGTCTTTACTTCTGGCTCTTATGACATTTCTGTACATTCCTTCACACTGCACCTTGAGTCCTGGGATTGAGTATAAATATAGCATATAAATATAAAATGTAAATGCTTCATTTAGAGTTGAGCACTCCATTGACACGTATTCTCTGAGCTTTAACCAGTTGTAAGTATCTGCGTTATGTTTCATTCACTGCACAGAGAAATTTCTCTGATGAGGTCAAGGAGCTACAATAAACTATGGGTAGAGATAAAAGAAATTTAAGAGCAGTCTTGTGGTATCAATATCCACTGTGCAAAAGAGGAATAGTAAGGTAACCAACCCATAATCCTACGAGCTTTTCTGCTATGAGTTCTTGACAAGAATTATAGCACAAGGCCTGTCTTCCATCCTGTGTAGGAGTCTTAAATGAAAGTAGAAAGCGGTTGTTAGACCTATAATATTTGTACCACTAGTGCATCCATGGACATAGCTTACCAAACCAGCTGTTATTGTAGCTCCCACAGTTAAAAGCTGGGTAAGAATGTTGATGACTTTTCTTCCTAACTGTCTGCACAGTAACTTTTGGAATTATGAAACTAGCCAGCAGGGAGAAACGCTTTCTAGTCATATCCAATTTTATTTTCCCAAATCCACGAACCCGAATTTGTGGTATCTTCAGCGGCAAGGTTATGCTGTTAAGTTATAGTTAGCAAGCAAGAACAACAGAAATAGCCTGCATTATTTTTGAGGGTCTGTGGAACACCTCTCACCACTAACTGGAGAAGAGGTATTCTATTCATAGCACTGGGCTTTTACTTGTCAATCTGTGGTTTCTGGGAACATTATATTCTATATAGGTTAACCTCAAATACATGTGTTTGTGGTTTATAAAATACCAGATTTTCATGTGGGTTTAAAAAATTAGAAGATGAAACAGAATGAATGACTGTTCTTAATTGCAGCGTTAGGGATAGCAGAGCCCTGAATATGTGTCTCAGAATAAGAAAATGGCCAGTTAAGACTCCAAATCTCTCATTGCTAGCAATCTTAGCTAGGATCACCCTCATAGATTTCTGGGAGTTTACATTGTCCTGGGTTTCTAGATCATTCTAAAGATTCCTCCTACCCCCCACTGCAATCCAGTTGTCTCCCCTAGTACTCTCTCCCTCCATCCTGCCCCAACCTCATTTCTTTTTAAAAATTATTTTTTTTTATTTTTTATATTAGTTACAGTTTATTAACTTTGTATCCCAGCTGTAGCTCCCTCCCTAATTCCTTTCCAATCCCACCCTCCCTCCCTCCCTCATCTCCTACCTGCCCCTCTCTAAGTCCACTGAGAGGGGAGGTCCTCCTCCCCTTCCATCTGACCCTAGCTTATCAGGTCTCTTCAGGACTGGCTGAAATGTCCTCCTCTGTCCAACCTCATCTCTTCTGTTCCCATTCTCACCCTTCTCTCACCCATTCCCCTCCCTCCATCTACCCCAATGCTAACCTGTTTCTCCTTTTCAGTGAGGTTCAATTGTACCCCCTTAGGCCTTCCTTGTTACTTAGCTTCTTTGAGTCTGTGATTAGTAGCATGTTTATCCTGTACTTTATGGCCAGTTCCTGTTTATAACTGAGTGCATAACATGTTTGTCTTTCTAGGTCTGAGTTACCTCACTTAAAATGGTATATTCTAGCTTCATCTAGCTTGTCTGCAAATTTCATGATGCCATTGTTTTAAAGGGCTCAGTAATACTCGGTTGTGTAAATGTAACAGAATTTCTTTATCCATTCTTCATTTGAGAGACATCTAGGTTGTTTCCATTTTCTGTCTATAAAACTGCTATGAACATGTTGAGCTAGTGTTCTTGTGGTATGGTGGAGTATCTCTTGGTTCTATGCCTAGAAGTGGCATAGCTGGGTCTTGAGGTAAATCTATCTCCAATTTTCTGAGAAACCATCAAATTGATTTCTAAAATGGTTGTGCATGTCTGTATTTCCACAAAAAATGGAGAAGTGTTCTCCTTGCTCCACGTCCTCACCACCATGAGCTGTTGTTTGAGTTTATTTATTTATTTATTTATTTATTTATTATTTTTTATTTTTCTTAACCATACTGATAGATGTAAGCTGGAATCTCAGGGTTGTTTTGATTTGTATTTGAATCAACTGTCTCCTGTAACCAGTCTGTTGGTCCCTGCTGTTAAGGTCAAATTCTGACATTACTGGGAAGACCCTCAGCTTGGTTTCCTCCTCTCTGCCTGAGCTGGGGATTCTCCAGATCCTCTAAGGAGTGTCACATATCCCTCAGGGAGATTACAGGCCCAACCGTTTCCCCATAAGAAACCCAGTTCAGTTTGTGGGTTGTATCTGTACCTTAAAGATCAGCCTCTAACATGCCTCTAATCCTACCTGGAGTTCCTTCCTCTCCTCCACCCATAGGATAATTAAGTACTTCATTCCCCTTGTGATAGAACTGTGTTCCTGCATGTCAATGAGTTATCCTTGGCACTCTTAGCTCCAGTGAATTAAACACATTCACCCCTGAAACTCCTTCCACTGCCCAGGGTTTATAATGTCCCTGATTCATGAAATAAATGTTCTCTCACTCCATTCCTCCACCATTGTTGGCAAGCAGGCGTCTTCAAGGCCATCCCCTAGGATGGACATCAGGCACCTCCTCTGCCACCTCCAGGAACCCAGGAACAGCAGGACACATTACCACCAGCGCCATACAAGCATGACACTTTACCAAGCCACGTGTGCCCTTAGGCACATGCACTAACTCACCTTATAGAAGGACTTGCCCCTCCCTCCCTCCCCGTCTCTTTCCCACCCTACCCAGCTACAGTCTCTGTAATCCCTCCTCTCCCCTAATGAAACCTTTCATACAGACCTGTCACATGGAGGGATTTATGAATCCACCGCATAGCTCCACTGCATAAATCCCAACGACCGTGACCCATGAACTTCTGAGATTCACTCCTTCTTTGCTGAATCTTCGAATTCTCATTCCAAACCAGGCTTGCTAGGGTTGTGTCTCCATCACTGCTGCCAGTCACCCCGGTTGCTGCTTCCTTTCCGACCCCACCCACTGCAGTTCATCTGTGGAAGCAGGTTGCTGCCTGTTCCACATGCTCAGACCAGGCCCTCCTTGCCTCCTGGCTCAGGTTTCAGAGCTCTGAGCTCCCCCCATGCTACCTGGCCTGGTGCTGGCAGCCCAGCTAAAAGAGCAGTAACACTTACTGTGGTGAAATCTTTTCTCCAGAACCTCTGGCTGAACAGGAGATCTCTGGCATGGATCTGGGTTCCCTGTTTCACTCTTCGCAGCCTAGGGACCATCATTCCTAGGCGAGGCAGACCTCTGAACGCCTGCCTCACCCTTTTCCACCCTGAAGTCTTTGGTTGGAGTATGAGTCTCTTGGAAGTTCCCTGTGTTCAAATTTTCTTGTTCTGTTGTTCTCCTGGAGAGATGGCTCAGCCGTTAAAGGCTAGGCTCACAACCAAAAATATAAGAGTAAAGATCATCTTAAGTGAAGCAGAGAGACACACATGGTATATACTCACTCATGAGTGGTTATTAGACATATAAAATAGGATAAACATACTAAAATCTATACTCCCAAAGAAGCTAGAACAAGGAAGACCGAAGGGAAGATGATCAGTTTGCATTTGGAAAGGCAAATGGGATAGATATCCAAAGCAGGAGAAGACAGGGAACAGGACAGGAGCCTACCACAGAGGGCCTCTGAAAGATTCTACTGATCGAAGCAAAGGTTGAGACTCTTAGCCAAACTTTGGGCAGAGGGCATGGAATTTTATGAAAGAAGGAGGCGTTGGGTGGGGAGAAGTCCTGGAGACAACAGGAGCTCCAAAATGAAGCCAACAAAGCCAAAACACCTGGGTCCTGGGGTCCTGGGGTCCTGCAGAGACTGATACCCCAACCAAGGACCATGCATGGAGAGGACCTAAAACCCCTGCTCAGATGTAGTCCATAGATTCAGTATCCAAGTGGATTCCCAAGTAAGGAGAGCAGGGACTGTCTCTGGTATGAACTCAGTGGCAGGCTCTCTGATCACCTCTCCCTGGGGAGTGAAGCCTTGCCAGGCCACAAAGGAAGATAATGCAGCCAGTCCTGATGAGACTAGAGTCAGATCAAAGGGGAGGAGGATGTCCCTCATCAGTGGACTAGGGAAGGGGCATAGAGGAAGAAAAGGGAGGGACGGTGGGATTGGGAGGAGATGAGGGATGGGGCTACAGCTTGGATACAAAGTGAATAAATTGTAATAAAAAGAAATAAAAAAATTAAAAAGAAAAGGATATCTATTTGGTGGTGTCAGTCCTTCATCCACCAGGGAAGTGATCCAGTAAATTCAATGTTTGTATTTTTTTCTTTTTTCTTCACAGTAGCTGCATGGCTTTAATAGGCACCAGGAATACCATTTCATGTTTAAGCTCCTTGAGCCTCATATGAACTCAATAAATAATAAATTTCTCCTTCCTCTTTCCCGTCTTTTTTCTCTCAATTTGAAGAGAGGAAATGGTAAACATTGTAGTTAAAAACCTTGGATAGAGCAGGGACTCCTACATATAACTTATTTGTTTATAGTTTTAAGGCTCTGAGAATTTACCTTGCTTTCAAATTGCTATTGCTTCTGTCTTGGGAAGTTAGAGGTTACAGTCCACCATGTCTGGATAGTTCTCCCAATGAAAGACTCCCTTTCTCAGCAAGGGGCTTCTTTATCTCTACCTAAATTCATCTGGAGAGTGTCTCTAAGCACTGTCCCCTGCTCCTGAGGAAGGTCACATAGCCATGGCCAAAAGTCAGGTTCAGCTTCCTTTCTTCTGAAAAGAACCTACCCTGAGAAGTACCTACCCAGTAAGTTCTTACCATTTTCCTGAAATGTAAAGCACTCCTGGGACCTCAAGCCCCAGCCCCTCATAACCCTACCCTGGGAACCCCTCACCCTATGAACTAGATAACCTTTGTTCAACCCTGAATAAAGTTGATCTGTCTTGCTTGAAGCTAGTTTTACTCCCTTTGCCCTTGAAGATCAGTATTGGCTGATAATCCCTGGGGAAAGAAATGGCCGCAGTGTAAACTTAAGGAAGAAAGGTGGGATTTCCTATGTTAGGACCATTTATCATTCTAATAAATGCCATTAGGTGGAGAATAATCATTTGGCACTTTATTCTTAAAATCTAAAGTTTCTGGTGGGCTAGTTGCATGAGCATGTACTAGAGAAGATGACCCTGTATCTCAAAGAATTCTTTCTCCTAACACCCATGAAAGCTTCTGGTAGGGCATCAGCATACCAAACTCCGATGCTAACTACTACATTGACAGTGCATGGAAAATGACCTGCAGTTGGAACCTTCCATCCCCAAAATTTCCTTTCTACTGTATCAAGCGCCAACCTCCCTAAGCCATATGGAGATATTTTTTACTTCTGTGGAGATACCCCTGTCCTTCATCATTCTGATTAAAGGACAATATGTGTCTGTGGAGGCCTGTAGACTTTCTTAGAGTTTTGTGTTGCCTCTTTAAATCCTGATTTAACAACACAAAGCTGGTGATAACAAATCACTTCTGTGTATGTGAAATCTGAAGAAGCACCTTTGGGATGTTTAGGGAGAAGCATTTCATGGGGTTCAGAGATGAATCTATGTTGACAAGGTCCACGGAAAATTTGAAGATTCTTGAGCAAATATCCCAGCTTCTTAGCCTGCTTCTTTTTCTTTTACTGAGAAGTGTTTAGTATTCACATGAAAACCACTGTTTTCATCTCTGATTTAAGGCATTTCTACCCTTTCCTACCATTTCAAATGTGCAGCAAATTCTAGAGCCCTTTATTGCCTCTTGCTTTCTGTAGCGTTCACCCTAACAGTGACCATACTCAATTTTGCCAGTTGGTCTGAGGTTTACATTAAAAATAATTTGACATTCATTAAAGTATTGTTTTGTCTCCAAAAAATAAAAATCACAACTTAAAGCAAGGGTTGATATATGTGACCCATTCCTTCATTCAATCAGTCATTCATTCAACAAATATTAAATGTCTAGTATATGTTAGGGCATTTCCAGCTACCTTAGAGTTGTTAATTGATGAAATGAGGACAGAATTCTTCCTGTGGATACATGATAAGCAGGGAAACATCACTAAATATATTTCATGTTGAATTAATGATTCCATTAGTATATTCATCTTCAGCATTTCCCTAGTTCTTCCAAAGTGTTAACTTGTGGCTTTTAAAATTATTACACTTATTTACATACCATCATCCAACCTAATGTTAGAATCTAACTATAAAAATAAGATTTCCTTTCCAATATAAATTTCGTATTTTCCAAAAGCCTTCAACACATTTTTACCCAAAGAGTTGACAGTCACAAATTCTAGCACTGCAGACAGACTAGTAGTGTGATGCCAATCTAAGTGTATCAATCCATACCCTATACATGCTGTAAATATGCTTACCTAGTACTTTACAGACCCTTCTACATCTTTACATTATTTGTAGCACATTTCTTTACTTGATCATATAACAATGCCAAGGTAAGATAAGGAAGAGTAATTCTGCCAAGGGTGGTGTGATTTTGTTCTCCTCTTTTACTCTGATGTCAAACTTGGAACCAATGTATCACATGACAAACAACCTCATCCAGACAAAAATATACCGTATCTCCTCTCAATCTGTTTGTACACATTTTTTCTTTTTACATGTTTAAAAGTGTATTTAAAATTGACATTTCCATGTTTCTTCTTTCTGAATGAAAAGTCATCATCTTTATTTGACAAGGTTTTATAGAATAGTTTTATTTTTGAATTGTCACATCATTTCAATCCCCTTTCTACCTGCATACAACCGTGAAGCAAACACTGAATATAAATATTTTTGTACATTTTTGAGTATGCCCTTAGGATATATTACAGAAAAGGACACATTATATAAAATGAGATGAATATTTTATGTAGCTTTCTGGAAAGACTATGGAAAAATACCACTTCAACACTGTTGTGGGTTCTCATTTTATACAAAACTAATTTCCATAATATCATTTGGCTAATCTTTGCTTATATAGTAGTTGAAAGAGAATCTTATTGCTTTAATTTGCAATGCTGAGATGGGCATTTTTGGATATGTTTTCAAAACTTTGCATTATATAAATTTTTGAGCTCTCACTTCCTCACTCTGTATTCTAGGCGTTTATGGAACTCACCATGTAGCCCAAGCTGTCCTCAGACACAGGGCAATCTTCCTACCTCTCCATTTCTGGAATGTTGTGGTTACTAACACAGATGTGACCCACCATGCCTAGATGTGTGAGATTTTTCTTTATTATTATTTATTTATTCTCTCATATATTTCATCCTGACTGCAGTTTTCCCTCCCTCTTCATGTCTCAGTTCCTCCCACCCACCTCTTGTCTCTCCTTTATCCATTCCTCCTCCATTTCCCTTCAGAAAAGGTCAGGCCTTCTAGGGATATCAACCAAACATAGCATGTAAGATTGCAAGAAGACGAGGTACCTCCACTCATATTAAAACTAGAAGAGACAGCCCAGTATGATTTAAAGGTCCCAAAAGCAGGCAAAAGAGTCAGAGACAGACAGAACATGCTCCCATTTTTAAGAATCCTACGAGACCAAACTAAAAAATCTGTAACATATATACAGAGGGCCTAGGTCAGGCCCATGCAAGCTCCCTGGTTGGCAGTTTAGTCTCCATGAGCCCCTATCAGCCCAGGTTATTTGATTCTGTAGGTTTCCTTGTGGTGTCCTTGATCACTTTGACTCCTACAACTCTTCTTCCCCATCTTCTGCATGGTTCCCCAAGATCCATCCAATGTTTGGCTGTGTGTCTCTGCATCTTTTTCTATCATTGCTGGATGAAGCTTTTCTAATGACAACTGGGCCAGGCACAAATCTGTGAGTATAATAGAATATCATTTTAAAAAGTCATGTCATGTTGGGTTCTATCATAGGTCTCTGGGCTATCCAGCCTCTAGGCCCTTTTCTTGCAGGCAGTGTCATGCTGGGCTCCTTCTTGTGTCTTGGGTCTCAAGCTGGACCGGTCATTGGTTGGCCACTGCTATAATTCTGTCCCACCTTTATCCAAGCACATCTTTCAGGGTGGACAATTGTATGACCAAGGTTTTATGGCTGGGTTGGTGTCACAATTCCTCTACTGAAAGCTTACCTGATTCTAGGAGGTGGCTGGTTCAAGCTGTACATCTCCTGTTACTAAGAATGTTAGCTAGGTCACCTTCATAGATTCCTCGGAGTTTCCATTGCACTAGTTTCTTATATCATCCATGAAATGTTCCCCAATTTCAGTTCTCTCCAAGAATACTCTCGCTGTCTCTGTCTCTGTCTCTCTCTCCATACTTCCTCCATCTTATTCCCATCATTACCCGCCCTCTGTCTACCGATAAAGGCTATATTAGTTCCCAAGTAAATTTATGCACCCCCTTTGGGTCTTCCTTGTTACTTACCTTCTTTGATTTTTCTGATTATACCATAATTATCCTTTACTTTATAGCTAATATCCACTTATAAGTGAGTACATGCAGAATTTTCAAATGGATTGGTAAATCTCTCTATATCCAGAAGATGATACAGCATTTAGTATCATTTGCTACTATATCTAATTATGTATATGTTAGTAATAAAATAATTGCAAGTAACTAAATCATACCCCTTTGCATATTTATTTTTTTCAGTTCATGGGCTAGATATTAATAAAATGAAAAAAAATGGAATAAAAGAAAGTGTATTTCCCAAACTCATCAACATACAAATAAAGTGTATTCTTTGAAACATAATACCATACACATTTTACTTTGCACTGTATGACAGCATCTTGCTTTGTGATCATTGTAAAAGGGTAAAACACTTTGAATTGAGTCTGAATGCAGTGACTGGGGGCTTTACATTTAGTTATGCCCTGCATGTGTCCTGTTCGGTTTCTGCTTGTTCTTTCTTATTACAGGAGAAGAAAGCTGAAAACAATTGTGAAAGAACTAAATTAGCTTCCTGAGGCTTTAAAACATATGCTCTAACACTTTCCAGTTCTTTGGTTCAAAAGCTCCCCTTGGGTAGTTAACTTGTCCTTATTATTGAATTGTTATTTAATTTTATACGTACTTTCAATCTCCTTTTCACTCGTATTTCATTAATGATACAGCCGCCTTAATTTAAGAATGACTAACACTGAATTTTGACAAGTGCATGTCATTGAGAGAAAACAAAATTTAGTTCTAAGAACTATTCTGTCAGGTGTTGAAATTCAGTAAAATTGATTCATAGTGATGAATAGAGTATTAATTCTAATGATTCTTATAATGTGAAAGATTATTCTATCCATTTTAGGGATCCCTTTTAGGAATTTTAGGATTGATATTACAAATTAATGGGCTAAGTTATTATACTTTATTTTCTTTAATTATCTAGCTATCTATCTATCATCTATCTAACTATTTATCTATCTACTATGAATGATCGATAAAGCCCTGCTATATTGCAAAGGCTGGCCTCATGCAGTCTAAGCTGGTCATACACTCATGATGCTCTTGCCTTGTCCACCCAACTCCTTAGATGACAAACATGTAGCACTGTCCCTCACTTTAATTATATGTTATATTTATATTTCAACATTTTTGATTACCTGATGAATGTTTTTGGAATGTGGGTCGAACTTGATGTCATTGCTGAGATGGTTTCAGTGACACTGCCCTCATTGTCTTCTTGAGTATTACATTACTTTTCTGCTTCCCTCTGAATCCTTGAACAGTGTTCTACATGAAGCAGTGAAGACATCATGACCATCATCTGAAAACATCCTTTCTCTCTCGAAATCCCTTCATATGGGTCGATGAAAATCTTCGCAAGTGCCTACGTATTTACCAACCTCGCCAGCAATTCCGTTCACTGAAGTAGTGTTCTAATCATGTATGCTACCACTCCCTCCCTATATTTTACTCCATATTTACGGGCCAATGTTGTACAGCAATTTTCTTCAAATTGACACATTTCAGCTTGGGTGGAAGGAGGCTCCTTGAGATTCAAGAAGTAAGCATCTCATTAGTCTAAAGAAATCCCTTCAATTTTCTAGATTCACGAGGCTCCTCCTTCCTAAAGGTAATATAAGCATACATAAGGTTATATAAGAATATACAAGGTTATATATTCTCTGATTGGACTACTGTCGGGGAAGAGAATACCTCACCTGTCATGATACCTGCAAGTCAAGCACAGAGCTAAGGGGTTCCAGTTTTCATGATTTCTTACTCATCCACAGCTGGGCTTTGTTTACACGGTGTCTTTGACTGATCCATTCTCCTGTATGAGACCCCTAAGCCAGGAACAATTTGCTGGTTCACCGTGTCTGCCGATGCCATCATTCTGGCCTGTGGTTGGTTGCATATCTGGAGTGAATAGATATTTGCTCATGTCTCCCCAGGAATAGCATCACAAAACAACCTCTAGTTTCTGTGCCTCAAATCCCTGATTGTACTCAACCGTACTCTTACGGTTGAGTCTATATCAGATTTTCTCTGGTTGGAAACCTCTTGCCCATAAATACTTAGGCTAATCCCTTTTATTTTTAAAGAGCCACCATTTGTGATAGATGAAAGGCAATCAAGTGCCCACAAAGGTATCCTATCAGTAAGCGGTCAGCTCCACCATCAGCCCCAGAAACCTGGCAATAACAAAACGCTTCATCACAAGCATGGAAACCTTTTCCTGCCACCAGGAGCCACATGGCTGTGTCCGATTACTCGCTGAGACGCGCGGAGTTGCGACAACCGCAAAGCACACTTCTACCCCCTGCGCATCTGCAAAGTCACCTTATATAAAAAGAACTGCTCCTCTTTCCTTCACTCTCTTCTTTCTTGCCGCTTCCCCCAGAAGCTGCTTCTGTCTTTCCTTCCTCTACTAAACCTCTCACTTGAGTCCTGTCTTGTGGGGTGACTTCTTGGATTACATCATTTATCTCCATTGTCTAAGTCCCAACATACCCTGTCTTTTTTTTTAAATCAATTTACAGCCTTATCGCAGCCCCTCCCTCCTCTTCTAGCAGTTCCACCCACACACACACCCTTGCACCCTCTTCTTCTCAGAGAAGGGGGGCCACCAAGGGGCACCAACCCATCCTGGCACCTCAAGTCACAGCAGGACTAAGAACATCCCCTCCCAGTGAGGCCAGACAAGGCAGCCAGGCTAGGGAAAGAGATCAAAAGGCAGGCAAAACAGAGTCTATACTCGCATTATTAGGAAACCCACATGATCACCAAGCTGCACGTTGCTACATATGTGTAGGGGGTCTAAGTCTAGTCTGTGCATGTTCTTTAATTGGTGGTTCAGTCTCTGTGAGGCTCCATGTGCCCAGGTTAGTGGATTCTGAAGGTCTTCTTGTGGTGTCCTTGACACCTCCATCTTCCTTAATCCTTCTTGCTACTCTTCCACAAAAATATCTGCCTTTGCCTATTGTTTCAGTGTGGGTCCCTGCTCTGTTTCCATCAACTGCTGGATGAAGCCTCACAGAAGGCAGTTATGACAGGCTCTGTCTGCATATATAGCAGACTTTCTTTAAAAGTATCAGGTGTTGGCTCTCTTCCATGGAATGGGTCTCAAGTTGAGCCAGTTTATCTTAACTCATGAAAGTATGTGGTAAAAATAAACATGATTTGGCAGACTGCAGAGTCAGTTAAGACTTTTGCAATGGAGAAAATATCTGAGATGATACTTGCTTTCCCAATGTTACTATAGAGGTTCTTGTTGGAGGCAGGCAAGAAGATCACTGAAGGTTATGAGCCAGCGGAAGAGAGAGAGAGATTGGAAGATTCAACTCTATTGCCTTTGGAAAGTGGAGGATGCATCCACAAGCAAAGATGATCTCTGGAAGGTGAAAAATAGCAAGGAAACTTAGTATCTCCTCAAGTTAGCCAACTCGTTTTAGGTGTTACTGCCTCCAGCACAAGAAAGAGTGAACTTGCTTTAAAAACATACTATTTGTAAAAATTTTGTATCAAAAAGATAGGAAACACAGTTTTCTTTTTCTTTTTCTTATACAGCATTCTTCCTGCACAGTTGATTGCAATCCGGAAGAGGGCACCAGATCTCATTATACATGGTTGTGAGCCACCATGTTGTTGCTGGGAATTGAACTGAGGACCTTTGGAAGAACAGCCAATATTCTTATTCTGAGTCACGTCTCCACCCCAAGACACCGAAACTGTTAAATGTCATTACAGCAAGTGTACGTAGATTTGCTAAATGAAGACAATTTTTCTTCTCTCCACTGCACAGACGTACAACACATATAGCTTTTCCATACTACTAATCCAAGCACACGTTTTATAAATGTTTATGATTTATTGTACATTTCACACTGAAAGCGTGCCTTTAATTTGCCTTTTTTTTTCCTTTTATTCTTATCATTTGCACTGAGTGTGGCTGACTATACATTCACTGAATACTTAATGAATCAAATTTCCACATTACTTTTACAGAAGAATATACTGCAGTCTTGGTGATTCTGTATACAAAAATAATGTGTGAAAACATGGGCCGTTGGTCTTTTGCTTTTTAATCTGAAGCCTGGCTTGTTTAAAATACTCTTTCTATAAGAGTTCCTTTAGCTTGTAACTTTTAGGATCTGAGTAGTCATATAAAATAGTATATCCCAGGGCTGTAAAGAGACAGAGCTAAGCGACTAAAGTGCTTACCATGCATATGTGAAGACCTAGAGCTATTTTAGAAAGTCGGGCATAGGGGCACACACTTGCCTCTGGATAGGCAGGGAAGGATGTGCTCTGACAATTCTAACCAGCCAACTGATGAGGTGAGGTTCAGCTGCACTGAGAGACTTTGCCTCCAAAGACAATCTTGGTAACTTCTGAAGAGCAACACTAGATATAGAACTCTGGCCTACACATCAGTGTGCATACCTATGACCTTGCATCTGCACATACATGAACATGCAACAACCCTCCCCCATACATAATGAATACAAATTAGAAAGATATGTTCTTAAGTCAACATACCTTTGTAAATATATTCTGTATAGTGACTGTTCTATTACGTGTTAGGTGGATTTAGAGAGAACAGCCAAATGTCTGCAAAGTTACTCTATTACAGTGGTTATGGGCAATCTGATTGAATGTCTCCATGACCTTTATGGGCAGTTAACTAAAATGGAGAATGTCTGTTCAATACAGGGTAGGGGCACTGTATAGGGGATTACACAGAATATATCTGCAGTGTCTTCTGACACATCTTAGTCAAATTATTGCAGAAGTTGTCTTGGATAATCAAGATAAGGTCAGAGCACGTCACCTGAATATTCTTCTTGACACATCACCATCAGTCACAAGTGACTGATCTCCCGTCCAAATGATCTCCTTCACACTTGCTCAGGTTAAATTAGCTTTTTGACACCATGTGCCAAAACAGAACCATGTGAGCGCTAGAGACATTGAAATTAGACAAGGGGATACAAGTCACAAAACAAAAGAAGCAGTTTGTGGAAACAAAGATGCAAAAAGAGTAGAAAGATAATAACATGAAAAGCTTCTGAAATATGAAAGCATACAAGAGAAAAGCTTTCCAATGGCGGGGGGGGGGGACTCAAATGAAATGCTAGATTTATTTAAAAACTGGTGTTTGGGTAAGGGATACAATACTTGAAATGCCAGAGTATTTTTGTTGAGCTATGTGACTGCAAGAAGTTTGGGTATTTGCTCTTACCCAACCTCCTTTCTATTTCTCTTGGTTTTACTTGATAACCTCATTGGTCTAATATTAATATGTATAAAAGAAAAATATATTAAACCTAAGCTTTTGTGGTTCCTTGCTGTGTGCTCTGTGTGTTACCGCTGTTATAGATATATGGCTGCATTTTTCAGAATGTTAATAAACAATGAAATGACATGAAGTATGCCTAAAGACCTAACACAGATGCCTGTAGTTAGACTATTATCAGTGTGTCCTGTTCTACTGAGGACACGAGCTGGAAACTCAGTATTATCCCAATGCAAAGGATGAAGTGAGTTCTGTGGAGGAATAGTAGTCAAAGTGGGAAAAGCATTAATACACAGACAACAACTGGAAACCACTGTCATTCTCAGCCTCTAAAATGAGTAGTGGCTTACTGGGAGCCATTAATTGTTAGGAGCTGGTCCTTAGCAGAAACAGAACACTGTCCTTTCTGAAGCCTTGTAGAGAAAGATGATCCAAGTGGGAACCTAATTTCCTTTTTCTTTGCAGGCTTCTGTCTTGTCTCCAATTAGAATAAATTACATTAAAACAGCCTGCAAGGCACCCCAGGCCACAGAAGCATAAGCCTAGTGGCTACAGGCCAAGTTGTAAAAGTCAGTAAATCTCCATGAGCTAGCGAAGCGCACCCAAGCTTTGTATCTGAACACTTGTCCTAAAAAGTTGGAGAAAAGTTGGCCCAGAAGTAAGAATAGTGTCTAATCTAAAACAGATTTTGTTAGGCAGAATTTATATTTTTGGAGGCCATGAGAATATAGGAAGGATATTAAATTATATTTGTGTAAAGAAAGGGCAACAGAAAACTTCATAATTTTGTATTGGTCATCATCATACTGAAATCTAGTAATTTTTTAAGGAAGAAAACATTACATAACCAGGTACCTTCAACAGAATGTTTTTATTTGATTTCTTGTTTCTATTTATTTTCTGGCCACTGTGTAAAGAGGAAAGTGTCAATAGAGTACGTGGTGATTAGGAACAAGTGACTCATGCTAATTTTCTATCTGAGTAAATCCTTACAGATTTGTCATATTTTGGTTAAAACACTTCTTGTTCTCTAACAAAGACGAAGAGGATGATATTAAACTTAGAAATGACTAAGATGAAATAAAGTGTAAAATAGTGATGTCAGGTGTATAATTTCATAGCTAGAAAAATGTAGGGAGGTCCACACACAGAATGAGCTTATATGAGTTTTACAATATTCCAAAATTTTGCCTTGACATGAAATACTAGTTGATCATGATTTCTACTGAACTTCATTAACATCAGTAAACAAGAAATATTTCTCAGACTAACATAAAGACATATGTCTGTCATATTTAGGTTTTACAAGATGGTTGACTTCTAGGAAAATTTGTCTCAGTGCCTGGCAAGGTCAAATATATTAAGACTATATGTTTGCTGAGAATTTGCTGACCTCAAGATATTTGATTGAAGGTGGGCGGATAATAAAACACATTTACTACCTACAGTAAAAGTGGTTTTTGCACATACTTCATTATTACATGACTGCATATATATTAAGTGCCAGAAAGGGTGCTAATATGCAGATCTACCAAAAATAGATGCCAACATTCATTCTTAGAGTTTTCATGGCTTGTGGAATAAAGAAGTAAGACATGTAGGACATGAAGGATCTTCTCATTGATAACATATAACAAACTAAAATTAGGAAATTAAACAATTTACTGGCTTTGCCAGTATACAAAAATAGAGAATAGTTTGTATGATAAGATATGAAGTATGATTTATTTCATTACAAGAATAAATACATTTAAAATTGAAACTCAACTGTTTGCTTAATACAAAAGAGTAATATACAACCATTCTCATAGTTTCAATAAAAAGGTGTTAATCTTTATGCAACAGAGATGTGCATCAAATATTTCTTGTTGTGTGCACAATAGCAAGTCAAAGCTGTTGCAGAAAAATAAAGACCATTGAAGTCTCCCTGACCAGTAATTCAGAGAGTGATATCTCAAGCCAGACATTGTAATTTTTATTTAATAGCCCATGTCTTCTGTATTGAATTTTTTATCCATGCAAAGTAACTATGTTTGAATATACCCCCCTTTCTTAAAAGGTATCTTAAAATTAACTCACAGCAGTTGTGGTTACTTGCAAAGTATAAAGTCACCTAAAAGTCTAGCATGGTTAAAGCAGGGGCACATAGGTCCTACCTTTAAATGATATGTTGCTGTCACTTTATTGATAGTTGGGGAGAAAGGATACTCTTCCTTCTTTAGGGTGAATGTGGCCACTAGTAATTATTTCTTACTCCAGTGGATGTCCCCAAACCCTTGAGCATCTGAAAATCACTAATTGAACTAAATGGGCTATTAAAAATGTTTCTCTCCATTTAGTTTGATGTTGGCTATAGGCTTGCTGCATATTGCCCTTTGTATGTTTAGGTGTCTTGTATCCTTGTTCTCTCCAAGACTTTAAACATAAATGAGTGTTGGATTTTATCAAATGTTTTTTTCCACATCTAAGGAGATGATTATATGTTTTTTTTTTCTTTCAGTTTGTTTATATGGTGGGTTACATTGATGGATTTCCATATATTGAACCAACCTGATATCTGGGATGAAGCCTATTTGGTCATAATAGATGGTATCATTGATGGGTTCTTGGATTTGATGTGTGATTATTTTGTTGAATATTTTTACATCAATGTTCATAAGGGAGATTGGCCTGAAATTCTCTTTTTTTGTTGGGTCTTTTTGAGGTTTATATATCAAGGTGACTGCAGCCTTAAAAAATGAATTTGGCAATGTTCCTTCTGTTTCTATTTTGTGCAATAGTTTTAAGAGTATTGGTGTTAGCTCTTTTTGAAGGTCTGGTAGAATTTTGCACTGAAACCATTGGGCCCTGGGTTTCTTTTGGATGGGAGACTTTGATGACTGCATCTATTTCCTTAGGGAATACAGGACTATTTAATTTATTTACTTGGTCTTTGTTCAGCCTTGGTAAGTGGAATCTATCAAGAAAATTGTCCATTTCATTTAGATTTTCAAATTTTGTCATGTATTTTCTTTTGAAGTAAGACCTAATGATTGTTTGGATTTCCTCAGTGTCTGGTATGTCCTCCTTTTCATTTCTGATTTTTTTTTTTCCATTTGGAGAGTATCTCGCTGCCTTTAAGTTAGTTTGACTAAGAGTTTGTCTATCTTGTTGATTTTCTCAAAGAACCAACTCTTGTTTTCATTGCTCAACTATATTCATAATAGCTTCATTTGTAATAGCCAGAATCTGAAAACAACCTAGATGTCCCTCAATGGAGAAATAAATACAGAAATTGTGGTACATATACACAATGGAATTCTACTCAGCTATTGAAAACAAGGAAATCATGAAATTTGCAGGCAAATGGATGGAACTAGAAAGGATCATTTTGAGTAAGGTAACCCAGAAACAGAAAGACAGATATGGTATAAGCTCTCTTATAAGCGAATTTTAGCCATATAATATAGACTAGCCATCTACAGACCTAAAGAAACTAAACACTAAGGAGGACCCTAGGGAGGATGTGTAAATCTCATTCAGAATGGCAAACAGGATAGACACCAGAAGCGTTGGAATAGAGGAAACAGGATGGGAGAGAATCCTCTGAAATGATCCATCTAAAAGGGGATCGAAGCAGATGCTGAGACTGAAGGTCAAACACTGGGCAGGGGGCAGGGAGTCTTATGGAAGATGAGAGTGATGGAATTAGAGGGACATGGAGAGGACAGAAGCCCCACAAGGAGAAAAACAAAACTAAAAGATCTGAGCCCAGGGGGTCCTGCAGAGACTGTTGCACCAACAGCAGACCATGCATGGAGAGGACCTAGATCCTCTGCTCAGATTTGGCCAATTGGCAGCTCAACCTCCATGTGGATCTCTGAGTGAGGAGAGCAGGGGCCGCCTCTATCATGAACTCAGTTGACTGCTCTCTGATCATTGGCCTCTGATAATGCAGTCTTGCCAGGCCGTGGAAGAAGAGAATCCAAGCAGTCCTGATGAGACTTATCAAGCTGTGGGAAGATGGCAATAGTGGAGAACTCTACCTTTAGTGGATTAGAGAAAGAGGTTGAGGGGATGAGGGGAAGGGGGAGAGAGGGGGAGACTGAGGGAGATGTATAATAAATATAGAATAAATTAATTATATATTAATTGGGATATATAATAAAATAAATTAATTGTGAATAAATAAAAATTAAAATAAAAAGAGGGCATAAAGTTTGCAGAAAACATATTGGAAACATATGGAAAGGGGAAATGGGTAGTAGATATGAACATATTTTGTTATATATGCACATATTTGAAATTATCAAAGAACAAATTATTTTAAATATCCCTAAAAGTATAAAAAGTAAAAATTAAGAAAGAAAAATAAAGAAAGCAAGAGAAAGAAAGAAAGAAAGAAAGAAAGGAAAGAAAGAAAGAAAGAAAGAAAGAAAGAAAGAAAGAAAGAAAGAGATAAAGAAAGATTACACTAAGTTTGAATATAAACAGGTTTAAAAAACTTGGTTCCGTTACATGGTTTGTCATACTTGTCTAATTTTAAATGTGTTTATTCAGTAACAAAATAGCTACCAGATATAGAAGAAATAATTATAATAATATTCTAACAAAAGTCAATTTCTTTTTATTTTGGAGGTGAATTTAGAGGAAGATATAAAGATTGTCTTTGTGTATAGACAGAATTTATCAGTGGGAGCTCAGGTGTTTGACAGAGCATGTTTAGTTGACTTTAAGCTAATTTCTAAGGCAAAACTTCTCTTATGTTTAAAATGTGAAAATCTACTATATGCCTCTGGTATAAACCAATATATATGAAAGCAAAGTCAGCCATCCTTGTAACTGGAAGTTCTTCATGGTTCTGATTTACTGGAGCCTCTTAAAAAAAAAAAACAAAAAACAAAAACAAAAACAAAAACAAACAAAACAAAACAAAACAAAACAAACAAACAAAAAAAAACCCTCTTTCTTTCTTCAAGGAGTCGCCATGATCACTGTGGATAGCCAAACATGATTGTTGAAGACTTCAACTAGCAAGCCTTAGGCCAGAAACAACTCACATTACCTTATGTGATAATATCTGAAAGCTGAGAATTTTTAGGTGAGTGGTAGAGAATTAAGGTAACAGGAACATTCAAAAACATGGATTATTTACAGAGATTCATAAGGATTGTGACCTGAGGAGGCAGAAGCATCTCATGTCAGAGTAACATGGGAAGAAGTACCACTAAACACAGGAAAGGAGGCAGAAAATTGGAGAAAGAGAGTTCTACACATCAGGAGGGCATCATTGATTCAGACAAGAAGGAAGAAGAACTTGAAACTCAGTCTTAGTTAACAATTGTAAAAAAAAAAAAACTTAATATATATTATATATTGGCATATAAATTATATGAACATGACTACAATTATTCAAGGCATGCATAGGTTAATACATATTTACATACTATAGAAAATATTTAATATATTATATCGTGTATTTTATATAAACAAATGAAATCTCCTTATATAATTATTTTTACTGTGCCATAGAAGTTAGAAAACAGCTGTACAAATTCAAGTCTAGAAAAATAAATGTATAATTGTCAAACATACTTTATATAAAGTACTCTTCATTATTAAACAAAATAGCTATAATCATATTTAATTATTATTTTTCTTTATCAAAGAAAGCTTTTATTTTGAACTCCAGTTTTAGAGTCCATGCAGCTTACAGCCATTGCAGCAGCATATAATTTTTGTGACAACCCTTAGAACAGGTTTGGTGAATAGTATTCTTTTGCAGCTCCTCTTTTTCTCTTTAAATGACTGATGTTGTGAGCTAGTAAATTACTAAATATGGTTTATTTCATACAGCCTCTCGAGTTTAATAAAATGAACTCCTTTTCACATCAAATGTGTTAAGCAAAATGTATTTTATAAAGACTTTATCATCCACTTATTGGCAATGGAATGCAAGTTTCTTGTTATTTTTTTTGTATTCTGTATTATTATTTTTTTACAATTTATTCATTATACAGCCTGATTTAGCCCCCTCCCTCAACTCATCCCAGTTCCTCTTCCCCCTATATCATTCTCCTAATCCACTGAAAGAGGTAGTTCTCTTTGACATATGTCCACAGCTTATCAAGTCCCATCAGGACTGCCTGGATCCTCTTTTTCTGTGGCCTGGCCTGGCTGCATTGCCAGGGCCAAGTGATCAAAGAGCAGATAATTGAGTTTATGACAGAGGCAGCCCTGCTCCCCTCATTTGGGAAATCACGTGGAGACTGAGCTGCCAATCCAATCAGCTACATCTGAGCGGGGGCTGTAGGTCCTTTCCATGCATGGTCCTTGGTTGATTCATTAGTCTCTGCAGGACACCCTGGACTAAGATTTTTAGCTTTTATGGTCTCCTTGTGGGGCACTTGTCCCCTCCATGTCCTTCTATCCATCTCCTTTTTCCATAAGAATCCCTGCAGTCTTCTCAAAGTTTGGCTGTGAGTTTCAGCATTTGTTTAGATACCCTGTTAGGTGGAGACTTTGAGAGGACCCTGTTTAGTAGGCGCCCATACTGTTTCCTCTCTTCCACCACTTCTGTTGTCTATCATGTTTGCCAATCTCAACCACAGCAACTCTTATAAAAGATATTACTTAATTGGTGTTGGCTTACACTTCAGAGGTTTAGTCCATTGTCTTCATGGCTGGAATCATGATGGTGTGCAGGCAGACACGATGCTGGAGAAGTAGCTGAGAGTTCTATATCTGTATTTGGCAGGCAGCAGGAAGAGAGAGTGGTGCTTGGGCCCAGCTTAGGCTTCTAAAACCCCAAAGCCTCCCTCCTGACCCTGCCAGTGATACCCTTCCTTTGACAAGGCCACACCTACTTCAAAAATACTGACACACCTCCCAATACTGACACTTTTTTTTAGCCCATGGAGGTCATTTTCATTCAAACCATCACAGACCTCTCTTCAGAATTTTCTTTGGTCACTCAGATAGCCCAGTGTGAAAGAAATGACTCTTGAACCCTGTCGTCCTCCACAAACAAAATTTAACTCTGGATAGACCATACAGCTAAGAGCAAGAGGCTAGATACATATACTCACATAATATAATTATCTGAAGTACAGAAAGCAACTACCAATAAAAACACCCAAAAAAGAGTAGTATATTAAATTTAAGGTTTCTGTATAAATATTTCTATTAGAAGAGTTAAAAAAGAGACCACTGAATGGGTAGAAGGCTACATATATAAGTAAAAAGTGCCAGAAAATACAAAAAAATTCTGCAGTGATATTAAAGAAACGTGGTACTTAGTTATAAAGAAAGTAAAAAAAAAAACACATATCTGGTGATTTCCAAGGAATACTATCCAAAATATAAAAACAAAACAAATATATATATATATATATATATATATATATATATATATATTTAGTTCTAATACACTCATTATCTAGGAAAAACAAATTTAAAACGCAATGATAAAATTATCACTTTCAGTAATAGTTGAGGGCTGATTATTATTGTGATGCCAAAACAGTTAAGGAAAATTGCATTAAATATAAAAAGATGAAAAACACTACCTATTTGCAAATATGGATAAAATAAAAATAAAAGCTAAATATCTAAGCAGTAGCATGTATATAGATTATATGTGACTCATCCTGATGGAGAGTGGGCATTTGTTACAAATACTTTAGAACACTATTTTCTAGCATTTAGTAAAGGAAAGCTGGATATATATTTTCACACAGACAGAAGCTTCTTTTCAAGTACATACCCAAGATATGAATGCATATTATTCTTAAAATACATAGTAGATAATCAGGTTTGTATTAAACCAAGACATATATAATTCAAAAAGTTGCTAACAATGGAATATATAAAAAGTACCTTAATAATGAAAAGTGCGTACATATTTTCAAATATGCAACTTGTAAAAGTAATTATTGAACAGTGAGCACTATCAATAAATTTCAAATTACATAATGATCAAATGTAAAAAAAAGTATTAAGCAGTTCCATTTTTTGCAAGACTCAAATAATAGCAAAACTAACCTGCTATGTTAATTCAGATATGATATTTTTGGGGTAAGATAATCAATGAGAAAGATGAGAAAGGACTTATATAGAAAGAGAGACGTCTTCCTCATAGCAAGGCTCTTTCTTCTCTCTTCTCTTAGCCCAGGCATTATTGACACATGTATTTTCACTTGATGAATGTTTCCTGTAATGTTTCCCTATGATTCATATACATTTCTGCATGTAGCTCTACTCAATAAAATGTTCATGAGTGGAAATCAATACAAAGTTACTGTTTATATCTAAACACCTTCATCCCCAGGACAAGTAGGAATAATGGCCACAATGGATGAGAAAAGCTAAGAAGTCCTTGAGAAATAAAATCAAACTAGATCAGATGGAGGAAAATAACCAAAGGGTAACATAGATTAGAATGAATGGGTAGGTGAGTGGATCATAGGAGCTTAAGGATGATAGTCATTGAATTCATTTGTCAATTATTACGTTAAGACTGATGTAATTGCAGAGTGTAGTGGCACAGGTCTGTAATCCCAGCACTCATGGAAGCAGATACAGGCAGATCTGTGACTACAAGATCTACAAAGAGAGTCCTGGTCTACAAAGAGAGTCCAAGATACAAAATATAATTCTAATACCAGAATAAAATATAATTTGTGAGTAATCTTCCTATATCCTTCTTTGTTCTCTATTCTAGCCTTTATTCCTCACATTACTTTTCTTTGTTTTATTCAAAAGCTTTGTTTGTAGTTTCATGGCAGCTGTATCTACAGGTTTTTTTTTAAATATCTATATAAAATCTAGGACCCACAAATGAAAGAAAACTTGTCATTTAATTTTTCTTAGATCAGCTTAGTTTGCTTAATATGATTGTCTCCAGTTATAGTCATTGCCATGAAAAAGATATGACTTCATTCTTGCTTATGGCTGAAAAAAAATACAGTGTATCTAAACTATATTTTCTTTATACATTCTTCTGTTGGTAGATATTTATGTTGGTTACATATGAGATATTACCTTACCAGGCCACAAAGGAAGACAATGTAGCTAGTCCTGATGAGACATGATAGGCTAGGGTCAGATGGAAGGGGAGGAGGACCTCCCCTATCAGTGGACTTGGAGAGGGCCATGGAAAGAGAGGAGGGAGGGAGTGTGGGATTGGGAGGAAATGAGGGAGGGAGCTACAACTGAGATACAAAGTGAATAAGCTGTAATTAATAAAAAAAAGGAAATGGAAAGTAGTAAATACTGATTTGTAATATCTTTACACTTAAATCTGTTGTGCATGACATTGTTTTATCACATGGCTGCTCTACTTTTAGTTTTATGAAGACGATTTATAATCATTTGCAAGTGACTGGGTTAATTCATATTCCTACCAGTAGTGTTTAAGGGTTCCCACTGTCTTGATCCCTAACAACACTCATTACTCACTTTCTAAATCACTGTTTTTATTGGACTGAAAGGCAATCTCAATGTAGTGTTAATTTGTACTTCTCTGTTGGCTAGTGATATTTGGATTGTTTTCTTGTGCTTATTGGTCATTTATATTTTATATTTTAACAAAGTATCACCTCACTTCACTAGCCCATTTATTGGTTTGGTTTTTGAACATTTTTGTTTCTTGAAATTTTTAGTGCAATTTTGTATATCACCAATATTAATACACCCTGAAATGTATAGCTAGCAATTATTTCTCCCTCCCTAAGTCTGTAGACTATCTCTTCATTAAGCTTCTTTGTCTCCTTCTCTCACCCCTGTTGAACAGTATTGTTTGTCACTGATCTGAGGAGACTGGCTAGTGAGGACGAGGTAATGACACTCAAATTATGCTGGAACTTTTCCAATCAAGAGGAGAAGCTATAGCTGCAATATTTAACATTCCCTTTAAAATCAAGAAAAGTAGGAAGGCTTCTACAAGTCAAAACTTTTTGACTTTTTTTTAAAAAAAAAAAAAAAAGAAGATAGAACAGTGTAATTATAAACCATTTGGGAACAACGGGCAAGAACAAGTGGGCATAGATTTTATAAACAAAAGAATTAATATATTTAAACTTAATGGATTGAACACTGCAAACAAACAGAAAACACTGGAAAAATCCATAAAATTAATACCAAAAAATTAGATGACTTAAATTTAAAAAAAAAAAATAGATTTCAAAACAAGTAGAATTCTGACAATAGAAAAAAAAATGCAGGATTTAATAATGTAAAAAATGTGTCGGCAAGCCCAAACTGCTCAGCTAAATACTGCGACAAAACAAAAAATTAATTACCATGAGCCTAAGCAATATTATAGGTGGAGTAAGTTCCATAGCAACACTGTGTGTATCATCCCATAACTGATAGATTTTATGAAGCAGGGGCCAAGAAGAGGGGCAAGACATGATCAAATGCTTAAGAAGACACTGATGAGACTTCAGAAAGCCCATGGATAGCACACTGTATAAAACTGCATATTTGTGTACTGCAGGCCGATCCTGCTGCGATCAAACAACCTGGGGAGGAAAGCAATTACTTGGGCTTATAACGTGTAATGCCAGGGAGGTCATGGGAAGAACTCAGAGCAGAAACCTGGAGGTGGGAACAGAAGATCAGCACTACCACGGGTTAGTGCTGTTTCTTCACTTTCTCCTCCTGAGTTTCTCGGCCTGCTTTATAAGAGTAGTCAGGACCACCATATCCCAGGCACCTTCCACAGTGAGCTGGGCCATTCCAGATCAACCTTCAGTAGAGAGAATGAACCACGGGCTAAACTACGGGTGAATCTGGTGGAAGAATTTTTTCACCTGGATTTTCCTGTTCCCATGTGACTCTAGCTGATGTCAAGTTGACATAAAAGTAGCCAGCAAAATGATCATACAGTTGAATTAATTTAAACCGACTATGAAAGGGTACCTATGCATGATGAGGATATTCAACTTGCCAACAATAGTGGCACAAGAAAATATACCCTGAAAAAAAGGAAAAAACTAAACAATAATTCCTTTGGTAATAACCAAAAGAATCCAGAGCAGATAAATTCAAATTCTTCAAAATAATGTAAAAATATTTGCTGAAGTGAGAGGAAAATGTTTCAAATATTGTTTCATAATTTGCAAGGCTGCTAGTCAAATGGGAGAGCAAATTGACATATCAACACATAAAAGAGAGAAAAATTATACCGCAGATACATTTCTGCAAAAATTACTTGAAATACATTAAAAAACCATGGTTTTCAAAACAGAAAGATGAAGGTTTTGAATATATTCGTGAGCAACAAAAGCAGTAAAACATGTTACATTTTATGCTGTTCTTATAAGATGAATATTTCTTTATAAAAATGGGCTATGTAAAGATACTCATTTTAAATTTTTTAATGAGAATATTGTCAAGTGCACAAAAAAAACCAAGTATAAGCTGTTTATAGAAGAAAACATGTAGGATAAGACATAAATATCAGGAGACTATGGTTGGCCACAATTTTATAAGTCACTAGGAAAATGCTAATAAGACAACAATTTACTATTTGTTACTTTTCAGTTAACAATCACATGCATTTGAATAATTGATAATAGCCAAAGGAAGATGGGGGGAATTGGGAATCTTACCTATGGTTTTTAAAATGAAAGCGGTGGTAAAGTAGCTATGACCATTTCTTATGGTGTCAGGGGAGGGAGAATCACTCTTCCTTGAAGTAGTGGCTACTGGTATGTTGGCCAGATGACAATTGATGGTCCTACATTCATGTCCATAGGGACAGCACCAATTTGTCTCAGTGGGTCCAAAATAATAATCATAAAGATAACAATAAACATTAAGAGAGAGAACATGACGTTGGGATGGAGATGTTTTGCAGAGGATATAAGGAGATTACTGGAACAAGATGTGTTGTATACATTTATGAAATTTCAAAGAATAAATGAAATATACTATTACAAAATGAATTGTGAAGTATGTAAAATAATACAAAACTGAGTATATATATATATATATATATATATATATATATATTTCTTACTAGTGTCCTCTTATAAAATGTTTCCAGAAGAAGGTGAAGATACATCTTCAGAAATATCAACACCTGCATCATATTGAAGAGAGACAACAGTGGAAGAAACTGAAGTGCTCGCCAAAGAATATTTAACAATATCCTGAGAATAATGAATATTATTTAACCATTAAAGCTTCCCTTGTAGGCTTAGATGTTGAAATACAGATTGCAAAACTAACATAAAACTTAGCTGAACATGTAGATTCCATAGCTAATGAAAGGAATGATCTAGTTTTTTGAAAACTGTTCTTGTATGAAAACATTGTAAAATGAACAAAGGCAAAATAAGTAGAGGCTTCTGTTGTTGTGTTGTTGCTTTTGGGGGGACATTTTGTTGTTGTTTTGTTTTTATTGGGGTTTTTTGGTTTTTGTTTTGTTTTGTTTTGTTTTGTTTGTTTGTTTGTTTTGTTTTTCCTGAGACAGGGTTTCTCTGTGTTGACCTGGCTTGTCTGGAGCTGAGTCTATAGAGCAGATTGGCTTTTTTTTTTTAATAATGTATTTTTACTTTATGTTCATTGGTGTTTTGTCTGCATGCATTTTTGTGTGAAGTGTTAGAAGCCCTGGAACTGGAGTTAGAGACACGTGTAAGCTGTCATGTGGGTGGAGGGAATTGAACCCTCGACCTCTGGCAGAGCTGCCAGTGCTCTTAACTGCTAAGCCATCTCTCCTGCCAGGTTTATTTTTTTAAAAGAAAGCTCTGCATTCGTGTTTTTTGTTTTTGTTTTGTTTTGTTGTTGTTGTTGTTAAAAGGCAATTTTTATTTTTTGTCCTTCAGTTTAATGGATAAATAACCCACCTTCAGTATTGTCTTCTGAGCTTTCCTTTTTAAATATCCTATAGTCCTTTGTGGCATTGCCATTCTATTTCTGTCTTCCCAAACACTGATGTTTATCCAGAAGCATGCATGAAATGTTCCTGTATAAGTGTTGACCACATTTTTCTCATCTACACCTCGGAATAAAAGCTCCACATAGAAGCAGAAGGATGTGTTGTTCCCACCGCTGCGGCCCTTTAGCAGATTTCTGAAAATATTAAACACTATACGAGCATCCAGAGAATGAATGGATGAAGGAGTGAATGTATATTTTTGCTTTTCTAATCTATAAACTGAAGACATTCCTGAAATTAGATTCAGGCAATACGGAGAAGCTAAGCAGAAAGCTTGACTGTTCATCACCACTATTACTGACTCAGTGATAATATGGCTCTGAATGGCAGAGATGATCATAATACGTTATTGACTCTGGCTACTAAAACTTCTATTAGGGCAGAGTTCTGTAATGTTCTCATTAAAATCGCTTTTGTGGTTTGTTTTACATCATGGAAACAAATAATGCCCTGCTCTTTCTAAATAAAAATAATGAAGCTCTTGTTGTTGGATATTATTAAAGTTGTACTTATTTTCATGTGAACAATGTAAGTAAAAATTGGAAAAGCTTCAATTCAAGTAGGTCCACTGCCTCTGCAATGTTACAAACACTCTTTGCACATCTGTCCCTCCATACCTTCCTGCAGACACAGCAATGCATTCCTTTAATGGGAACAAGACATTGTGGTAACTAGATGAAATAGGGATCCGAGCATGTTTGACTAATTTCTTCAGCAGATATATTGAAATGTTCTAAAGCCAGATATTCCAGCTGCCAAATTGAACAATGAAACTGCCTCGCCTTTGACTTACAATTCTATGAAAACAAACCTGGTTTTGTTTTTGTATGTTTGTAAGAGAGAAGAAAAAGTTTCAAATCCTCTAATACTGGTTTGCCCAAGGGCTTTATTAAGGCTGATAGATAGCTTAAGCAAACCATGTAAAGAGATTCATAGACATACAGAAGCTCATTTCTTTCAAAAAATAAACAATCACATTCTTTCCATGATTATTTCTTGGCAAAGAAAAGCATAAAAGCTAAAGGGTTTAAATCAAAATGACTTGCTCAAAAAATTTTGAGGAGAATCACCTTTTTAGGGTCATACATAGAATTTCCTCTGTGATGAACACATAAATAACAAAGGCTATGCTGTTGTGTAGGCTTTTACAATATTTAAAAAACTCATCGTCTCGTACAGGGAGAAAGTAAGTCAATTTTGGCTAACTGAAAGAAAACAATTTCAGATATGTAAACTAATCATGTGGTTGGTATAACAGGGAAATAGTATGTATTATTATACCATTACAATGATAAACAAAGCCGCATATAACACATGTGTTCACATGCATACACACACAAGCACAGACACACACCCTCACATGCACCTTACTATAGATGTTAATAGGAAAGTAAATATCAATTTATTCCCATTACTTCTATTTAAAAGCAGCTTTAGGGTAAGATGAATGTTTCAGAAAGCATTTGAGGTCTAAATTCTAGGAATGGCTGATTTGTATCTCAATGAACTCAGTTCCATGGCATAATAGGAGCTTCTCGCCATCCTATTCCAATAGTGCAACAGTTGATAACCATCTATGGTTGAGAATAGCATTTTCTGAGTCAAAAAAAAGAAGAAGAAGAAAACAGAAGAAAGACATATATGGTATTGTTGATGAAGAAAAAATTGAGACTAGATGAACTGAAAAGGTCAAGTGCCTAAAGAGTGAAGAGGTGTTATTTCTTCAGCTGTGAACACAGTTCAAGACATCAAGGATTATGAAATTTCAATAAAACACGACAATGTAAAAAATACACAATTTTGTTTCAGTGCTTTACTCCAAAAAAATAGAAATTTATAAATTTTCTAACAGGTAATTATTTTGTGGAAATTATGTAATCTGGAAGATAACTCTAAAACACCAACAAACATCTTATCAAAATACGGGAAAAAACATGGAAAAATCAAATGTTTAAGGGAAAGAGGGGGGAGGAAAGGGGAGAGTCAGAGAGAGGCACAGAAAGAGACAGATACAGACAAAGACAGAGTGACAGAGTGACAGAAAGAGAGAAAGACAAAAAAAGAGATTTAGGCATATATACAAAGAGAGGCACACATAGAAAATAGAAAGGAATAAACATACATTCTAAAACTGAAGAATGTACTGAATGAAAAATAGAATATCATTAACATCAGTGAGGTGTCACCAAGACAGATAATATGCAGATTTCTATGACGTGGAAAGGATAGGAGCTCCACAAAGACCAAATATATCTGGGCACAGGGTCTTTTCTGAGACTGACACTCCCCCAAGGACCATGTATGGATATAACCTAGAACCTCAGCTCAGATGTAGCCCATGGTAGCTCAGTAACCAATTGGTTTCCCATAGTAAGGGGAACGGGGACTATATCTGACAGGAACTCAATAGCAGGCTCTTTGGTCTCCCCACCCCCAAGGGGAGGAGCAGTCCTGCTAGGACACAAGGGAAGACTTTGCAGCCAGTCCTAAAGATAGCTGATAAAACAGGGTCAGATGAAAGGGGAGGAGGTACTCCCCAATCAGTGGACTTGAAAAGGGGCAGGGAGGAGATGAGAAAGGGAGGGTGGGATTGGGAGGGAACGAGGGAGCCGGATACAGCTGGGATACAGAGTTAATAAAATGTAAATAATAATATTTTTTTTTAAAATGCAGATTTCTCAATTCTCAGAAGGGGGAGAGACAAAATGACAGAAAGTGCATTCAAATAAAGAATGTCTTAAAGCTGAGTTAAGTTATGAAAAAGATATGGATATTTGCATAGAAAATGCTCAAAAGTCACCCCAAAAGTTTCAGTCCAAAAAAAAAAGTTACTGAGACATATGATTGAAGCATCGATCCTGAAAGAAAGCAAGAAGTTTAGAAGGGCAACCTCCAGTATATTGTTAAAAAAACACCTTGTACAAGCAAACATGAAAGGGACTATTCCAAGTGGTGAAAACAACTCCAGGGGGAAGAAACATGTAAAAATATTCTACCAGAAAAGCTAACTATCAGAAACTAGGGAAAGAGAAAAAACTTTTTTTCCAGATAAAGCTAAGGCGTTTCATCATCTTCAAAACTACTGATAAGAAGTGCGAAAGGGGGTATGTTTTGTGGGATAAGGCTGAGGAACTGCAGGTTTGAGGCCATCCTTGGATATAATGCAATACTACTCTTCAAAAAAGGGCAGGAGGGAACTTCAGTAGCTTTCTCCGGATGAATTATTTGTCGTTAACACTGGTCTACATAGGTAGTATTATTTTTACTACCAATATTTTAGTGTTAATAAATTGGTAAAAACTACATCTAAATTATCCTTGGTAAAAATAGATTTTAAAAATATCTAAGATCTTAGCCAAACTGAACCTCAATGACACAGAAATAGTGATATACTATGATCAAGGTAGCTTCATACCAGGGATGTACTGGTATTCAAAATATGCAAGTCAGAGGGCCAAGATGGTGGCGCCGGGAGGACATTGTGTCTGAGAAGCTGGACAACACACTCTGTGCAGCGACCAGGAGACTGAACTCTGGGCCCTAAAACAACAGTGATCGTGTTTCCCAGGTGAGGGGAGGCTCCCACGGTGTGGGAATCAGTCGGGTCCACTCTCGGGCCGCACAGCCAGAACCCGAAAGAGAACCCTGGTAATGCAGGCTTTGGGTCTCCAGGCTGGTGCCGTAAGCCTGCATGTCCAGATCACTTTCCCAGGCTGATCAGTGGGCACAAGGGTGCCAGAGACTGGGAGTCCCAGTCGCAAAAAAAACCCATGGGGAAGGAAAGTTGCAAGACTGATCACAGGTCACCCAGTCTTTTCCTGGAAGGTATCGTGGACCGCAGGTACCCGCCACCATCACAACTGAGCTCCGGCCCTGTGCAGAGAGCAGCTGCGTGCCCAGCTCAAAATCCCTACTCCCTCTTGGGAGGAGGCAGGAGGCGTCCAGCAGAATCTGCCACAGACCACATTGTCTGTACCCCAACCTGAGATTGGGGCTGAGAAAACCCAATCCCCAAATGCTGCCATAACCCTGCCGCTGTGGAGCGGAGGGATAAAGAGGCACACAGCAGCTTCACAGTGCCAGAACTCCAGTGCTGCTGGCTGCTCCTAGCAAACAAACTTCAGCTCGGGATCTGGGACTGTGGCCATTCTACACATCCTGAGATTCTCCTGGGTCCAGCACAATAAGGTCTAGCAGCAAGTTCTATCACCAGTGCCC
>REGO01000023.1:2301203-2311681 GCA_010120015.1 Rhombomys opimus | reverse complement strand
AATAGGTAAATAAATAAAGATTTATTTTGTTCAGAAAAGCCACTGATGAGGAGAGAGAATAATCAAGTAACAGAATGAGAAAAATCTTTCATTAAACATCGAAAGGTCAAATTGGTGCCTTCACGGAGCTTTTATCTCTCCATCTAGTCTGTTTGGAATGACAAGGTACTCTTCAGGCTATGGAAAAAAGAAACCTGGACACCAACCCAGCCTCAAAACCTTTAACCTAAAATGTTTCCTATAAAACGCACTGGGGCAATTGGTGGTACAGAACTTACGGGAGTGGCCAATGAATGTCGGGTTTAACTTGAAGCCCACTTCAGAAGAGGGAACCCATGCCCAACACTACCAGGAACGTCAGGAGGTGGAAACTGGCTAGCCCAGAGACAGCATCGGTGTCTTCTCCAGCCATGATCAGAGAGGAGTCTCCTGATAGCGCATGGGAGTGAGTGCAGAAACCCACCACCACACATTATGGGGGAGAGAGTCTAAATGGAACGTCTCCATTGGGTTCCTCCCTTCGGAACTTGGGAAACCCCAAAAGAGGAATAGCAAAGATTGTTAAGAGTAAGAGTGAATGGAGGATCCCGGGAGAACAAAGCCCACTGAATCAACTAAGCAGGGCTCATGTGGGCTCACAGACACTGAAGCGGCAAGCACGGGGGTCCACGTGGGTCTGTCTGCACCAGGTCCTCTATGTATGTGTTGTGGATGATAGCTTGATGGTTTTCTTGAATTCCTAACAGCAGGAGTAGGCATGTTTCTACCTCCTTGCCTGCTCTTGGGACTCTTTTCCTCTTATTTGGGTTGCCTTGTCCAGATGAGTGCTTTTGAGTTGTCTTATTTTATTTTGTTTCCTTGTTTTTGCGTTTTGTCTCTTGGAGGCCTCCTGCCCCTTTCTGAAGGGAACCTGAGGGGGAGTGAATCTGAGGAAGAGGGGAAGTGAAGGGTGGATCTGGGAGCACTGAAAGGAAGAAAAACAGTGGCTGAGATGTATTCTTTGCAATAGAATCTATTTTTGATAAAAAGAGAGAGAGAAATCTTCACCAGCTATTTTTCTGACAGAGAATTAATATCAATATCGAGGCACTATATAAAGAACTAAAAAATGTTAACAACAAAACAATGATCAATATATTGTCAACACACTTGGAGATTTTTTTCAAAAGAAAAGATACAAATGTTCAAATGTATAAAAATAAGTGCTTAACATATTTAAGCATCAGAAAAATAGATATTAAACTTTTTTTTGGAATTCTATCTCACACAAATTAGGATAGCTATTATCAGAAAACAAAGAGTAGCAAAAAGCTGGTGACAACGTGGATAAAAAGGAATCCTTATGTAATATCAGTAGAGAATGAAAATTCTTATGAACACTGCAGAAGACACAATGGAATTTCCTCATAAACTAAAAGCAGATATATGTTCCAAACCTGAGAATTTAGTTGAGGGATATTAAATCAGTATATAGAAGAGATACCATCACACCATTGTTTATTGAGGAGCTATTCACAGCATGCAGAAGAGATCAACATGGGTACTTCACAGCTGATCTGATAGAGAAAATATGATACATGTGAGATGCACCCATACATACACACAGATATTATGTATCCTTAAAGGAGAATGAAATTACCATTTACGGTAAATTGACAGCTGTAGACAACGTTTTGTTAAGTAAGAATAGCCAGGTACGGAAAGGTAAGTACCATGTAGTTTTCTTCTTCGTGGGGAAATAAACAAAGATGATGACTTGGAAGTAGAAGGCTACTTTAAGGAAGGGACAAGGAGAAACAGATGTGGCAAGGGAAAAGGAAAAAATATATATAAAGGGAAGTGGAGTGTTATCAGACACAATGTATTCAATATGAAAATCATAGAAAGCCTCAACCATCGAGTTTGTTTCATGAGGGCCCTCTGCTTCTCGCAACAGGTCCTGGCCTTAAGCTCAATCACAGGGGCTTACACATATGAGTCAAGACTTTAACAATGAGCTACAGCCCCAGGCCCAGTTTTAATACCAACCAATAAATCATTACATTAAAAATTTTCTTTTATTCTTTATTGTTTCATTTCCTTTAAGATGGTCTTATGTATTCCAGGCTTGCCTCAAAGTCACACTCTCCAGCCCAGAAAGGCCTTGAATTTAGAATCCTTTCTTTAGCATCTCAAACACGGAGATGACAGGACTACACCCCCAAGCCTGATAAGTTTTTATATTTTGAGTTGTCACATATTTCCCCAAGCAATCTGAAAGTTTTGAAATTCCAAAAATCAATATTTATTCTTACTGCCCATATGTTACCTGGTAGCCTTCTATTCTGCTTAATGCTGTCTTATTTCTCCTTTTTCCCCTCAATTTCTCTCTTAACTTCAGGTTACAATTTCATTTTTCCTATATTGATTTTTATTACCTACTTGAAGATTACTACCCATCACTCAAACATCAGTGCAATATCTTGGAGACATCTGGGAGATTAGCCCAGAATGTAAAGTAGAAACTCTGACTTGTAATTCCACTATTGTCAGTGAAACCAGTGCTTGTTCCTATAGGTAGAGTAAGATCAGCTTGCCTGAAAGTTTTGAGGAACACAGCCTTTGTGCTCTGATGTAGAAAATAAACATCTATTTTTCCATAAGGTTCTAACATGACTCATTTACACATATGTTTGAGAAGCTCTAGACTAGTTTTACAGCACTTTCTGATGCTTTTTTTTCTTTCTTTCTTTCTTTCTTTCTTTCTTTCTTTCTTTCTTTCTTTCTTTCTTTCTCTCTCTCTCTCTTTCTTTCTTTCTTTCTTTCTTTCTTTCTTTCTTTTTTTCTTTCTTCTTGCTTGCTTGTGCTACACAGCCAACACAAGTACTTAAGTTCATCAGAACCACTCAAGTCCTAATATTTTGGAAGAGCTGTGATCTCAAACACTGGCGGCTGTTTTTAAGAAGTAATCAAAATCTCAAAAGAGCCTCTCTGATAACAGAGGTCTTCCTCTCCTTCCTTCTGATCCTAGTCTATCAGATCTCATCAGGACTGGCTGCATTGTCTTCCTCTGTGGCCTGGTAAGGTTGCTCCCCCATCAGGGTGAGGTGATCAAAGAGCAGGCCAATCAGTGGACTTGAGGAAGGGCATGGGTGGTGAAGGGGAGGGAAGGTGGGATTGGGAGGGGAGGACAGAGGGGTTTATGGGGGGATACAAAGTGAATAAAGTATAATTAATAAAAATTAAAATAAATAAAAATATTTTTTAAAAAGGGCCTCTCATCAGCCACCAAACCCTCTCCTTCTCAGTACTGTTTCCTCTCTCTTCTGCATTACTAAATTTTATCTCAAGTACAGTATTTGATAAAAAGCATGGGATTTGTGTCTGTGTGTTTCTTTCTGTATTACCACTGTTAGAGAAAAGCCTGTGCTGTCTGAAATATCTTTAATACTCAATATTGAAGTCACAGATGTTGATAAACTTTGGGGATTTTTAAGTTAAAATCATGATTTAGACTAAGACACATATTTGCTTTCTCAGATCAGCAATAAATCATTGTTTTAAAAGCAGTACTTATTAAAAATCCACATTAAAACAAGCCACCATCTGGGGGAGGTCAGAATGTGGAGACCTTTCCTAAATTCCGAAAGGCTGATTGATGGGAGAAGGTTGACCTTGGAACTTTCCATCTTTGACAGTATTTTTATTCTAAAAAACATGGATATTGAGTTGGAGTTGAATGTATTGACAAAGTCTTCTGAAAGGGTATAAATGGATGTGGCCTTTCAAATTTGCTGAATGTGAAAGTAGGGTGGTTACTTAAATATTTTTTTAAATTTTTTATTATTATTAATTACACGTTGTTCATTTTGTATCCCCCCATAAACCCCTCCCTCCTCCCCTCCCGATCCTCCCCTTCCTTCCCTTTCTGCATGCATGCTCCTCCCCAAGTCCACTGATAGGGGAGGTCTTCCTCTCCTTCTTTCTGATCTTAGACTATCAGTTCTCATCAGCCATTAAAGGCTAGGCTCACAACCATAAATATTTTACTCCAATGATTTCTATACCACAAATGTGCAAATTTTAGGTATTTCAGAGTATTCAGTACCCTGCAACCTATATATTTTAAACTATCTACTCATTACCATACCCATGTTTCTTCTTTCCTGATCTAGAGACAAATACAGAACAGATATTAAAACAGTATCAGTAATAAGTCACAAGATAACATTCAATACCAGCTCAACAATTCTCATTAAGAATCTTTGATTATCTTTTTACAACTGTTGACTAATCTGAGATGGAAGAGATTTGGTAGAGATTTTTGTTATTGTTTTTTACACATGACATGTTAGTGTGGGAGGAAAACAGACTTGTTACAAGCTCTTTATAATTATTTCAAGAAAATCAGAAATTAAAATTTAAAAGTCACAAAGTGTTACCAATTCTAAATTAATATATATGTATATATATATATATATCTTTGTGACATAACTGTGTTTCTAGAAAGAAGCAAAATAAAACAAGAGTCTCAAGTTGTATCTGTTACAGTTTTATAAAGGTTTTGAATAATTTTAAATAAGTTTTCATCAAATTCCTGAATGAAAATTTTAATTTAAAAATGAAAACTCTTCAAAATAAATTATGATATTGCACTAAAATTTTGTTTAGGCCATGTTCTAAAAGTTTCCAAAGATGCATATCTATTTACTGTAACTTTTTGGAAGCCAAAATTTTGAAAGAAGCAAGACATTTCCCTATAAAATCTCTCTCTCTCTCTCTCTCTCTCTCTCTCTCTCTCTCTCTCTCTTTTACTTTATGCAGTAATCTCATAAAATTAACAAGAAGTTGATTACCCTGAAGAATCTTCAGATAAGTCTAAAGTCCTTCATCAGGGTTGGTCTTTGACTTCAAGTTCTAAATGGATATAGTAACGGTGTATTAAAGCGTAAAACCATAAACCAGTACATGATATGTAGAAACAGGAGAAACAGAAGTTCAATGCAAAGCTTAACTACATAAAGCACTGTCTCAGAAAAGCAAAACAAAATGGGGAGGGCTTTTTTGATTGGTTTTATTTCACTTACAAGAAGACATGGGTAAACACAACTATTTTAAGTGAAACTTAGTAACAATGGGTTTATTCCAAATAAAACAAAAAGACTTTTGCAGTACCTAAAGGAGTAGTTAAAAGGACATCACTGGAGCTCCAAGATGGCAGCGACCAGTGTGCACCATTTCTGAAGGACAGAAGATTGGAAACTCCAAAACTGGATGGGGAACTGAAGCCAGAGCATCGACTCTGAGGCATCCCGGGCTAGAGGGGACAGCCCATGAGCTGGAACAGATTGAATGCAGGCCCCCACCCCTGTGGACATCTCTACGGTAGAGGCAAACATCTATGAGAGTGGCAAACTATCAATCCCCTGCACTCTAGCTGCGCCTTCCCTTGCTCAGCTTGGCCCAGGTGTTCAGCAGTGAAGGGGAGTGTATAACCCCAGGTACAGAGCACCTGCTTACTATAATAGCCAAATAGGGTACCCAAATCTGAAAGTAGAAAACTGTGGGTCCTCTGGGCTTCACACACACACACACACACACACACACACACACACACACACACACCTGCAAGTAAGTGTCCACAGGTACTCTCCACTTTCCAGACATGTCTGTGAGTGAGTGTTTGTGAGTGCTTCTGTGAGAGATTGCATATAGAGACCCAGATCAGGTCCTAGGCACCAGGATCCTGACACTCACACCCCTGCTGTGGGCAATATAGGGATCTATGGGAAAGTTTCCTCAACATTGAAACCCCTGTTCTGTGGGTCTCCCAGCATGTCCTGCCACACAATTCCTAGAACCAAGACTGTACAGCTCAGGCAGATCTGAGCAATTGGAGCACAATACCAAGACAGGCCTGTGGGCCACTGAGCCATTCAGGGCACCTGCACATGCACACTGCACCCCGCGGAACTTGCCAGCACCCCCACCTGCACTTAATGTCACCCTCTCAGGCAGTCACAAAACTATGCACACTCCTGCTCTTGCACACTTGCCCTTGCTGAATTCCTACCTTAGCTGCATCTGAAACATCAACACCCACTCTCAAAGCAGTGGACACTCTCATCTTCCTAAAGAATACTTCAGACTCCAGAGACAGACAGACAGACAGTCTGCGGTACAGTCTCCAGGAACAAACAGCAAAGGCTACTCACCATCAAATGGATAGAGGAAAGCATAAGAACACATCCAACAAAAATCAGGACATCATGGCTTCAACAGCAACCCCAAAAATCAAATGGATATTTTGATTTATCAGAAACACAGAAAAATTATTTTAAAGCTATGCTTATTGAATTATTAGAGGTACATAAAGAGAAAACAAATGCTCAAAAATTACAGACAAATATAGTCACACAAATGGAGGTATATAAAGAGGAAATGAACAAAGCTCACAAAGAAATATATTCAAATATAACCACACAAATAGAGGCACATAAAGAGGAAACAGAAAAAAAAATAGATACCATCATAGAAAGACAGGAATCCACATTCAAACAGATGAAGGAAATGGTGCAAGACATGAAAATAGCATTAAAATCAATAAAGAAAACACAAACAGAGAAAATCCTTTGACCATGTAGTAGGCACAATACAAGCCTCAAGAAAATGTAAATAATCTCTTGTATCCTATCAGACCATCATGACCTAAAACATGACCTCAACAACAACAGAAATAACAAAAAGCTTACATATACATGGAAACTAAACAACTCTCTACTCAGTGACAACTTGGTCAGGAAAGAAATGAAAAAAAGAAATTAGAAACTTTCTAAAATTCACTGAAAATGAAGGCACAACTTAACCAAACTCATGGAATACCCTGAAAGCAGTACTAAAAGGAAAGTTCATGGCACTAAGTGCCACTAGAGAGAAGTTTGAGACATCTCATACAAACAACTTAATGACACACCTAAAAGCCCTAGGGGGAAAAAAACGAAGAGGCAGACACACCCAAGAGGAGTAGACTATTAGAAATAATCAAACTCAGAGCTGAAATCAATGAATTAGAAACAAAGAAAGTAATTCAAAGAATCAATGAGACCAAGAGCTGCTTCTTTGAGAAAATCAACAAAATAGACAAACCCTTAGCCAAACTTACTAAAAGCCAGAGAGAAACTACAGAAATCAGAAAAATCAGAAATGAAAAGGGTGACATAACGACAGACACTGAGGAAATTCAAAGAATCGTTAGGTCCTACTACAAAAAACTATATGCCACAAAATTTGAAAATCTAAATGAAATGGACAATTTTCTTGATATATTGCATTTACCAAAATTAAACCAAGATCAGGTATAGATTAAATAGTACTCTTATCCCCCAAGGAAATAGACTCAGTCATCAAAAGTCTCTTTTCCAAAAAATAAGCCAAGGCCCAGATAGTTTCAAGCGCAAAATTTTACCAGACCTTCAGAGAAGAGTTGACACCAATACTCTTCAAACTATTCCATAAAATAGAAACAGAAGGGACATTACCAAACTCATTCTATGATGCCATGGTAACCTTGATACATAAACCACACAAAGACCTAACATAAAAGGAGCATTTCAGATCTATCTCTCTTACAAACACTGATGCAAAGATACTAAAAAAAAATACTCCTAACCGAATCCAAAGATATCCATCATGACCAAGTAGGCTTCATTCCAGGCATGCAGGTTATTTCAATATATGAAAATCCATCTATGTAATCCAATCCATAAACAAACAGAAGGAAAAAAAACACATGATCATCTCAGATGCTGAAAAAGTATTGGACAAAATCCAACACCTATGCATGTTAAAGTTTTAGAGAGATCAGGTATATAAGAAACATACCTATAGATAATAAAGGCAATATACAGCAAGCCTATAGTCAACAAACTAAGTGAAGAGAAACTTAAATCATTCCCACTGAAATCAGGGACAAGGCAAGACTGCCCACTGTCTCCCTATCTCTTCAACATAGTACTTGAAGTCCTAGCTAGAGCAATAAGACAACTAAAGGAGATCAAGAGAATGCATATTGGAAAGGAAGAAGTCAAAGTATCACTATTTGCAGATGATATGATAATATATTTGAGTGATGCCAAAAATTCTACCATAGAACTCCTTCATCCAATAAATGCTTTCATCAAAAAGGCTGGATACAAAATTAACTCAAAAAAAAAATCAGTAATCCTCCTCTATATGAAAGACAAAAGGGCTGAGAAAGAAGTAAAGGAAACTACACCGTTCACAATAGCCACTGATAATGTAAAGTACCTTGGAGTGATTCTAACCAAGCAAGTGAAAGACCTGTATGAAAAAAACCTTCAAGTCTCTAAAGAAAGAAATTGAAGGAGATAGCAGAAGATGGAAAGGTCTTCCATGGTCATGGATCAGTAAGATTAACATAGTGAAAATGGCCATCCTGCAAAAATCTAGCTACAGATTCAATGCAATTCCCATCAAAATACCAAAACAATTCTACAGAACTTGAAAGAACAATTCTCAATTTCATATGGAAAAACAAAAATTTCAGACTTGCTAAAACAACCCTGTACAGTAACAGATCTTCTGGAGGCATCTCCATCCCTGATCTCAAGCTGTACTATAGAGCATCAGTAATAAAAACTGCTTCTACTGGCATAGAAATGGCGTGGTGGATCAATGAAATCCATTAGAACACTCAAAAATAAGCCCACATAACTACTAATACTTGATTTTTGACAAAGAAGCCAGAACAATTCGATGGGAAAATGGTGCTGGTCTAATTGGACATCTACATGCAGAAAAAATGCAAATAGACCCTTATTTATCACCCCGCACAAAACTAAAGTCTAAGTGGATCAAAGACCTCAACATAAGACTAGACCTACTAAACCTGTTAGAAGGGAAAGTGGCAAAGGGCATTGAACTCATTTGCACAGGAAACAACTTCCAGAACAGAACAACAGCACAGGCTCTAAGATCAATAATCAATAAATGGGACCTCATGAAACTGAAAATCTTCTGTAAAGCAAAGGACAATGTAGTCAGGACAAAACATCAGACTACAGATGGCAAAAGGATCTTCACCAACCCTATATCTGACAGAGGGCTAATATCCAGAATAGATAAATAACTTAAGAGGTTAAACACCAACAAATCAAGTAATCTAATCAAAAAATTGAATACAGAGCTGAACAGAGGATTCTCAATAGAGGAATATCCAATGACAGAGAAACACTTAAATAAATGCTCAACATCCTTAGCTATCAGGGAAATACAACTCAAAATAACCCTTAGAATTCATCTTACACCCATCACAATAGCTAATATCAAAAACTCAAATGACAACACATGATGTAGAGGATGTGGAGAAAGGGGTTCCCTCCTCCATTACTGGTAAACTTGTACAACCACTTTGTAAATAAATCTCCTGCTTCCTAAGAAAATTGGGAATAGTGCTACCTCAAGATCCAGCTATACCACTCCTAAGTATATATCCAAAATGTGCTCAACTATACAACAAGGACATTTGCTCAATCATGTTCATAGCAGCTCTATTCATAATAGCCAGAAGCTAGTAACAACCTAGATGTCCCTCAACAGAGAAATGGGTACAGAAATTGTGGTAAATTTACACAATGAAATACTACTCAACAATGAAAAACAAGGAAATCATGAAATTTACAGGAAAATGGTAGGAACTAGAAAAGATCATCTTAAGTGAGGTATCCCAGAAGCTGAAAGAGACATATGGCATATACTTGCTCACAAGTGGATGTTAGCCGTATAATATGGATAAACATACTAAAATCTATACTCTGAAAGAAGCTAAGCAAGAAGGACGACCCTGGGTAAGATGCTCAATCCTCATCCAGAAGGACAAATGTGATAAACATTGGAAGCAGGGAACTGAACTGGAGCCTTCCTCAGAGGGTCTCTGAAAGACTCTTATGATCAAGGTATTGAAGCAGAGGCTGAGATGAATAGCCAAACTTTTGGAAGTGCAAGTAATTTTATGAAAGAAGGGGGAGATAGAAAGACGTGGAAGAGACAGGAGCTCCTAAAGGAGACCAACAGAGCCAAAACAACTGAGCACTGGGAGCCCTGCAGAGACTGATACTCCAACCAAGGACAATGTATGGGGAGGACCTAAAACCCAGGCTCAGGTGTAGCCCATAGACTCAGTCAAGTGGATTCATTAATAAGGGAACAGGGGCTGTCTCTGACATGAACCCAGTGATAGGCTCTCTCTTTACCTCCCCTCTGGCGGGTGCAGCCTTGCCAGGTCACAGAGGAAGACAATGTTGTGAGTCCTGATGAGACCTGATAGGCTAGGGTCAAAAGAAGGGGGGTAAAACCTTCTCTATCAGTGGACTAGGGAATGGGCAGAGACGAGGAGGAGACGAAGGAGGGGTACACAGCCTGGATACAAATTGAATGAATTGTAATAAAAGATAATAATAACAAGCATTTAAATTGTGTAA
>REGO01000023.1:2277844-2289863 GCA_010120015.1 Rhombomys opimus | reverse complement strand
TGACTAATATTTCCCAGTGTGTGTGATTGTTGTATTTCATCTTGGATTAAATCCCACAGTAAACATATTTTTTTCTTGCAGAGGCTTCAACATAACAGACAGTATATGTCCTCACATTGATCTCTCTCCAAGGTACAGTGTGAAGTGCTTTGATTCTAGAAAAAAAATTATTGAAAAGCCTCTGAATTGACCTTTTTGTGTACCAAATTGACACTGTGCAGCAAGTTTTATCTTTGTTTAAACTAGTATTGATCAAATCATCAAAGATGGACTTATAGTTTTAACAGCCCTTCTTGAAGCACAAGAAAAATAATAGTTTGAATTTAAATCTTTAAATCAATTCACACTCTGTTGACTATCTTAGGTTTTAGCTGGTAAAGAGCTTGATGATTTGTTTTTATTCTTAGTTACCACAGAACAGCAATAAAGGTATTTGAGTACTTACCCACTTGTCAAACATTATTGTTCGTTTATTATGTCTTCTCCCATTCCTGCCTCCATCTACAGCAATGAAGTTTTCTAAGACCTCAGGTTTAGACCAAAAATCAGAAGTAAGCCCGTGCTCTGTGAAATACTGAAGGGCTCTGCAGGATTTTAGGCTGATTTGCAGTGATCAGAGGGGAGAAATAGGAATAACCACCACAAAACCCTCTTGAGGCAACTTGCAACATACCTTAACATAGATTAAAGGGTTTTTTTTATTGCAAGAGAGGCGGTTAAATTATTACATGAGAGAAATTCGAATTGGGCTTTTTGGAATGATAGCATTCTTAAGTTTTACTGCTGAAAACTATGTAGGGTGTTAGGTGAGATTTAGAGGCTTTTAGGCTTCTGCTTCTCAGGTAAGCTTAGCAAAGAGAAACACTGAGATGAAAATAGGTCAAGGCAAGAAAGTAGTATTAATTACAGCAAAATCCTCAAGAGAACTCTACTACAAAGCTGCAGATACAAAGGTTAAAATAAATTCTACAGATCTGCAAGATTCTTTATTTATACTTCTACAAATTCAGAAGAATTCAGCATAAATTGAGCTCTGGCATTAACTCCACCTACACAATACAGCAAACAGTTTGATCTCACAGGATTACTGTGAGGTTGTGATTTTTCACATTTGTTTGTTTTGCAAGTGCTTGTTCTTATGATTATTTTCTATTTAAATTCTTAATAGTTACTAATATTGTGCTAGGGTTTAGGGGGAAGCAATCTACAACTCAGTTTGAAAGCCTCTAAATAGAATCATCAAAGTTCAAACCTTCCTTAATCATAGATACATGCTATGACAAATGGTATGTAGAAAAACCCAATATGTGTTCTTCTCTATCTTCTTTTCCCAACATATAGTAAAGGGTCTAATAAACCTTCTGTATAGCTTAGCATTTTCAGTCAGGACCATCATCACTCACTTAAAATGTCATGTCAGTCAGATTATCTAGAGTTACACTACTATTGAGCCCATAGAAAGAAAATCCTAAATGAGAAAGGAACAGAGATGAATCTAAGCAAGAGGTCAAGGTAGGTTGGTGAATAGTTTTGTTTTGTGTCTAATGTGAAAGCTTTTCGAAACAAAGCCATCAACAGAGTTAAGCTAGTTGGTAGGTGATGATAAAGTGGTTGTGCTAATGAAATGACATCTTCTTCCCTGTCTTATGAATTATTGCAGTGTGGACACTAGAAAAAGAAAATGATGAGAGAATAAACAATTTAGAAATCTGATCTCATGATTTAATTCCATGTGACAAAGTCAATGTAAGTAGTTGAAAGAAGGGAAATGAAAGTCATTGTTACTACCTAACTCTGATGCCATCAACAGATGGTAGATGCAGTGTGTGAAAGTAGTTGGGTGTGTTGCTCAAAATATAGTCTATAGTACCAAAAAGTGATCAAAAATGCTTCAAAACAGTTAAAAAGACCCAGTGAGACATTGAAACCAATATAAATTAATAGAAATTTAGGAGAATAAATCAATCTACATCTGATGGTAAAAACAGAATGACAAGCATCCTAAAGACTAGTCTGTTGTACTTTTGAGCAAGAAGGGGAAGAGGGTGTATGGGAGTTGTTACATCCGGTAATGGGTTGAACTATTCTTATGAAAGGGAAGTTGACATTTTAAATCGAGCACTGCAGCTGCAGTTGGAGATATGGCCTTTACATGAGGTAATTAAGTTAAAAGAAAATAATTATTGGTACTTGATTCATGGGATTTCAATAAGAGGAGGGGTGAGGACATAGGCAGGGGCAGAGGGAAGAGCATGTGAAGATGTGGTAAGAAGACAGCAATCCGTCACTCAAAAAGAGAATCCTCAGGAAGGACTAAATATGCCTACAGATTGATTTCATAGTTCTGCCTTCCGGAACTATGAAAAACAATATTTATGCTAGTAGAGTCTCCTGCCCTGCAGTCTATGTCAACGAATGAACACTCTGTCAAAAGAACAGGAGCAATGCTTGTGTCAACAGGGAGGAATGGTAGTGCATATAAGCAGAAGAAAAAGAGGAGTCTATCTGATGATTAACGCTTGAGCATATGTCCTATAGTCATCAAAACGTTCAAAGCCATGAAACCAGGTAAGAATATTATAGACAAGAAATGAAAACACCTAAATCTGCACAGTTTACTGTCCCCATTCAAAGGGCTTCACTATTTCACTGTCTTCAACATATAACTTACTGTTCTTAGTAAAGTCTTGCTCAGGAAGGTGAAAACTGAAAGTAACTATCATTCATTTCAGGCATTCTGGAAAGTTTACCAACTCCTAAACAGGAACAATTGAAAGATGTGGAAGATATTTGTATCCCAAGACTCTTTGCTATTTCTTTTCACAATTTTCACATTGCTATGCTTACCATTTCTAAAATATTGTATTGTAGTCTGCACTCAGTTGATGAAAAATTGTAAATTTATCTCCTAAATCACACGAATATCTCAGATTACCACTTTCCCATATGACACCTAAACCTGTTACTGTTTTCAGTCGATGCCATAAGCATGGCTCGATCCTTTTTAAATTTTTTTTCTATCATGTGATTTTGGTGAGGTTTTAAGGAGAGGCAGTATTCAGTACAGCTGTTATCAGAGGGGAAGTTGAGCTTTCTGTGGAAGTAATAGATGTGAAAGTGAAGCATATCTATTAAAAATATAATTTTCTGGCTTTCTTGTGGGGTTCCTGTCCCCTCCAAGTCCTTCCATCTTTCCCCCAACACTTCTGCAAGACCTCTGGAGCTACACCCATGCTTGGCTCTAAGCCCCAGCATTTGTCTGGCTTCTTTGCTGAGTAGAGCCTCCCAGACAACAGTCATGTTAGGCCCCTGTCTGCAAACATAGCAGAGCACCATTAATAGTGTCAGGGGATGGTTCTCTACCGTGGAGGTGGTTCTCAGGTTAGACCAGTCATTGGTTGGATATTCCCTCAATGTTCCCTCTTTATCCCTCCACTTTTTGTAGGCCAGGTAATTTTTGGATCAAAGGTTTTATGGGTAGGTTGTTGTTCCCCTCCCTCCACAAGTCCTGCCTGGCTAGAAGGTGCTCACTTCAGTCTGCTTCCCCACCCCCATTCTCCAGTTAGAAGTCTCAGTTTAGAGTCACACCCACATCCTCCCAGGAGCCTACACTGTCCCAGGCCTCCAGCTTGTCAAAAAGATGCCCTCCACCATTTCCCTTCTTGTTCTCAGCCCTTTCACATCCCACCCTCATTTCCCCACAACTGATCCCCATCCTTATTTCCCTCTCCATTATACCTCCTGCCCAGTTCCCTCTTTTCATCCACTTTTCCTGCCATTCTGTTTTTGATGATTCTTATCAGTTAATCAGAGTGGTTTATCAACCAAGAGGATATGGCAGTTTAAACTCTAGATCAGTTGTATGCTAGCTGAAAGCTTCTCACTCATTGGAGAAGGTTGCTGATCCCATTGTGGAAGGAGGGATGAAGGAAAAGTTTGAAATTCAGAAGTTTGTCATACTATGAGGATTATTTGACTGTTAAAATTTTATGCTTGTGCATGGACGATCGTCAGAAATGCATGTTGATTCTTACAATATAGACATTATATAGCATAATAATCCATAAGCGTATCATCTTCTATTTTACTGTGAATCAACTCAAATCAGAGTTATCAATTGTATTTTATGTTTGGTCAATATTTGTTTATGTATGCACATTAATTGCCTAGTGATTCCGTGACAAATTACCGCATCGTGGTTTATCGTAAAAGACATTGCTGTTCACAGCTAATGAGTATGAAGTTGAGTTGTTGGCAGAGTTGACTTCTCCGTACCCTCTGGTGAAAACCATTTCTTGCAGTATTTAGATTTTTTTTGCCTTGTATATAGACCACTCTAATCCCTGTGCCATATTCACATGTCCTTCTGTCATATTTGTTTGCCTCTCTGTATTCAATTTTTTTCTTATAAATACATCAATCATAATATGTTTAGCTTATATCTTAATGTAATATTAGCTATCAATTTGTTTGTATCTATAAATTATCTTTTTGAAAATAAATTCATACCCATAGGTCTTAAGTAGAATAAACTATTGGTGGTATGTATACTATTCTATCAAATATAGTTTGTATTTTCCTTGGAAAAAACAGTAGCAATAAATCATTAACTGTATATATATTAATACTCTATACATTTATATTTTTCTTTGTAAAAGATAATTTAATAACATATAAAATTTTAGATGATTTGTAAAAGGGTTATGATTTTACTAATATCAATTAAATTTAAGGAAAGTCTTTTTATATTTGAAAGAAAAATGTTGATCTTCACAATTTTCCTACTGGTGGCAGGAATTCTCTAAATTTTAGCAATCATTTCCCTATTATCTTTGCCTTCAATAGTCTACCACATGTAAGCTGTAGATTAGTCATTAAAAGGTTAAGTTAATTACATAGGTACCACATCTAGGTCTTATAAAGAAGAGATTAAAATTCTCAAAACAAAGATAAGATAATGAAAAAGAGACACACACACACAAAGAAGGCTTTTATCAGCCTGACTTATTCTTGTCCTTCACATGGACAATAAGTTATAGTAGATTTTTTAAATGAAGTCTTAAGTGATATGATTAGCTATATTTAACCCACTAATATAAACAAGTGGACTCATTAATTGCACAGTTTATATCACAAAGAAAAATTAAGACAAATTTACTATTTCATGTAAACAAGAAAGACTCAATAAATATCTGTTTAAATATTTAGGAAGAGAGTTCTAGCAACTAAAGAAAGAGTAAAAGTTAAGAAAAAATATAATCAAAAAGATATTTGAGGTTTCCAAAAACTCAGTTATATAAAGTGTAGGATTATCCTTGGTAAATATCTACATAACATGATGGCAAAGGCTAAGAATTTAATGTGATTAAAACCACAAAACAAAATCAAACTCTATGATAATTTGGTATGAAATGGATATAAAATATTAGAGTTCTCACTCCCCTATCAGTGGACTTGGGGAGGGGCGTGCATGCAGAAAGTGGGGGAGGGTAAGAACGGGAGGGGAGGAGGGAGGGGCTTATGGGGGGATACAAAATGAATAAAGTGTAATTAATAAAGGTTAAATAAAAAATTTAAAAAGAATTCAATTTAATAAAAAGGAATTATTAATCCTTAACCATGGAACTAATAAAAACATTGAAACCTATTTTGGCCATGGGTTGAGAAATTGCCAATTTGGAAATATGCAGATTCAGGCAAATGATGTCAGTTTCATGGTGTAGGGACCAGGAAACCAGGAAACTATTAAGTGGTGCCTGGAGTCGAAGGCATGGAGACACCATGTCTAGAGTCCTTGAAGGAGAACTAATAACATCAATCTATTCCGGGAGCATGCACAAAATGTGATTTAAAAATGTGGAAAAGCACCACGAAGTTACTGAATGATTGGTTCTCACAATAACATGGTCAAAATGTAAATAAAATAGATGTAGAAATACTAGATTAACTTCTTTCTGAGCAACATATCAGTAACTTTAGCTAGCCTCTCTGTGGCTGTGTATAAAAATCTACATGGATAATACCTTCCTTGTTTAGCACTAATAACAATCTTCCACCTTTATATGAAAGACTTGAACAGGGGAGTTTGGAACAGACAGATTGATTAATGAATGCATAGGTGATTTTAGAAAGCACTGGACAAAAATACAACTAGGAATAACAATAATGCATGTTTTATCAAGCTTAAAGTAACCATATGGCTGAACTTATATGTAACCACACACATAAAAAGAGATAGATATTCCTCAGAAGGATAATCAGGTTAAGACCTATATAAGACCTATGTAATAACCTATATAATGTTAAGAAAAATATGCACACTAAAATTAGAATAAAATAATTAAAACATTTATTTTATGGATATAAATAAAACAATAAACCAATATTATAGTAAATATTAAGTATGTAAACATCGCATAAAATGAAATACTTGAAGTTTCTTTGTGCGGTGGATAAAAGTTATTGCAGTAACTCACAACTGATCAATGTGCAGATTATAGGTGTCTTTACAATGTTCAACCACAAATGGGACATCTATTGAACCTTAATATTTTGGTAGAATTACAAATTCTCTATTTCCTTTCTTCCTAGATTCTTTACTTCTTACAGATGACTCAAGTTTGATTTCCAGCCTTCCACCCAAGGCTGAAGGATTATTGCAGAAAGGGAGGCAGACAGATTGCAAGACCCAGATGTTTGGAAGAACAGAGCAAAGCCCTGTCTGCTGGATCTGAAAGGACCACTGCTTTCTGACTTCACAGCAGCTGTAGTCAGCTTTTTAATGGACTGCAAAACATTCTAACATAGAACATGTGTCACATTCTCTAGCTGACTAGTTGTTGAGAAGTGATGGCTTTGGGCATAGGGAGAGATATTTGACACATCAGGGGTCATATTCCTAAAGAATACTATCTCTCCCTCCTGCAAAACCCAGACCTAGTAGGTCAATCAGGCTTCTGAGCATTGGCTCATGAATATGTAGCATCATAAATTGAAATCATTGGCTTGTAAAAATGGGGAGAGGGTCAAGAGGTTAGAAGGTAGTGGGGTGGTAGGGTGTCTGGGAGGAGTTAGGGAAGGAGTGGCAGGTTATATTATTAAAATATAGTATATGCATGTATGAAATTCTCAAAATTAATAAAACATTAAAGATATATATGAATATGATATATATGAATATGTGAATACACTCATACTCTTTATATCTATATCTATCTATATGTATACACACGCACACACACACACACACACACACACACACACACACACATGAACACTGCCTGTACAGAGACTGCATGACTTTTCCATGAGACGGAAATCAATATGGAGCCAGAACTATAAATTTAATGCTTTCCAATATGAATGTGTTCTCTAGCCACATGCAGCTGGCACAGGAGCAAGAAATCATTGAAGAATTCCCTCATACAAAGAAAACACAAATAAGGAAAGTCCTGTGTCTGTTCAAATCCTTGGCTCAGAGAACACCCCAGAGAGCCAGGGTGAAATGCACCACCTGGAAGGAATAGGAATGGAACAAAAGCATCAGCAGCTGCAGATGGAGAAAAGTGGACTTGGCAGATTGAATCCAGGCGAGTTAACTGGCTCCTGTTCTGCAGAACGCAGAAGAGACAAGCGGTGCTGTTCAGAACCGTGAATGGTGTGCATGTAAGCAAATAAAGGTGACTCATTATCACACAAAGTCCAATAAATAGAGACAACTGAAGGGATCAGTGTAAAAGTTGATGGTTTGTGTATGATAAACATGGTTTGCAAGATAAAAGAAAATGTGGTCCAATTAAATGTAGACTGTGGATCCCAATCGAGAAATTGTAATTCTACCAAAATATGGGTAAAGACCCAAAAATACAGTAATAATAGTATTTAACGCACTGCAGGCATTTTAAAAATATAGAATAACAAAATGATTATGCTATGAAGGATCAACACATGATTGGAGAAAGTAGAAGAAGAGATAAGATAACTTCAAAATACGTTGAGAGAATGGCTGAAGAGATGGTTCCACAACTAAGCATGCTTGCTTTTCTTGAAGAAGAACAAGATTGATTCCCAGAACCCACATGGTAGATTACAACCATCCTAATATCTCTTTCAGAGGACCCAACACCCTTTTCTTGCCTCTGATAAGACACAGTGCCTCTACATACATATAAATAATAAATAAATTTTAACAAAAATATAATAAGAGACATTAGTGACTCTAATAAATGGAAAAACGCTAAACGTAATAAATAGGCCCCCCATTACTTGTATGTATACAGGCATCAATCTCAGAAGGGAAGTAAACAAACAGGAAACTGAGGAGACAATGTTTGTAAAGACGTAGTGGCTGGGAGGTCCAGATATCCACTTGCAGATATGAAATGTTTTGCACATAGGTACAAAGAAGAACCAAACAAGCATGCATCTTTAAGCCTATACTCTGCTGTCTGGTAAAAGTCAAGTGTGTAAAAGTGCTTGAAAACATACGAAGACATACTAAGAAAAATACAACAGGGCTAACCTCTAATAAAAACTTTCAGAAATAGGAATGAATATCTAAAGTTTGAAACTGTTGAAGAATTTTTTTTAAAAGGATTGGCAGTCTAGAGTTCTATGTCTAAAATTATTTGAGACTGATTCATGTTAAAATTTTTAGATATTATAAACTAGTGCTTATCACAATTGATGAACAGCTAAAGGAAGTTCTTTCATCTAAAAGAAAATCAAATAAAATTGGAATGAGTAAAAGAAAAGGAAGACTGTCAGAAAGATAAAGGTGTGGATTTAAGAAATACTGAGCAGGGCTAGGGAAACAGCTCAGGAAGTAAGAAAGAGCAGAGGTTACAAAGGGTGAGACCAAATTTCAATATCCAGTGCCCAAGGAGAAGAAAAGCTGATCCTGACCTCTGGTGTACAAGCCTGTAACACCAGCATGTGGATGGGATCAGACACAGGAGGAGCCCTGAGATAAGGCCGACAGCCATTGTAGGTGAAACAGCCAGTCCCAGGCTCAAGGAGACACACTGTCTCAAGAGAATAAGGAAGACAGAATAGCAGAGAAGGATTATTAATATCCTCTGCACACATGCACACAAACATACTATCACCATGTGTATATGCAGCGTACCCCACACACGTGCACACACCCACATACACTCAAAAGAAATCGTTTTTATAAACATATCATTTGTATGTAAAATCTCCCAAATGTGGCTTATATTATAAGCAAAAAATTACCACTGTGTAATTTATGGTTTTATTTTAAACAGATGTAGTATGTGACAAAATATTATGAGTTATGGAAGAAGGTAATTATTCTGAAGCAATTTTTTATTTTTTACTTTTTTACAGATGATCAGAGATGATTTAGAATTAATTCTAAGTAAATTAAAGTGCCCTTTTGGAAACATATTTTAATCCTTTGAAAATGAATCAAAGATTCAAAGAATATAGCTAGTAAGAGAATTAAAAAAATGTACATATAAAGCCCACAAAGCACACACAAATTTAGTGAAAAATATGACAGGAGCAAAAATAAAGAAACAAAAAATATCAATTATAATAAGATAAAAAACAGATCTAAATGCATCCATACAGCAATTATATTAAAATAATGTAAATATTCAAATAAAATGGTAGCATTTGTCAGACTGAAATGTTTTTTAAAAAAGTAGAATTTTGTCTATAAATGGCCAACTTTACATGTGTCAGTACAAATAAATAAGTGGTAAAGTTTTTGGGGAAACAAAGAAAATAGTGATCTAAGGAAGGCTGCTGCAGTTCAGAAAAGCGTGATCAGAGAAACATGTAAATAAATGCCAGTAAGCATGGACTAAATAAATATTAACAGAGCAGCCCTTTCCCTGAACTTTCTGAGGACAGACCAATTTAACCACAATTGCCTGGATGGTAGTGTAGACTCTATCTGGGAAAGCACAAAAGTTATGCAGACAGCCAGATCCAGACTCAGGCTAAAAAGAGGACAGCATTCAGTGCATCTTTCACCATAAGAGGTTTTATAGCTATGTTCTGGCATCCAACAAAAACAAACATGTCTTATAAACTGAATGTAAACGTTTGTCATAAGAGACATGGAATTACGTCCAAGAACAATGCAGGGAACAAAATGTTGTTGAGGTAAAAAGTCCTCTGCCTTCTTTCCGGGAGACTCTCTCACAGTTCCCCCAAGGCTCTGTACACTGTATGACATTCCTTTGTGTTCCAACAACCCATGATACATTAGAAACTGGATAATAAAGTTTTTTTTATTTATCTGTGTGTATTGTGTATGTGTGTGTACATGTCTGTATGAATGCATGGGTGTGGAGGGCAGATGTTAAACTTGGGTGTCCTCTCCAATCACCTTCTTTCCTATTTTCTTGAGACAGAACCACTCACGTAACTGACAGCTCATGAATTTGTCTAGTCTAGCTGGCCGCCGCACTTCAGGGTGCCTCCTGTCTGCACATTTCCCCTTTCCCAGAGCTAGGATTACAAGCATACCTTCTGAGACTGGGATTGTACACAGGTCTTGGGTACCTGTCTTGAAGTCCTTCTGCATATATCTCAGCCACTCTAGAAATTGGGACATCACCTTTCTAGCCCAATTATAGTTTCAAAAATTATATTTTTGTAATTTTTTTGAAATTAAAATATAATCATAATATGTTCTTCCCTTTCTTACCTCCAACCTCTTCCACTTACTTCCCAACGCCTTGCACTTTCTCAAATGTATTGTCTTTCTTCTTTAATTGCTGTGATAGATAATATATTTTACATCCACGCACACTCACATGCATACACACACACAACTGTAAACATACAAATACAATCTACTTTGTCCATATAATGTTGCTTGCATGTGTGTCATTTCAGGGCTGATCACTCGGTGTTGGATAACCCATTTGAATGCTCTTCCCTGTGGAAGTCTACATCTTCTTTCTGCTACATCTTCTAAGCTACATGTAATTTTAAACCTAGAGGTGAGGCCCTCAGAGATCTATCCCTTCCATCTTAGCATGTTTATTGGTGATCCTTGCACATCTAATTTAGGAATCTAATGTGGTTGGGACTTTATGGTTACAGCTTCCTTGTCATTTATAGAGGGCACAATCTCATAGCAGACTTTCTGTTCCTCTGGCTCTTGCAATCAATCTTTCTCTCTCCCCCTCTAAGATGTTCCCTGAGCCTAGAGTACAGGAGTTCTTCTGTAGGTATGCTAATGGGATTTGTTTACATCCAAAATGCGATCATTTGTTCTCTGCATTTTGATCCATTTTTGTGATTTCTGCTGTAAAGAGACATTTCTTTGGTGGGGGGTGAAAACTACACTTATCTATGGATAGAAGGACAAATGTTTAAATGCAGTTAAAATATTAAGTGGTTCAACTACATGAAACTAGTGAGGTCATGGATTTTAGAGCAGAATCTAAGCCAGTTCAATTCCTAACTCCTCTCTCATAAAGTCTTTAAGTCTGTAAAGCAACAGCTAACATAATTAGAAGGGGAAATAAGCCTGATTACCTTTGGAAAGTTTAAATCATCTCTCTAAACACTAGGACCATTTGGCGATTAATTAATCAGTTACTGAAAACAACTCAACAAGATGAAAGATGTCTGAATGCTACAGTTTGCCACATTAATATAATTGTTTGGGAATAAAAAAAAAAAAGAACCAAAGCACCAAACAGTCAGTGAAATCACATGAGAAATAAGTATAGCAATTATACTTGTTTTTTGGTGGGAGCGTAAGTCTTATTCTTTTTATCTACACATGAGATATGTCTGTCGTATACAATATAAACATACGCAATGTGTTTGTGCTATTGATGTCTCGTGGTAGGAACGAAATATCACAAACTGTTCTTAGGGAAGTTGCGATGATGAGACTGGGCAACACCCAAATACAAGGAGAGGGATTTAGAAATTACAAAGAAGTTCAACGTCTTTGACCTTTAATAGATAGTATACATTACACAAGTCTCTTGATTTAAAGTCCTTAATATTTGACTAAACTATA
>REGO01000023.1:2209581-2241468 GCA_010120015.1 Rhombomys opimus | reverse complement strand
TTAAGATTGTTTATATGGTGGATTTTCTTGATGGATTTTCATATATTGAACCACCTTGCATCCCTGGGATGAAGCCTACTTCATCATGGTGCCTGGCGTTTTTGATGTATTCCTGAATTTGGTTTATGAATATTTTATTGAGAATTTTTACATCAATGTTCACGAGGAAAATTGGTCTGAAATTTCTTTCTTTGTTGAGTCTTTGCTTTAGTTATCAGGGTGACTGTGGCCTCATAGAATGAGTTTGACAATATTCCTTTTCTTTCCATTTTGTGGAATAGTTTGAGGAGTATTGATATTAGCTCTTATTTGAAAGTGTGATAGAATAACCTGGAGGAGACAGGAGCTCCATAAGAAGACCAACAGTCTCAGCTAAGCTGGGCCTGGAGAGGCTTGCAGAGACTGAAGCACCAACCAAGGATAAGACATGGACTATACTTAGACCCTCTAGGCATATATACCCAATGGGTAGCTTAGCCTCTATGTGGGTCCCCCAGAAAGGGGATGGGGACTGTCTCTGACACAGTCTCTGTTGCATGCTTTTTGATGGCTTCAACCTGGTGTGATTATCTTGCCAGGACACGATGAAAGAGGCAGTACACAGTGCTGATGCTACTGGGTGTGCTGTGGCATGTTTGTGGGGAGGGGGGATCCTCCCATTTTCTGAAGGGTAGTGGAGACAGGAGAAGGGAATGAGAGCGGGACAGAGAAGAAGGACAGGGAGAAGCAATGGAAACACAATTGAGATGTAAAGTGAATAACCAACTAAATAAAAAAAAGATTGTCAAAAGAAATGTACAGGCAGTATCATGCAGCTATAGCTGACAAGATATTTATAAGAATCAGGTAAGCCACAGAGAACTGGCTATGTGAAAAGATTTGTGAGGAAACTAACAAATCACTCTTGTATCCAGTCAATCCGTACTGTAAAATATTTCTAGAAGTCTGGACATATGCAATGAATTTAGAGCCTTCCAGAAATTATGATGTAACAATAAATTTCAAATCAAAGATACATATTACAAAGACAAACACATACACACAGATCTAGTGAGAAACAGTCACAGAGAGAGAGAGAGAGAGAGAGAGAGAGAGAGAGAGAGAGAGAGAGAAAGAGATAGACATACATACACAAAGACAGAAACGGGAAGACAGAGATAGATCTAACTTTGTTAATCTGAAATTTAGTAGAATTTATATTTAATAAAGAAACAAAATAATATGTGCTGGAAAGAAAGCTCCCGTATGTGTGGTGCTTGCAGAGGACTTAAGTTCACTTGCCAGAACTCTAATGGAGGCTAACAACCATCTATTACTCTAGTTCCAAGTGGCCCAATATCATCTCTTGGTCTCCATAGGCACCGTATGCACATTGTACAGAGACATAATATGGCTGTGAAACACTCATGCACATAAAATAATAGAAATATATGTAGAATACTATTTATGTAGAGAGAGTATTCCAAATAAATAATTAATGTAAATAAAATAGGAAGGATAGATGAGAGGAACCAGATATAACACCATAAAATTAAAGATATCTGATTTTTCACAAAAATACATAGCGGAGGAAAATACAACATCTTTAATGATTGGTGTTGGCAAAACTGGTTGTCTACATGTAGAAGAATAGTTGTTCAAATGTACAAAAACAAAATTAGACCCTTTTTCTCATTGGGTACAAAGATCAACTCCAAATGAATCAAATACTTCAATACAAAATGGAAAACTGAAATTCCTAGAATAAGAGATAGAGAGCATACTACAGAACATACATTTGAGCAATTATTTCTGATCAGGACTCATATTCACTCAGGAATGGTGGTGGTTTGCATGAGAATTATTCCCGTAGGCTCCTGTGTTTGAATATTTTGTCATCAGTTGGTGGGACTTCTTGGGAAGGATTGGGACATCTCCTTCTTGGAGAAAGTGTGCAGTTTCCATAAAAGTAAGAACATAATGTCATCAGTGGTGGGAGGTTCTTAAGTGAGCAGTTAAACACTGCAGAACAATAGGGGAAAGATAAAAATAAGGAAGGGACTAAAAGTGATCAAAGGCAAGTACTGGATGGATAACAGTATGGATGTTTGGAAAAAGCCACAAGGAAGACTTATGTCTTAGCTTTCTACTATTCAGTAAATTTCCACTCTTCTATTCATGTAGAAAAATTTCAGTCCTTCAAAAACATGTACTGACATTGGCCCTGGGAAAGATAGGGCACATATTGTTTTCCTTTTACCTATTGTGAAGAACCATTTAATTCACAGGCATCTCATATATAAAGCAAAGGTTAAGAGCGACTGCAAGAGTTGAGACCTGATAGGCTAGGGTCAGAGGGACAGGGAGGTGGACCTCCCCTATCAGTGGACTTGGAGAAGGGCATGAAAGGAAATGAGGGAGGGAGAGTGGGATTGAGAGGGAATGAGGGAGGGAGCTACAGCAGGGATACAAAGCAAATAAAATGTAATTAATGTAAAAATAAAATTAAAATAAAAAAAAAGAGCCAACATGAAATCCAGGTGACTAAGAAAAGAATCAAAATTTCCAACTCTCAGATGTCAACAGTGACATGTCAGCACATGAATACTCTTGTTGCTTGGAAGAAAAGCTGAAGTGAAACTACACACTTTCACTTGAAATATGTAGGAAAAACCAGCTGACATAGATGAGAAATAAAACCACATACCTATTACAATTAGAAAATACATAGCTTTGAAATTTCTCTTGTCATTTAAGGAAACAGAATAATCCCAAGTTGCATGAAGAATGTAAAACATATATGTCAACACTAAGAAAAAAATGCTCACGTTATCAAAAACATTAAAACATCATACTGAGTGTGTTCTGGAGAGAATTCATGAATACACTTGAAATAAATTAAAAGATAAGAAAAAAGAAAATTACTCATTAAGAAATAGAAATTGGTACCTACCTCAGCTTTCCTCAATACAATGTTGAAAAGCTCAGTGGTAGGCCTAAAAGGAGAGTATATATATATATATATATATATATATATATATATATATATATTCTCAAAATATGTGTATATATATATATATGCATATATGAAATTCTCAAAATAGTAAGCTGAAATTTAACAAAAATTAATTTAATGTCAAAATATAATTCAGATATATATGTAAATTAAGAATAAAATGTTTTCAATATCCTGTTTCCTTTTCAGTTTTCCATTTAGATACACAGTTGTGTAGTTAAAAAAAAAGCTAAAGTGATTTTTCATACTTTGTATTACTTCATGAGCACTATTTGAATGTTTTCACACACCACAATCTAAGCTTTCATAAATGTTCTTTTAATTCTTATTCCCAGATTCTAAGAAGTAATTAATATTAGTTTCTAATTTTATGTGAAATAGCAATATAATTTTCAATGACTCTGGATAACATATAATTCATACTATTTTAAATATCACATGGGTGAAATCTTTTTTGCTGATATATAAGAAGAAATATGGTAATCCCCCTTGTAAACATAATTTTACTCACTATTCTTTTAGGAAGGTCAAGAAGCTTGGAAAAAATCTTTTAGCTGGATAATGATACTGTTCTTCATAATTCAGAAATACAAAGAGAGATGACAGTGTGGGCTGGGGAGAAGATAAAAAAATTACTTATTCTCTGTAATTTATCACTGATGGCTCAAGTTTTTGATCCTGTGACTGACGATTTTCTGTAATAAAGTCAAAAATGAACTTAAGAATCATCTTATTTAACCATTTCCTTTTGCTTTTAGGAAACTGTATTTTAAAGACCATCTTGTCTCAGCATGAATTAAGAAACTCAGTGAAACTTTCAGAATAGAATGAGGATGCCTTTTACAGTTAAAAGAAAGTATCAAATAGAAAACTGGATATGTTCATATTATGTTTAACTGTTTTTCAGTGTCATGTCAATTACACTTATTCACCACTGTGAACTTATATTAATGATTTAGGTTCAGCTGCTGTGACACCACTGGTTCTTGAATTGCAGGTTGCACATTAGCGTCATGTGCCCCTACTTTAGTCAGTTCTCTGTTTGCTAACCTCAGAATTTACTAAGAAGGGCATAACTTTTTATTCTGGCCAGTGTCATATTGTTTCATTGACCACTTTCCCCAGTTTCAAGAAAAATCCCAGAAAGTATACGTCACTTGCTTTAGTTAAATTTAATGTGTGCATATGTGGGTGTGTATATATGTATATGTATATACATATATGTACACACATATATACATATACATATATACATATATATGTGTATACATATATGCATGTATGTATATATATACATATACATATATACATATGGTTATATGTATATATGTGTTTAATGCATAGCGATTTAAATAGTCATAAAGCATCACATGTTTATCAATTAAACAATACTTCCTTCATAATGATTTAATACCAAAGTGTTAGTTGAAATTCTCATAATATTCACGACATTTTTATTAATTATTATTTATTACAACTTATTCACTTTGTGTTTCAGCCGTAGCCCCCTCCTGGTCCCACCCTTTCTCTCTCTGTCTCTTCTCTCCTATGCTCTTCCCCTGGTCCACTGATAGGGGCGGTCCTCCTCCCTTCCATCTGACCCTAGCCTATCAGGTCCCATCAGGACTGGCTGCACACCCCACCCCCAGGGGGAGGGGATCAAAGAGCTTGCCATAGAATTCATGCCAGAGGCAGCCCCTGCTCCCTTTACTAGGGCACCCACATGGAGACTGAGTCTTTGGGCTACATCTGAGGCGGGGTCCTTGGTTGGGTTATCAGTCTCTTCAGTGTCCCTAGGGCCCAGGGATTTGTTGTTGTTGTTGTTGTTTTTGGCTCTCTTGGTCTCCTTCAGAGCTCCTGTACCCTCCAGGTCTTTCTATCTCCCCCTTATTTCATAAAATTTCATGCATTCTGCCCAAACTTTGGCTATGAGTCTCAGCCTCTGCTTCGATACTTGGATCAGTTGAGTCTTTCAGAGGCCCTCTGTGGTAGGCTCTGTTAGAAATCGTGCAGGATGAGAGTTACATGGCGGGTTCACAAATCAAGCCGCAGGACCGGTTCCATGTGGGAAGTTTATTAGTGGAAGGAAAATGGGGTTGCAGAGAGCTTCTCTTGAGAGGTAGGAGAGAAAAGAGAGAGAAGGGAGGAGCTTGAGCTCCCTTAAAAGGTGACCCAGAGCATGCACAGGTTGTTCCAGGTGACGTGGGTGGTCTTCTAGGTGACCTCACAGATGCCAGATAACCAGTTCATCAGGTCTCTTGGGGCAGGCCATAGCTTACAGATCCCAACAGGCTCCTGTCCTGTTACCTGTCTTCTCTTGTTTCTGATGTCTATCGCATTTGCCCTTCTGAATGAGGATTGAACATCTTCCTAGGGTCCTCTGTGTTGTTTAGGTTTTTCAAGAGTATAGATTTTAGTACATTTATCCTATAGTATCTAAAGAAAGAGAAAATGTACAAATTGGAAGTGTTAAAGTTACCAACCAACATTTGTATCCACTGACATTTTCATTTTTATTCCTGAATACCATTTAGTTTCTTATTTGTGGTTGTTCTTTGTTTTTAAATATGGCATTTTGCTTTTTAAAAACTGCCAAAGATTTTTTTTTCTTTAAGTTTGTGTCTTATTTTGGGTTAGTATTTGCTATGACGAAACCATGACCAGAACAACTTGGGAAGGAAAGGTTAATTTGACTTACATTTAGCTCCTCATTATTGAAGAAATGTCAATACCTCAAACAGGGCTGGATCATGGAGGCCAGAGCTGATTCAGAGGCCATGGAGCAATAATGCCTACTTACTTGTTCCTCATGGCTTTCTCAGTTGTCTTTCTTGTAGAATCCTGGACCACCAGCCTAGGGTTAATACCACTCTCAATGGGCAGTGCTCTCCCTTGTCCTATCTTATGGATGCATTTCCTCAATTGAGGCTTCCTCTTTTCGGATGACTCAACCTTGTGTAAAGCTGACATAATCTAGTTAAGACAACTGATGTTTGTCAAGTTGACAAATATATCACCATTAAGCTATAACTTCCCTATCTTGTTCCACCAGATAGACAATCTGAATATCAACATTACAATATAAACCTTTCAAACTTAATAGTCATTAAAAATTCAGTCTCTTTAAAAATATCCCATCTCTTTAAATATTCAAACTCATTTAAGATTCGAAGTCTCTCAACTGTGGGCTCCTGGTAAAATAAAAATAAATTAATTAATTAATTAAACATTTTCTTACTTCAAGATGGAAGAACCAAGGTACAGTCATAATATTAACAAGGCGAAACCAATTCCAAAAGTATAAAAAACTCAGTGTCCAATGTTCAGCCATTCCTTGTCCAGTGGGATTTACTCATGATCTTCTGGGCATCTCCAAAGAGCTACGCTGGCTCTGCCCTTTAAGGCACACACAGCCTCTCTGCTAGGCTATGGCTAGCTCCACTCCACTGTTGCTTCTGTTCTTGATAGTCATCTCACAGAACAGGCATCTCCAAAATTCCTAGGTCTTCTGCTGCACTTGGACTGTACTTTTACCATTGCTTCTCTTAGTTTCTCTCTCTCTCTCTCTCTCTCTCTCTCTCTCTCTCTCTCTCTCTCTCTCTCTCTCTTCATGATGCCAAGCCTCAGATGCTCTGCATGCCTCCTTCAATCTTGGGCCTTGAACTGCCGCCGAGGCTGCACCTTCACCAATGGCCTATTCTGGGCTACCATAGTGCCAGGCCTCATCTGTTCTCTGAGAACCTTCAAAACCACCAGCGTGTCTCCTGCATTACCAAGTTCAGCTGCCAGCACAAAGCACAACCTTGTTTGCCTTCTAAAACAGCTTCTCTATGCTGATTCTCAGGAAGCACTTCACAGAAGATTTCACCTCAGTGATGATGGTTTCTTTTTAATCATTGTTGATTTCTCAGTTCCAGATAAGCAGTATCAACTGTCCCAGCAAAGCAAGGGTTTTACTTTAGTGGTTCAGGTCTCTCATTAATCACTGAAGATTCTTTAACTCTAGTTGACAAGATACCACAGTTTTGTCGCACACACAAAAAAAAGTCTTGGTAGCATTTTTACTCCCCCATGAAATATCACAAGTCAGGCCTCCACACTCTGTATTTATCTCAATATTTTTTTAATCTTCAAAACACCAACAAAAAAAGCTCACTGAGCACTCAACACTCAATGGCACTTCTATTCCAAATTTCCAAAGTCCTTCTGCAATCCTCTCCTAAACATGGTCAGTCCTATCATCGAAATTTCACTTTCCTGGTACCAAATTATCTTAGTTTGGGATATTATTACTCCGAAGAAGAGCCATGACTAAAGAAAGTTGTGGAGGAAAGGATTTATGTGACATACACTTCCACATCCGTATTCATCATTAAAGGAAGGAAGGAACAGGAACTCAAACAGAGTAAGAACCTGGAGGCAGAAGCTGATGCTGAGACCATGAAGGATTCTGCTTACTGGGTTGCTCCGCACGGCTGCTTTCTCATAGAACCCAGGACCACCAGCCCAGGAATGGCACCATATAAAATGACCTGGGCCCTCCCCCATCAATTACTAATTTAAAAACACCTTCCAGGCTTGCCTAGAGAACAGTCTTATGCATGCATTTTCTTTCTTTCTTCCTTTGTTCATTCGTTCTTTTTTTTAACTTTCTTTTTTTAAAATTAAAAATAGAGTCTTCTACAGTTTCCCTTCCCTCTACTCCTCCTAGATCCCCTTACCCGAAATCCATTCTCCTCCTCCATATTTCACTTCAGAAAAGAGCAAGCCTTCAGCTTTCTTAATTGAGATTCCCTCCTCTCAGATGAGATTATGTTGAGTTCACATAAAAATATCTGGAACAGTATGTTAAGATTCTAGAATTCATTTTCAAACTGCTCTGTTTATGTTTTTAATATAGCCATACAGACAAAGCTTTCTGGTCAACTCATACTTTTTAAGAATTTTTCTATGTTCAATATTATTCTTTTACTTTTAGAGAAACTTTGCTGATTTATAAACATACAATAAGGCTCTATGTTAGCAGTAGTTTCTGTGTAGGATGAAATACAAATAAAAATCATATTTTAAATTAATAGCCATTAACCCCAAAACTTCATGACTTGAAATGATATTTTTATCAACTGTATATTGTATTGATTTATATGGATATGAGTATGTTTTCATGATAATTTTCTGTATCTTATGAAATAATTGTATATTATATTAAATATATATACACATACTTTTAATTTATTCTTGTTTTTTCATTACTATTTATTTTGGAGGACTGTCTTAGGATGTTTTATTTATTGAAAGAGTTTTCTTGGGCTGGATTTATACAACTTTGTATAATGAAATAAATTTTTCCCCTTTCCACCACTCAAATTTAGAATGTAACTTTTTCCCAACACTGTGAAGGATCTGGAAATTATTATTTTACCTCCCAAACCTTTCACCTCTGCAGTTTATTTTCTGAGTAAAACACTAAGATTTCATTATAATCATTACTCATTTGTGATCAAATTTTCATTGTTATTTGTAAATAATTTTAATTGAAATAATTTTCTGTTCACTGTCACAACTCACATCATACTTTCTTCACTTTTTATACTTTATTTTGTTTCCTTTCAAGATTACTCAATTTTACATTCACATAACTATTTCCCCAATGTTTTAGTCTGGTTCTTTATACATAGGTAAGTTTCAGCTATATTTTTGTATCCTTGTGTATATATTCTTGATGTTAAGTGTAGATTTCAGCATTTCGCTCAGAGAAATCTGTGAGTAAACCTGTTCAAAGTTTCTATTGGAAAAGACATTACTCCCTTTTAACCCTTTCTATGACAGCCTTCTGTCTTACCGTCTCCCATTGCCCTTTCATAACTTCCTGACCTTTATAAATATTCATTTATGAAACATACCCCAAGATTCAAAGCTGATATTCAAATATAAGAGAAAGCATGAAACATTTGTCATTCTGGGTCTAGGTTACCTTACTAAAAATGACTGTTACCAACCCCAAATACGTATTTGTGAATCCCTTAATTTCATTTTTTTAACAGTGGAGTAATACTCCGTGTACAAATGTGCTGCATTTTTATTGTGTATTCATTAGTTGAGGAATATCTAGTCTGTGTTTATCTTCCAGCTCCTGTGAATATAACAATAATAAACATGGCTAAGCAATTATCTCTGTACTCATTTCTTTGAATATTTGGTGCCACTTCATTTAAACTTTTGAGAATTCTCTGCTAAGATCCACACCTCTTTTATTATTATTATTATTATTTAGTTATTTTCTTGGTGACAAGGACTTTCCACCTTTTGCATCTTGCAAGTAATGGGGTGTGAGTTTTGTTTTGGCCCCATATTCTCATTAAAATATGTTTAGTTTTATACCCTTTTTTATTTCCTTGGATTTATTTGTTGACATATTAAGATTTCTCAGTGTACAAAGAAGTGTTAGAATAAAAAAAATAATAATTTCCTCTTAATTATAGAAGTGTTAAAACACTTTTTCCCTCCTTGTTCCTCCTTTTTTTCTGTAATTGCTTCAGTGACTGAAATAGTATGAAGTTTCTTTGGTACATGATCTTCTAATTGACCTGTTTAAAATAATTTGGCTCTCTAGCCACCTTGTACTGCTGCATTTATAATGCCTAATACTATGTTATTATGGTGACATCTTCTCCATGATTCTTTTTCTGTTCCTTATTCATCAACTCTCCCTGGAATTAACATGAATAAGATTACCCTTCTTAACATGCTAGTGTATGTTCAGATGCATGCCATGTCATAGCTTCTCTTGGTGTCAGAAAGAAGGATGCAGATTATCACTTCTATTTTGACATCACATACTGTAATTAGCCATCAGCTTCTAGTGGATAGGGTGTTGTACATTAAACCTTGTTACACTCCTGTTTTTCTTTTCCTCATTCCTTCCTAAAACACAAAATCTTTTAAAAATACCCTCTGTTTTGCAAAAGTATTGACACACAGCTCTCTATGGCATAATTATATAATAAACTTGCTGCTACTCAATAATATTCTAGGTTTATTCTTTCCAGAAAGAGTCAATGAGAATTGGAAACAAAGACCTAGAAGCATTTTTTTAAATGAATCCTGTAATGATTTCATTTGACCTTAACTGTCTCTAAGTAAGGATAACATCATACCTAAATGGTTTAGGACTGGGGAATTTCTTGATGGGGGAGTGAGTATTGCCGAAGCTTGATGACCTGAGTTTGGATCACTTGAAACAAAAGGAGGCATCACAAGCATCTATAATCCCAAGTCTCTTATAGAGACATTGAAAGCGGAGGCAGGAGAATCCTCAGACCTCAGACACTCAAAGTACAACTAAACTTGCTTACACACCAGTCAATAGGAAGAGACTCTGCCTCAAACAAGATGGAACCTGAGGATCGACATTCACAGCTTCTCTTTGCTTCACAAAGGCACCAAACCATACGGTTATACAAATACTCACACACAATTGACATGCATAAATAAGTGAGAACAAATGCCAGTAAAAAAAAAAAAAAGAGAGAGATTATTGAAACAAATTTTACCCAGCTTTGAAGTATACTTAAACAAGCTTGAAACCAGGAAGTATTAGAAATCCATTCTGAAGTTCAGATAGCTGTCCAGTCAGTATCCTTTGGCCAAATTGCCTCTTCTTTCCTTGCCTGCACATGGTGACATTTGAAACATTAACCTTCAGACTTCAGTTTCCTTATTTCACTTTCTACTTTCCTAGCTAGGATTAATTTTAATCAGATGGTAATTAAAATAGGCACTGCATAACCAGCTCACATTTCTGTAGGTAATTAAAGCTTCTGGAATCATGCATTTTCCCCCTCCCAGCTCTGTTAGAAACAGTGGCACATAATTTGTATTTTTCCTTGCAGCACAATTCTTGTAGTAATGGCTCCAGTTCTAATAAATCTCTTGCAAATAACTTGTCTTGGCTTTGGCTCTAAGACAGCAGGAGTTATAAACTGTTCATTTGTTCCTCTTTTCCTTAAAAATGTATAATTCCCAATTGTGCGCTATCGATTCCAAAAACTGTTTTATTATGAAATAGCAGGGAGCTACGTCTCAGTAGTGAGGTTACTGGCTGAACCCTAGAGCTAAGACCAGTATTTTTATTATTTCCATTTATATTTCTTTCTCTTTCATACTACTGAGCATGAGACAAAGTATTTTCAAAATAATTGACGTGTCATGAAAAGCAATAACCTTAGGAAATTTCACTAAATAGAACTCACTCTCATTCCTCACTCGCTATATTACCACCATATAGAGAGGGACCACCCACTGGCCCACAGTGACGAGTGCAGTAAATACAACCATGAAAACTGCTCCAATTAAGATTAATCTCATGGAAGACTCTTGAGTAATCACTATGTGCATACATTAGATTACATATCTCTGGCAATACATAGAACATTAAAGTTTTAAAAGTAAGTTTTCTTTAAAATAGTATATCCTGCAGGCCACAGCTGCTGGTATGTTATTCTGTTTACAAACTGGAGCTACTTGAATATTGCTGGCAGCCTCAAGCTTGAAGCATCAGATCACTTGCCAATGATACGTCCAGCTAACAGCAGCCCACCCGAATCTCCTTTCTTGTGAAGGGGTTGCCTCTCAGCCATTGCTAGGGTCTCTGGTGAGCAGATCTCTCTGCATCTGGTGATTATGAAATCTCATTTCATTACACTACTAATTTACAGGGAATGAAATTATAAACAAGGTGATTACGGAGCGTAATTTATGGTCCATGTAATTATATAGCTGTCAAAGTAGTGCTGGCAGCTGAATTGTGCAAGAGAGGGCTGCACTTTTGCCTGGTCCACTGAGTTTGTAAATTGTCCACAGCTGAAAATATTTTTTTTTCTACTGCAAGATCAGCAACCTTCAGTTTGGAGAGTCCAGCTAAAACTGGTTATAATTACCTGCCTGAATGGAAATGTTTTCTATTGTCGAAGAACATCTTCAGGTGATAGAAATTTATTCCTCAAGTCTCCTGCTTAATGGAGAAGAACATTTTTAACTTGTGGCAAGAGAACGGGGAGGCTTAAAGAAATAAAACAAACACCACCCTCCAAAGCCACAAATACATTATCTCCACATCTAAATGTCTACCCATTCTGTACACTTATATTGAGATTTACAAAATGGAAGGATAGTGGTAGAAAGATTACTTACTATCTTTTTGAATTGAACCTTTCTATGTTTTCCATTTCTCTGAAAGAGACATCCGTAGTTTGTGAGAGGCATGCTAACAGTTATGGCTGAGGAGGAAAACCATGCCTGTACATAAGCAGTAACAGGTGAGGCACACCCAGCATTCTCACTACTTCAGCCTGCTGCCAAAAGAGACATTATGGAAAACAGAGAAGGAAGAGCCATTAGGCCAAGGGTTTTGTTTACACAGCTATAATCCAAATAGTTTCTCCTGCACACAATAGCTAATTGCTTTACCCTTTTCTTGTTGTTGATATTATCTGTCCAATATAGGTGTTGGTTTTAGATATATTTCAGGAATGTATTCTGTAGATGATCATACTGTGAGGCAGAGTCAACAGTGTGCAAACAGTTTTGTTTTTATAAATGGATAACACTCCTTTTATATCTTAGCCAATTTCAACTTCAGCTACTATTGTTGACCACAGGCAGACAGTCATAATATTCTCTTTAAGAAAACATTTGGAGGAGGGTTCCCCTTTCTTCACAGCCTCTCCAACATGTGTTGTCACTTGAGTTTTTGATCTTGCCCATTCTGATGGGTGTAAGGTGAAATCTCAGGGTCGTTTTGATTTGCATTTCCCTAATGGCTAATGACGTTGAGCATGTCTCTAAGTGTTTCTCTGCCATTCTATATTCTTCTATTGAGAATCCTCTGTTTAACTCTGTTCCCCATTTTTTAAATTGGATTACTTGGTTTGCAGCTTTTCAGCTTCTTTAATTCTTTATATATACTGGATATTAGTCCTCTGTCAGAAAAAGGGTTGGTGAAGATTCTTTCCCAATCTGTAGGCAGTCATTTTGTTTTGATGACAGTGTCCTCTGCTTTATAGAAGCTTTTCAGTTTCATGAGGTCCCATTTATTGATTGTTGCTCTTAGAGCCTGTGCTGTTGGTGTTCTGTTCAGGAAGTTGTCTCTTGTACCAATGAGTTCTAGGGTCTTCCCCACTTTTTCTTCTAACCGATTTAATGTGTCGAGTTTTATGTTGAGGTCTTTGATCCACTTGGACTTTAGTTTTGTGCAGGGTGATAAGTATGGATCCATTTTCATTTTTCTACATGTAGACATCCAGTTAGACTAGCACCATTGGTTGAAGATGCTATCTTTTTTCCATTGTATGGTTTTGGCATCTTTGTCAAAGACCAGGTGTCCATAAGTTTGTGCGTTTTTTTCTGGGTCTTCTGGTCAGTTCCACTGATCCACCAATCTGTTTCTATGTCAGTACCATGCAGTTTTTATTACTGTTGCTCTATAGTACAGCTTAAGATCAGGGATGGAGATACCTCCAGAAGATATTTTATTGTAGAGCATTGTTTTAGCAATTCTGGGTCTCTTGTTATTCCATATGAAGTTGAGAATTTTTCTTTCCAGATCTGTAAAGAATTGTGTTGGTAATTTGATGGGAATTGCATTGAATCTGTAGATTGCTTTTGGTAAGATGGCCATTTTTACTATGTTAATCCGGCCAACCCATGAGCATGGGAGATCTTTCCATCTCCACTGCTGGTGGGAACGTAAACATGTACAACCACTCTGGAAATCTATCTGGCGCTTTCTCAGACAACTAGGAATAGCGCTTCCTCAAGACCCAGCCATACCACTCCTAGGCATGTATCCAAAAGAGGCTCAAGTACACAAAAAGGACATTTGCTCAACCCTGTTTGTAGCAGCTTTATTTGTAATAGCCAGAAGCTGGAAACAGCCCAGATCCCCCTCAACTGAAGAATGGATGCAGAAATTGTGGTACATCTACACAATGGAATATTACTCAGCAATAAAAAATAAGGAAATCATGAAATTTGCAGGTAAATGTTGCAACCTGGAAAGGATCATCCTGAGTGAGCTGTCCCAGAAGCAGAAGGTCTCACACGGTATATACTCACTCATATAGACATGTAATATAGGATAAACCTACTAAAACCTGTACATCTAAAGAAACTATTCAAGAGAGAGGACCCTGACTATAATGCTCAATCTCCATCCTGAAAGGCAAAGAGGAAGGACATTAGAAGAAGAAAACAGGAAACAAGCTAGGAACCTGCCACAGACTGCCTCTGAAAGGCTCTGCCCTGCATACTATCAAAGCAGATGCTGAGACTTATGGCCAACTGTTGGGCTGTGTGCATGGAAGCTTATGTAAGAAGTGGGAAATAGTAAGATCTTGAGAGGACAGGAACTCTACAAGGAGAGCAACAGAACCAGAAATTTGAACACCAGGGTCTTCCCAGAGACTCATACTCCAATCAAGGACTATTCATGGGATAACCTAGAACCCCTGCACAGTTGTACCCAATGGCAGTTTTGTGTCCAAGTGGGTTACATAGTAATGGGAAGTGGGACTGCCTCTGACATAATCTGATTGGCCTGCTCTTTGATCACTTCCCCCTGAGGGGTGGAGCGGCCTTACCAGCCCGCAGATGACAATGCAGCCACTGCTGATGTGACCTGATAGACTAAGATCAGAAGGAAGGAGAGGAGGACTTATCAGTGGACTTGGGGAGGGTCATGTGTGAAGAAGGGGGAGGGAGGGTGGGATCGGGAGGGGAGAAGGAAGGGGCTTATGGGGAGACACAAAGTGAATAAAGTGTAATTAATAAAAAAAAAGAAAACATTTGTTTGTTTATGCTTTCTGTGTACTTGTGTAGGCATATATGCCTTCCAGGACACATGCAAAGAACACTGAGGACAACTTGCAGGAATCATTTCTCTCCTCCTACCATGTGAGATGGAATTCAGGTGATAAAGCTTAGGCTGCAGGCTCCCTTACCTACTGAGCTGTCTTACTGACTCCAGACACACTATTCTTTTCAAGGTTGTTTGCTGCCATTTCTGTGATCTTGTCTATATAAGCTGCTTTGCAATTATGTCTCTCGAACAATAATAAACACTATACCATATTCAACATTTTCCATCCAAGTAGAGAACACAGGCGCCTATTTTATATGTATTTAACATAAAAGCTAACTTTTGTGATAGAAAATTTTTGTTTGCCATTTAAGTCAAAATAAAAGCTGTAGTAAATTGCATTGTATTCATACAAAATTTTGTTTGCTATCATTTTGATATAAGTAACTTTTACGTAAAGAATGCAATTGTTGAGTTGGGGCTAAGACTCATATATTTAATTCTGGCATTAGATGAGTTTTGGCTGGGAGGTTTCCATGAACATGAGACAAGTCTGAACTACATGTTGCATTTCATATACCATCTTGGGAAATAGAGTGAGATTCAATCTAAAAGACATAAAAGTTATAACAAAAAAACAGTAATAATAATAAAAGTTTCTGGAATGTGCCGTATCTGTTTCTGTGTCCTCATAGGCTATAATAGAATGCAGCTGTTAATCATTAGAAAATAATAACATTATGGAGACTCAAGTTGGCCTAGATATAGGAAAATCAAATGCCTTGAACTTGATATTTTTATGAATTCCTGATCAACAACATACATTTTGGATGAAGCAATTTTGGAATTTGATGAAGGTCATAATGGCTCTTTGGATTCAAAGTAAGGAAATAACTGCAGCTTTATCATCTTTATCATCAGAAAGACAGTCTCAGTAAGCCTTGCTACCAGTAATAAATGAGAATAAAGAACGAACTAAATCTTCTTTCACTGAAGATAGTGTTAGTATATTATGATATAAAATTAGGATATCAATTGAAATAAATGAAACCAAGTGGAGGCAGGAAGGCTCACTCAGTGTTTGAAAGCCCTTGCTGCTCTTCCAGAAGACCAGAGTTCAGTTATAAACAGTCACTTGAGGCAGTTCACATTGACTGTAATGCGGCTCTAAGGGGATCACATCCGCACAGCCGCACATAGACACTGAGACATAATCAAAACCAAAATAGATTTAAAAAGTGAACTATGTAAAACATTGCACCATTGCTGCAATGAGATGTATAAAGTGAATGAACCTACTGAAAATAAAGAAAACAGGGAAAAATAGGTGGTGGTAGAATTTTGAGTAAATACTTAAAATTTTCCTTGTTTAGGCTGGGGAGATGGCTCTGTGGGTAAAGTCCAATGACAGAATGGAGTTAAGATCTCTAGCCCATAAAATTTTCTGTTATGGCATGTGCCTGCAATCATAGTGCTGAGTGACATAGACTAATCCCAGCGGTGGCTAACAAGCAAGTATAAAACAGAACTCCAGGTCCATTGAGAGACTCTGTCAAAAAAATAAAATGGAACGCAAAGAAGAACAGACTATACAGCAACATCTGCTCTCCACATTGCAGTCATGGGTGCTCCTCCACCCATCGCACACAAACAGACACAACTGCAAATATATTCCTGTTAATACAACGGAAAACTCTTTCTTTTCCTGTTCTCCACTTTAAACAATATGTTTGGCAAAACGCAAGGCCCCAGTTTCCAGGGGGAGCCAGACTTCTACAAAAACTGGCAAGCATGGTCATGATCAGGACATCCTACAGACTCATTTGCTTGAAGAAAATCTGTTCCTAGATGAAGTGCGCTCATGTAAAGCTTTACAAGAGGTATGTGTATGGGGTTAATGTACTGATTGCTAAAGTGAATACAGTCAAAGCTAGAATCTCCTGTAAGTTAATCAAAATTTTCAGTTGGGCCTTTATCCAAGGATTCTCTCTCTTGTCCTTCTCATCTAGGGCTATTGGAAACTCAGCTGCTGACACCCAGGGCCAAGGGAACATGATATTCCAACAGCATGAGTCTTCACATTACTGGGAAGCTGGAGAAAATAAATACAAAGCAAATGGAAGTTAATTTTCAAGAAAAAAAATTCACAAAGGCAAATATCTTTATTTTTTACCACGTATGGTTCCTCCAGTTCTCATTCATAGACCTATCATAGGGTATTATTCATTGAGGAAGCTTTATAGTTCAAGAAGATGTTAGGATCAATTTACAGACTCCTTACATCAATTACACACAAACTGATGGAAGAAAGCCAGTCTCAAGTCCAGCATGCTGGCTCATGCCTGTGATCACCACACTTGTCAGGCACAGGCAGGAGGACGGCTATGATTCTAAGACCAGTATGACTTGTAGTGAGTTCTAAGCCAGCATAAGTTACATGAGAATCCCTCACTTGACTTTATATTATTTAATTTAACTAACATTCTCAGGCTTTTTTTTTGTCTGAATAACAATCATCACCACTATTGTTATCATCATTTCTTCTCTCACTCTCATCTCGACTAGAAAACTTTCTTGAGTTTTTAGTAGAAACAAAACAAGTGTTAATTTTTGTAAAAAAAAAAAAAGAAAATACAGTTTCATAATATTAGAGCATTTTTAAAGATTCGTGTTTTTATCAGAACCAACCGAATATATAAGCTCCAGTATTGTGGCATGTGTAAAGGAAAAGAGCCCACAAGAATCAGAAGCCCCCTAGTTCACATACTCAGATTCTGCATTCTTCTCTGTGTTAAACTTCACTGGGCACACTAAATTTTATCTTCTCTCACTTCAGAAGCAACCATTCAATTCTCCTTTCTCCCTTCTCCAGTTTGTCATAATTGTGCTAAAATTTTCTGCATTTGTGACAAAATTTCAGGTTTTTTTTCTGTCCAATAGTTTTCCCAGCATCCTGTTTTTGTCACTATAGTTCCCAAACTGTGGGGTAGATTGACCTTGGATTTTTTCCCTCCATGAAACCTTTCTTGTTGCAAAGAGAAAACCCATACTCAGTTGTGATTCACTCTTAATACTAGAAAAGGAAAATGACTAGAAAGCAAAGGGGCTCGAAGTCCCAGTGCCATATTTTCCTTTTGCAAAGTAAAATTTTCCTCTTCGCACTGTCCATATTCCTGTCTCTTATTCTAAGGGATATTGCAATGAAGATTACTTTAATTTTCAAATTAAGGCACAAGACACAATTATGTATTTGTAGTAGGCAAAGAGGTTTTCTTGTTCACCAATACTTCACATTTGGGCTAAACCTTGGTTTTGCAAGAAACAGTCACTGTCCGGCTCATTGCTCCATGAAATGCTTTATTTTATGAAATGCTTCCATCATGCTTTTTAGCTATCCCTACTTTATGCAGACAGGTTTGCTATTTTAAACCTTACTTCAGTAGTTTAGCTTCTGGCTCATCTCTTCCTAGATTGGTTGCTTCAAACCTTTTGATTTTTATTCTTTAGCATTTCTAAGGAGTATGAGGGGGTGGTGAAGAAATTCTTTTTAACCAAGGCTGTTGGTCTGAATATATAAAACATTCTAATTGGGCAGTTATTGCCACCTGCTCTTAAAAATAGTGTGTCCCAGATGCTAAGAGAATGGCATTCAAAATAGTCATGATTTTTATAGCAGCCTAACTGATGGTATTCAGTGCAGTATCCAAGAGGTCTGTGAATTACCTGATTTGCAGCAAAGAGGGTCCCCAAAGGAAGAAAACCATTCATCAGGAACCCTGAAAATAAGATATGGGCATTGCAATTGCCTGTCTGATATATGTGGATATTTGGCATCTCCTTTTACTTCTGGCTAATTGGTAGCAATCCCTGCATGTGTCAGATGTCCTGTGAAGGAATCAAGACAGTTAAAAGAAACTCATGGTTATTCTAATTTTTATTTTCTTCCAAAAACATTTTGTTAGCATTAGTGTTCACCTCATTAACATAATATTGTACTATTTCCACCCAGCAAGCTGAAGAAATTGCAGCTAGGATTATGATTATGGAGACCAAGCAAAAACCAGCACAACAGCTTATTTATTAGTTTTGGCCCTTTACCCTTATTAGGGTTTGGGGGAAAAATCGCTCATCACTTATTTATATTCTTTTTACTTAAAGGGAAAACAAAAGCTGATATTTTTGTGCAGAAAAGAAAGGCCAATCTGCAATCATATAAACTAAGAGTTGTCATGTTCAGACCAGACCTGTGTAGCCAATAATTACAGGTAAAAATATCCACTGAAGAAAAAGAATAACAGCCTAATTAATGATAAACTGATCTCTAAAATTTCACCATCAAATATAATACCTCATAACAATCTGATAATTTGAGAGCATCTCTACCAACATACAGAAACTGAATCTGCCTGGTTCAGAAAGGAAGCAAAGAGATAATGACATAAAAGAGGAAACATGAGAATAACCACTAATGTGATAAAAAGATGTCACACAACTTAGAAGTCTGTCAAATAACGACATTCTTTGGGGGAGTCGTGGGTAAGAGGCACATGAGAGATGAAGATTCCAAAGTTGCTAAAAGGGTGATGAAAGCCCCTTTAAAACTTTACAGAGACTGCAGCCAAGGAGTGGAACCGATTATACATAGTCAGAAAATACATGAAATCTTAATATGCAAATACCATGTAAGGAATAGATAGACGGAATGAATAAACAGCGAGCCTCTCTACATTCTGTACCAGAAAGGGGGTGGGGGTTTGAGAATGTTGGAGTGTTATGGGATTTGTGGGCAAGGAATTCTAAAAGAAAAGGTCAAAATAAAAAGAAATGTTACCATTATTGTAAGTAGAGAACATCTTTCTCAGTTATCAGGGTCTTGGTATCATTGAGTTATTTCACAGATTCATTTGGAGAAAGGAGCTGGTTGACCGTACAGTACAAACAGGTTAGGATGGTTCAGAATTATTTTTTTCCTTTTAGATACTGACCAGCTTCGGTCCCACATATACATTCATTGCACTGTTGCTTCAGGTCTACATATCTGTACGTTTGAAGTTTGACTTAAGACAATTGTAACATTTCACTGGTTCTCATATTAATGAACTATGGTCATTTAAATTTCTATGAAGGTCACTTTTATTCAAGTCAAAGAGTTTGCTTCTGGTTGCCCCTTCTCTGCCACAGACACTAAAGTAAAGGACTCAGTTTGAAAAACAGGGCAGCTGTGTGGAAAAGTGAACAAGTTCCTGAAACAATGAGTAACTGCCGGGCAAATATTTAGATATATCTGGTTAATAAAACCAGTGCCTAAAGCCTATGTTGAGTAATTGATTAGACAGACTGTGAAAGAAGCTGTCTGCCCAGCATGAGTGGGATACAGAAATGAAAGATATGAGAAACATACCAGAAGTTTAAAAATATGCAAAAGTACGATTTAAAACAGAGAAACTGAAACTATTTCTTTCATCATCATTACCATCATTTCCCACACAACACTAAATAAGGATAAATTATTTTATTTTTATTTGCTCATCTCTGCTCCCAATAAAGCTTGAAAATCTAATCCCATAAGGTCTGTTCCCATTACAGTTAGTGGATTCTCCATTTGTGGGAAATCTAAAATTACTTGCCTTCTCTCTGGCTCACTATAGATGCCATTTAACTGAAGCAGTTTTATTTTTCACACGTATTCCATCCTGCATGAATGAAGCCTAACACGTAGTAATCTTTATAACAATATAGCCAATACAACACAGACATACCTTACATAAAACATGGAGGGTTCTTAAAGAAGGGAGTAAACAAATAATGTATTTCCAAATTGGAGTGTTTGTCTACTGCCACTTCTATGAATATAATTTGGCATTTCCAATTATTACATTTCATTGTGTGTTTTGACATCAGTTGGTATTCCATTTCACTTTGCTGCAACCCATCAAATGGTTAATGGATTGTCTTCTGACTTATGAATATGAATAGGCAGTGCCATATCCAGTAAAGTTCTTAGAAAGATGAATAACTTATTTACATCAGAATTTTCTCATCTTTTCTCATTAGCAATCAAGATGCCTCTTTTCATTCTTTTGTATATAATGTCACTCCTCCTTTCACAGGTGACATTTATCTTAACCCACTCATTTTCTTTCTTTTTCAGCATCTGAAATTATCGAGAAGCTTCAAAATCTAGCCTATGTCATTTCTTCAGTCATATACCCCATCAAAATATGTAAGCTGGTAATGATGCATTGTTTTGTATTTTGGCTAAATGTCAAAAAGTTACTTTGGTCTCCCACTCTGCAAAAATCTTAGGAGTGGAGATTGTGCATTTTGTTGTAATGATATTTTAGGAGATAAGTCAATGGGATCGTAACGCGTGTTAAAAACAGACATACAATGGAGAATGAGAATCATTAAACCTACATTGGCAAGCCTTCCTATTTCATGAGTGAATAAACTGAAATTAAAGAAGAGAAGTGAACTGACCAATCTATTTTTTTTTGTCCTATATTCCTTCAATTACATTAAGCTGTCTCATAACTTCTGCTGAATACACAGGAGGATAAAGAGAATAATTCTGAGTGAGAGACTGGGGATATAATGCAAGCATTATCAAGAGCACAATGGATCCACATCACTCTTCATTATTCTTACAAATACCTTTATAGTTCTTATCTACTTCTATGGGCCACATTACTGGGAATAAGAGTAGAGTTAGATAACAGCTTTTGTGGCTCAGGCTTTGGGGATAACTGGGCTGATTGACATTGGTTCAAAGTCTCTCGGGAGGTCTTGCCTGTAGTAGTATAACTGGTGACAAAACAACTCACAAACTGACTCAATGGTTGTTGACATAGACTTAATCATCTCTTCAACCCCCAACCCTCCTGGATTCTGTCACAACAGTGCCTGACAGAGAAGCTTACTTTCCCCAAATTGAGTGGTCCAGAAAAAAAAAAAGAGAGAGAAAGAGAGAGAGAGATCGATATCACAATTTGAAGTCATTGGCATCTTACAAGCTTAACATGAAAGTGATTTCTTATCATTCCTGCTCTGTACTCTTTATTTAATGCTAATCAATAAGCATAGCCCATACTGGAGTGGAGAGGGTTGCATAAGCACAGAAATTTCAGGCAGGAAGGACTTTAAATGCTGTCTGTTGATCTGCTTAATAGTCAGTATTTACAAAGAATGAAATGGGAGTGAAGGCATGGAATCTAGTGAAGAAGCTACAAAAGTTGCCTACATAAACCTGTATAATTTCAAACTGCATTCCAAATACATATCCTTATATACAGATATGTTACCGTTCTCATCCTTCATCAAATAATCTTTTCTTTACAACAGATCTAAATCATTACAGCAAGCCACAAGTAGTCAAACGACAAAGAGCTGACCACAGGGTGCTCTGCCCCAAAGGATACATCCACAATGCAATTCTTCTATCTCTGGCTTAGGTAACATTACAAAAAAGCAGACAGAAAGAATGTAAGAAACTGAAACCGAGGATTCTGAAGGAAGATTGTGTCTTCATTATATGACAGGGAAGTTGCAACCATGAACCTCCAGCAATATCGTTGTCTAAACAAGACCTGAATAATAGCAGTGCTAAGTGATATCACAAGGGGTTGTGGAAGCTTCACATGGTCCCATGCATAGATGAAAACCTAAAGGTAATTAAGAATTGCTGAGCCTGCTAAGTGGTTTTCCAATAAACCTATACCAAGTGGTCACACCTAAACACACATGAACACACAAACACACTCTAAACAGACTCCATAAATTACATTTCTACATTTATACCGTGTATACATGTAACGAACAATTAAAATAGAAAATAGGAAAAACAATAAAGATAATACATGTAAGTAGAAAGAGATTTGGGAGTAGGTGAAGGGGAACAGCAGAGAAGTGCCAGGATATGATAGGTACTGAAGATGTTCAAAGTGTATTGTTCACTTGTATAAAATTTCAGAAGGAAACAGATAAGTTTGTACAATTAGTAAATGCTAGTAATACGAAAAACAAAGAACAACCCACCCCTTGAATTTATCGGAATACAAGAAATTGGTAAATTCCGGCCATACCCTCCAGTTTACACACGGGAAGGCAAGAATGTACAAATGAGGTAAGGCAATGTACTATCAGTGCGGTTTTCGGGAAAATGAAGCGCCTTCTGTAGGACCTTTCTAGCTTGTGAAAGAACTGGCATGTACTTAAATAGTATTATAGAAAATGCATTTACTCCCATTGTTAAGAATTTGTGTTTGGAAGCCAACTTGCTATGATTAAAAAGGGAGTTTTATTCCACAATAGCTCATAGCTCAGTTGCTTTGGTCTAGTGGCTTTATTGATTTGTATTTCAGCTTCTAAAGGTGTAAAAGTGGTATAAAAATCACATCTGCCTTACAGCTTGTTGCGCAAAGAATATAAGTAAAATATTTAGAATTATACCCAGTATACAAGCACTTAGAAGAACAACATATATTGGGTATAAAGATATTGTAAACTGTTTTACAAATCAAATATTTAAATGGCTTAAATAAAAATGTCTTACTATGTATGGGTGACACATAGTTTACTGTGCAACATAATTTTCATTGATTTTTCTATACAATAAATACAAGGTTTAATTAACACTAAAATATCAAGCACTGAGCTGGTGAAATGACTTCATGATTGCCTGGTGTGGAGGCTTCAATAAATGACCCACACGGGCTTATAAGGCATGGCACTATAAGGAGGTGTGGCCTTGTTGGAATAGGTGTGGCCTTGTTGGAGAAAGTGTGTCAGAAGGGGACTGGATTTGAGGCCTCAAATGCTCAAGCCAGGACTAGCATAACAGTCACTTCCTAATGCTTGTGGCTGTGGATGGAGACCTCTCAGCTGTCTCTCCTGCAACAGGTCTGCCTGCCTGCCACCATGCTTCCATGGATGACAATAGTAGTCTAATCTTCTGAACGGTAATCCAGCACAACTAAATGTTTTCTTGCATAAAAGCTGTTACCCCGTGGTTGTGGTGTCTCTTAACAGTATTAATACCTCAACGAAGACACCTAGCATCCATGGAATACCCTGGATACAATCCCAAATATCATAAAATATTCGAAATAAAAAATAAATAAAAGAAAATAGCAAATAATAAAATGTACGCTAGCTTGTTCCACATATATACTAATATGTTTATATATGACAATAATGAAAATTTAAACTTGATTTTACCCCTTGGATTATGCTATTCTTTTATATGCCTTAGTCTAATGTAACATGAATTTTAACATATATCGTTAAATATAATTATTGTTCCACTGTATACACCTGGAACTCAAAGACTTCCAGTTATAAGATAATAGACTTCAGCTATTACACCTTTTATTGTGAAGCACAAAAATCAAATACGTAGAACATAAACAGCAAGATAGTTCACATAAAATACCTGGAAAAATAAGAGAATAGATACTAAAGACAGTCAACTCAGTACCTTAAAGTTATTTGCATAAATGTGCAACTACCAAATACATGCAGCTATGAACAAATGCCTAAAGACTCTATAATGAAGAAGGCTAAAAAAAATGTTCAAAGCAAGAGGCATAGTGCCAAAAACAAAAAGAGCATCCTCTGCAATTAGTACAAAAACTCTCAGAAAAAAGAAAAGAACCACACAGAGGTAGACAGTGTTAGTCACTAGCCGTGGAGAGGGTGAGGAAGGAAGGTGCAGAAAGGAAGGAAAGTATCTAAAGTATGGTAGTTTCCTCAGGTCAAAACATGCGAAGAGCATTTCCTAAGGAGGATTACATGCAGAGTGTAAGTCACAGGCAATTCGTTAATGGTTGTCACTAGTTCTTAATCTGAGGATGTTTGCCTCTGTTCAGGAAGGAGGCCGTCTATTTGTACACTGCGTAATTTATTGCAGACTCAGTCATCTCGCATAACTCTTTGTTAGAGTATTTCCCATGTCTTGGAACATAGATGCATGGCTGCTGTGGGAGTAATATGTTCGTCACTACACTGTCAGAATAAGAGCCTGAAGGGCAAAGACATCACACAAAACATGAGTTAGAGTCTTTCTTACAAAGATGGTGTTTGTCATATTCATTGATTTACTTGTTGGGACTTTGCTAACCCACCCATCCTGAAGGCCTCTACATACCTGCCTTTAAAAATGCCATGTTAAATAAAAGTTCTTTCTCCAAACACATGGTCATCCGTGTGTGAGAGACAGGCACATGCGTTTACTTGCTTGTCAGTGACATTTAGTTTTCATTCCTCTTATCTTACTTGTGACTTGTAGATGTTTTGAAATATCCTTCAGAGGCTCACTGTACTGACTAGGACATTGCCAACTGGGTGATACTTTGGGGGCAGGGTATAGAAATTAAGAAGTGAGATCTAACTCAGGGCTCCAAGTGTAATTTTTGGAGATATCTGCCCTTCTCTCCACACCCCTCGGGGCTCCCTGCTGCCTCTCTGCCATCAGGTAAGAACCTCACCTGACATATGTTCCTGCTGCCATGATGTTCTTCTCAATCGCTTGGGGGCAAGTGACCAGGGATGGTTCTTTTTGAAACTATGAACCAAAATTAAACTTTTTTTCTCTTCATTGGTTTCTGTCAGACATTTGGTCAGTTACATGAAAGCTGATTTCAGTTTTTGCATCTCAGGGGTATTTCTGAAGCATTTCTTTCTCCTAAGTCTTTGTCTCAGTCCCCACAACCAAGCAAGCAAGCAAGCAAACAAACAAACAAAAAAACTCATGCTCAAATCTCTATCCTCTGTCCTTTAATTTCTGTATGCTGCTGATTACTATTCAAGATTAGTATTATTTGTTTTTAATAAAAGATCAGTGCCTCCTGGTGAAATGTAACATTTATTCTCAAAGTGTTTTTGTTTTGTTTTGTTTTGTTTTTCTTAACTTCACTCACAGTTACAAGCAAATTTATAGAAAAATTTAGCCAGATTTTTTTTTCTTTATTTGGTACAAAGTCTATTCTACTGACAAAACTAGAATAAAATCTAAAATTTCCTCATTATCTCTGACTATATTCCCTGGGTAGTCTGTTACAGTTTGTAATTATGAATGCAGTTCTTTCTTATCAGTGTGATATTTGTGAAATAAACAATGCCAAGAGACTTGTCTACTTCGTTTACCAATGGATCATCTTCAGACCCACATTTTCTGAGAATAGTATGTGCTTCATAAATATTTTTGTAATGTATGAGTGAATAAGTAAAAAAAAAAAACTGTGTACATGAAAATTTTACAATTCTCAGCATAGAGGTAATAAGAAAACTGTATTCAAATCAGCTCCCTAACTGGCAAAGAGGTGGCCTGACTTTAAGCTAGCTAGGAATATACTGCCCTCTCATGGTCCACTGAAGACTCAATTAGCAAAGATGGACTATAGCCACTACATTATTATGTAAATTTGATCCAGAGGGATCAGTACTCAAAAATAACTATGCAGCCAAACATTAGCAATAGAGGCTTTTTAGGCTTGGGGATCTAATCCCCTTTGCAATATATCAAGCAATGAGACTATACATGACAGGACAATTGTCACGAAGCCTATTGTGTGTATTGTTCAGCTTGCATCAGTTTTTAAATGCTTTCAAGATTAAAAATAAAGGGACCTTGACTGTGGAGTTTCAATACTGAAGATGGTCAGGACAATGGAATAAATCCCGAGGCTCTTCACACAACTCTGCTTGTTCGGAATACTTTTGTTTGCTTTGCACATCATCAGCATATCTAGAGAGAAGCAAATAATTCTTCAACAGTGACTTTTTTTTTAACGAATGTGAATGTATGGGAGGCTGTAAGTGAAGGGTGAGGGGCTTAAAGCTTTGTTCGTTCTAGGTACTGTAGTTTTACCCAGGGGAAGGTGGTATTCTCTTTCTTTCTTTCAGAAGCAATCATGTGACCAGAATTAATGGTACTGTCAGCAGAGAAGGGAAAGAAGAACAATGGTAGCAGAAGCTGATTTAGTAATTCAACTATTTGCATTTGCATGTCACCTTTTCCCCTCAATAACTAAGGTACCCCAGCATACAGAATTCTGTAAAAAAGGTCATCTTGTCCTTCACATCGCTGCCATCTTCTCTGCATCTGTCATCCCAAGGGATAGCCTGCCCTGCCATGCCCTCGGCTCCCTGCGGATCTTCCCTCTCCTCTCCACACCAGCAGTCCAGCCTACGAACAAAGAAGATCACCGTACAAGGTCTCAGTGAGAGCCGGCTTGGCAGCTCAGGCTTGCCATCCCAGCGTCTCTAGAGGCTGAAGCAGGAGGAACATGAAGACCACATGTTCAGCTTTACGTGGAGTACAGAGTGAATTCAGCTGAGGCAATTTCATGAAGCCATCTTCAAAATGCAAAACTGAAAAAGACTAGTATTATAATCCTGCTATGCAACAGATCGCTAGCAAAGTACCTATATAAAACTCAAGAAATGAGCCTCACCAACTGGATGGACTGGCTCCCTGGTGTGTTCTGGTTTCACTGTCTTAAAAATATAGTGGAAAAGAATGTAAGACACCTATTGACATTCTCTGGCTCTCATACATACTGTGCATTTACTGTCTCCCTGCTAAACACACTCACACAAATTAATGTACCTATAAATCTTTTTTAATTGAAATTTATTTATTTTAAATTTATTCAATTTACATCCTGATTGTAGCACCCTCCCTAGTCTCATCCCTGTCCCACCCTCCTTCCTTCTTCCCTCCCTCCTCCCACTCCCCTAGTGCTCAGAAAGGGGGAGCCCTCCTCTCCTACCAACTGACCCCAGCCTATCAAGTCTCATCAGGACTGACTGCAACCTTTTCCTCTGTGGTCTGGCAAGTCAGTCCCATCAGCTTGTTGCATGGTATTTATTTTCCTTCCTGGGGTTTCTTTATTTAAATGTTTCTTTGTAAGTGTGACATCATGCATAACATTCAGAAATAATTTACACCGCCCTTGATGAACTCCCTGGTGGCCAGCACCCAGGTCGTCACCTGAACCTGAAGAGGGTGTGGTTCTAAAGAAAAATGTGAAGTTTTAGTCCCATTTTTTTTCCCTGAAAGGATTATAACCTCTCATGTTCTCAAATCATTCTTGACTGAAGCCCTCTTTTATGAAAATGTTCTTTCTGAATAGATGTGCGTTCATGCACACATGTATAAAACTATAAGACTGTATCTTTTCATGTGTTTTTGGTTCACAAAGAAATTGATATGAAAATATAATTTCTTTATAACTTTTCACTCCCATGGCAATGCTATTTTTTTAGTCTTAAGGTATATTAGATATATAATCATTATGAAGCCATTATTGAGGCTTGTATTATTTACTTTGTTGCTGTAATGAAACAAATACCCATGAACAACAGTAACTTATAGAAGAGTTTATTTTGCCTTCCAGTTACAGAGTAACTGCCCATTATGGCTAAGGAGACATGGCAGCAGGTAGAGAAAGCGGAAAGCTGAGAGATCATGTTTTCATCCACATGAGGAAGGCAAAGAAGGCACTCCTGGAAGTGAAGAAATGTTATACAACCATCAAAGCATACTCCAATGAAGCAATTCCTCCAGAAGGCTTTACTCACTAAAGGTTTTATAACTTACTAAAGCAATGCTACCAGCTGTGGTCCAAGTGTTCAAATAAGCATAGGAAGGACTTCTCATTCAGACCACCAAACTTATCAAACTATCAGGGATGAAGAGATAGAAAAATGAGCAAAGGAAGGACTTTTCTTATTCAAACCATCAAAATCATCAAACCATCAGGGATGAAGAGATAGGTCAGCAGTTAAGAGCACTAACTGCTCTCGTACAGGACCTGGGTTTGATTTGCAGAACCAACATAGTTAGTTCACAATCATGTATGATTCCAGTTCCAGGGTACACAGTACCCTTTTCTGGCCTTCATGGACATTGCACACAAGCTCTTCGCATAACTACATGAAGTCAAATACACTGACACATGTAAAAAAAAGTAAAAAATCTTTAAGGAGCAAATATTGATATATAATGAGCAAATAAGGTCAGTCGGTCTTTGCAGAAAATAATTACTTGTTTGGCATATTTTGGTAAGTGGATGCAGATATTATACACATCATTACAGTATGTTTAAAACAGGTTTGCCATCCTCAAAATAAATGGTGAACCACACAGTCATTACTCTTCATCCCTCCATTATTTATCTTATTTCCGTCTTGCAGTTTCACTTTAAATTGGGTGCCACACAGGTTGAATGTTGTTGCTCTGTAACCTTTACTGATGGTCACCTTTTTCCTGGCAATATGCATTAAATGCGTATGCCACAGTTACTGCCCAATAGCATCCCCTTCCATGATAAAAGTAAAAGAGCTAGCCCAACTATTCATCAAATGAATGGTGACTTCATCACTTCCACGTTTCGTCAGTATTCAATAGAACCACGCCATACGTATCCGAATACAGTTTAGTGTGGGTATGCTTTCAACTCAGAATACAACACCTGGCAAGAGCATACTAAACTTTGTAAGATAATGACAAACTGTTTGTAAGAGCACTGCAATTGCTCCCAAGGCTTTCTCCTGCACAGCATTGTTCCTCTGCTGTTCTAATAGACGCATAAGTTCTTGTGACTGTTTTACCTTGCAAGTCTTTAGTAGTCATTGATGTGAAACACCTTCTAATGTGCTTATTTGTTTGATGACTTATCCTTGTTTACAAAGCGTCTAGACCGTGTGCTACTTTTTAAATTGGTTGTGCATATGATATAGACATTTCTCAGACATGTATTTTTTCTAAATGTATCTGCCCATCTGTGTGTTTCCATTCTTCCCAGAATCTTTCACAAAACGGAAGTTTTAATTTCAGTAAAGCTCAAAGTGTTTTTTTTTCTTTATTTTAAATAAAATATTGTACGTTGAGTCATGTCTAGAGACAAAGTAAGCCTATATTTTCTTTAATTCTTTTACAGTTATGTGTTCGTGTATGTGCCTTTGTGTGCATTTGTGCACACAAGTGCAAGGTCCCTGAGTTACTGGTAATTGTAAGCTACCTGCTGAAGGTGCTAGGAATCAGGCTGGTCTTCTGCAAAAGCAGTATGTACTCTTAAATTCTCAGCCGTCTCTCCAGCATTAGCTTTTTTCCTGTTTCATTTTAGAAATTTTATAGTTGTTTTTGTCATGTTTTAAGAGATATGATATTTGTATTGAGGTTCTTCCTTCCATCTGTTGCAGAAAATGGTCTATCAGTATATATTACTCCATAGATTATTACAGCAGTTATTATAATTTAACCTGCTATCATATCAATAAAAGACACAGACACCTGTTAGATCTTTTATATGCCTAAACATTGGAGCTGGGCAGAACCTACCCCCAGCTCAAGCTACCTTTTGCCTCCTAGCCCCACATTCCATGCCAATTGCTCTAATAATTCCTGGCTGAGCTACTTCCCACCCAATATCCCATAAGTATTTGCACATGTTTCTTATCTGAGCTGCTTTTCTCCATTACCAATCCTCAGAGCAGGCTCCTTCTGGCCACATGGTTATTTGTTCATGTTAACCAAGGCAGATCTGCCTCTTCTTCTCCTCTGTCATACACATCTCTTTTCTCTCCCCATCCCGTGATCCTCCTGTCCTCCAAGCCCTTGAACCTTAGGTCTGCTTACCTACCTCACTTCTGCCCTGCCTAGGCATATATGCAACTTTGTTTAACTAATCAGGGATAATTTTGGAGGCAAGTTATACAGCGTCATTTGGGGTACATGAGCATTCCTAAAAGACAGCAAGCAGACCTTTAAGAGCAAAACAGTTAACATTAGAATACATAGCCCCAGGCCAACCCTCAACATCCATCCATCCCTTCCTTTTTGACTTCTTTCTTACTTTCTCTTCTTCACTCTATTTTCTTCCCCCTTGACATCTCCCTTTCTTCTTTCCTGTTTGCAAATGATTAATTGTTCTAGCTCTGTTGTAGAAACACTATTTTCTCTCAAACGAGTTGCCACTGCTCCTTTGTCAGAGTTTAGCTGCCAGAATATACCTGGCTCTGTTTCTGGTATCTCATTTACACTCCTCAAATACACCTCTGTCTTTAAACCAATATCACATTTTCCTGATATTTCAGTATTAGGTAAGTTAATGCTAATCATACAATTCTGTTATCCTTGAGCTACATTCTGCTCATTCCTGTATGGTGTGGACTCTTGGTGACAATATTCAGAAAAATGTCCTGCTACATTTTGCTTGAGATTGTGTTGAAATTAGAGATAAGCTTTAGAAGAACTGACATCTTAACAACATTAGGCCTTCCTAGGCATGGACATAGAGTATCTAGAGTATTGACTTAAATCTTCTTTGATTTCTGTCAGCAGATCTTTTGATTTTAATCAGCCATGTTGGATGTTCTAAACAGGGTCTCCCTCTTCAGCTCTCCTACTACAACTGGAGGCTGATTTATTCCCTGACGGCACTTAGGTCTCCAAACTTGTAGTTCATTGTGATGTATAAATATCTTGGCTTTAATAAAAGGAACTATATCTCAAGGATAAGTTTAAATCAAGTGTAGAACATAAAATCAAATGCCTTAGGGTTGCAAGGCATGAGATCACATTTCTGACCTAAAGCTTCCTCTACGTCTGGGACCCTATACTTGATACTTGTCCTTTAGTGCACACAATGTTAGCTCCATATTACCTGATGAGGATCAAATGACACCATTCATTCAATTGTTTACTGAATAGCAGATGACACTAAAATGTTTTTGCAAGTTCTATTTGTAATTGGTTATAGTTGAAAATATATAGTCTACTGATAAACACAAAAAACATCAACATGCCCTGTCCTAGAAAGTTTTTTTAACCTCCTTCCATCCATTTATTTATTTTTTAATATTTTTATTTTAATTTTTATTAATTACACTTTATTCACTTTGTATCCCCCCATAAGCCTCTCCTCATTTCCTCCCAATCCCACTTTCCCTCCCCTTCTCCACGCATGCCCCTCCCCAAGTTTATTTATTTATTTTATACTTGTTGTGATAAAAGAGTACATGACTCTATTTC
>REGO01000023.1:2192221-2204131 GCA_010120015.1 Rhombomys opimus | reverse complement strand
CCAGTTCTGTGCTGCTGTCACTGCCAGGTTCTGAGGTCTTGCTGCTGCTGGAGATTTCAGGGTGGTCATGTCAGTAGTGATGGGCGTAACCAGGCTCTCTGTTCTCTGGTTTGGCCCTGGTTAGCCATAAACTGGAGGGCTGTTGTGTCCCTACAGCTCAGTGCTGCCCCGCCGCCAAGTCCCACTGTAACTGGTCAAGAAATTTTTTAATCATGGTACAAATGTAGAAAATTTTCTCATCCATGACTAAGATAAGACTTGAGATAGCAAGCAGGAAAGACTAAGAGTCTCTCAACTACATTTGCAGTCATTTCACAAATAATGTTGATTCTAGCACCATGCTCATCACAATCAAAATATTTCCACCATTCACAAAATTACTTATTTTCTTGTCAATAATTTCTATGATAGGTAAATTTTAGTGGTATCACTAAGCAATAAAACCTACAATATTACCAGTTTTCTCTCCATTCATTTTGCTTCCAATATCAGCAAAATATTTTGCCTTAGGAATACAACAGAACCCTGACTCACTCTGCTACCCTCATGGCCTTAACTTGGGTTACCATCATGTTTAATACTAGGACTGTGCCCTTTTGCTATACCATCTCCTCTTGCCACTGCTATTAAGCAGAGAAAATTACATAAAATATACACAGAGACACTTTTGCATTGTTGCTTTCTACCATGTACATTGTATAGATTTGTATGTCTTTTATATCTGAATAACTGATAGCCAGTTTCAGAGCAGCTATCTGTAGTCAAAACGTACTTCTAGCTCAACCTTATTAGACATGGATGCTTGGACATCGCTGAAAATATATCAGTACCAAGAAAATAATAATGATTGTCGTTCCTAAATGGAGGGCACCAGGTTCTGATGATAGATTCCAGCAACTATATTTGAACTACTTATTTCAGTGAGTAAACTCATAAACCATTAGAGTGAAATCATTAGATACTAGATTTTTGATATCTGAGATGTAGCATAGATGTAAATTTCTTACAACTTTTAGCATTATCACATGCAAAAAGTGTTTTTACTTTGATATTGAAAACAATGAATTATTTATTATTTGATCTTGAAATTATTTGTTCTATCAAGCCAATTTTTCCTCTTTTCTAGTACCAAAATGATGGTGATGAGGATGAATGAAACACGATATTAAATTCCTTAGTATTCTTTTTTTTTTTCAATTTCCAGCAATCATGTGGCTGTTTTAGTAATTAAAGTTAGGGTCCATGGCCTAGGCGTGGTGGTGCAAAACTTTAATCCCAGCATCTAGGAGACCAAGGCAGGCAGATCTCTATGAGTACAAGGACAGCTTGTCTACAACGTGAGTCCTAAGACAGCCAGAGCTGTGACACAAAGAAACCGTAAAAAAATAAAAAGAGAGAGTGAGAGAGCAAGAGAGAGAGAAAGAAAGAGAGAGAGAGATTAAAAAGAAAGAAAAAAAAACAAAAATTTAGGGTCCACTTTAAATAAAAGTGGCTGATTTTTTTTCATATGTTCTGTTCTGACTCTTGTTGTCATTTCGGATATGCAAATATACACGAATTGTGACTATGATTTTTGTGGCCAAAGGAAAGTACTATAAGATGCACAGAATATATTTAGTGATAAGGAAACACTTTCATATAAATGCAACTACTAAACAGTTATTTTATGACTACAAAACAACTTTAATAAACAAAGTAAGTATTGGATATAGCTTACTTAGTGTGGAAAAGAATATAAAATTGTAATATAGCAAATGGTAAAGCTATTTCATTCTTCATATTTAAATGAGAAAATGATTAAGAAATCAGTGAGTTTCTGTACTTGGTACATATATATATATTATCAAATTTGATTTTTCTCATGCATAATCTTGACTTCAAATTTCCTATAGCAAGGTTTGGCTAAATTACATACTATGCATGGCTAAACTGCTATCAGTTCTCTGGTTAGTTTGTAATGCATATTGATTTTAAGATTTTTCTTATAATACATGTCCTTATGAGCTATGTACTCATTTGATAAAAATAGTTTGAGGATTTGGGGAACAAAGTCAGTGATTAAACTAAATCAATTTCATCAATATCTTCTTGATAGTTAAACTATAGTCATTTTCATATGACAAGTGTATCTTAAATATGAGGGAAATAACTCTCAGGACTGTTAGGGAAATCACAAAAAATGTGTTATCAAACAGGAAGGGTTGTGATTGAGTTTCAGGGTCTTGAATCTATTGAGTTGGAAATTAGCAAATGTTGTGTCCATGTGTAGAAGTGTCCGTGTGTCCATTTCCGTGTTTGTGTGTGTGTTCCTAGTGTATCTTAGGCATTAGAAATACAGTGCTGAGGCCTGTATTTAGGCTAGTGTCAAGACACTTGTTTAATGGATTCAAAGTTCTGAGTTTAATACTTCTCAGTGTCATGATGATTACACCATGGTTATGTTCATATTAAGTTATAGTAATGAAAAACCCAGACCCAGAAAAGCCAGGATTCCCCACCATGTAAGGAAGACTAAGAAGCAACTTGTTTTTTATTTTTTATTTTTTCTGCTTCAATGACAAAACCATATTTTTTCCTATACAGAAGTATAGTGAGCTTGAAATTTGTCTTCACATATCATTCTAATTGGCACATCATTTAGAGTAAAAAACCAAAATGACCACATACAAACATGCATGCCTCTCTCTCACACATACACACACACACACTTGCAAACATGTACACACACACACACACCTCTCACACAAACACGATGCATGAATACGTATATATTCATTAAATAGTTTAAGTCAAGTGGATATTATTATATTGGTAAACATTGTTTTAAATAATTTTGCTTAAAAACTTTAATCTAAAAATTCTTGCAAAATTTAAATATTTTTGAACATAAATTTTATACTGGTTGTCAGTTAAGCATATAGTCTAAATACTAAAGATTATTTCCAATATAAACACCATAGCAGCATAACATGATTGCTATTTTAGTATATATTATTTAACTGTTTTTTTAATCTTCATTTTTTCTCTCAAATTGAATCATTTGATATTTCTGCAGAAAGAATCTTACCTCTCAATATGGTCCTACTATTTCAAAAACTTCCATAGTTCTTTTTTTTTTAATGATGAAATTCAAAGTCATATTTGGACTGACATTTTCCTGACTCTACAAATAATGATGTTTTTTTTTTTCTTTCTGTTGGTAGTGAGCTACTTTATTCACCAGAACATTCTGCAAAATAGAAGATCCTTCAGTGATGCTTTATTTAAGTATTTTATCCAAAATAGTTTTACATGTACTGTTTTTGGGCTACTTTTAAGTGTGCATACTCATCAATATGTGTGTATGATTAACTCATCAAAACATCTATATCTTTAATATGTAGACTCATGAAAACGAATTATTGCAATATCAGAATTGTGTTGATTTGAAATAAACAGTCTTAGTTAAATTAACACAGCAGCTGAATTAAACAATCAAAATAATTCACACATATTTTCATCAATCTATTTCAAAGTAAATCTTAGAACAGCAAAAGTGGTGTTTAACTTTTATTCCACTTCATCTCTTGCTATTTAATTCACTGAGATATTTCCTCATATGTTTAGGAATAATTTTGTTCTCTGTAACTGGAATTCGGTGAAAGCTTTAACTGCTAATCTTTTTACTATTTTCTTTATGAATACTCTGCAAATTTCTGCTTATTTGGATCTAAATATTATCAGATTTAGGAGGATAATTTTCCAAAATGCATCATACTTCTGGTTCAAAGAAATATTTATTTAAAGGGTCTCCCATGATAAGCCAGTGAGTAAAAGTATGCCTGATATCCTGAGACCAATCCCCAGAGGCCATATTGTGTAAAAAAATGGACTTATTTCTGCAATTTTTTTCCCTCCCACATATATTCTGTGGCATACAGTGCCTGTAAGTGCAAGTATATACCTACATACTAATAAATGCAAAAAAAGAAAAGAAGTGTTTACTTAAAGAAAAATGACTCAAACATTTAACATGTATAATTAATTATAAACGAAACAACACAAACACTTGTTCATATAAATGTGAAGTCATTCAAAAAATTAGAGATAAGCACAGTTTTGAAATTACAATTATGTTTAAAAATATTTACTTTTATTGTTTTTAACTGTGTTTATGTGTGTATGCCTATATCTGTGCATGGGCATGAGCAAATGTCCCTGAAGTTAGAGGTGTCATGTCACCAAGGACTACTCAGGTAGTTGTGTACTTCATGATATTCGTTCTAGGACCAAACTCAGGTCCACTGCAGAAGTCCATGCTCCATGCTTCTTAGACATTTCTTTAGCTCCTTGAAGTACATAGTTTGTTTTAAATTCATTGTTATGGTATGCACATTTCGGCTTATGTGCATATACATAGATGTCTATGTACATATCTTCTCTTTGTTTCTCCTTCTCTCTGTCTCTCTGCCTCTCTGTCTCTGTGTATGTGTTTGTGTATGTACGTGTGTGCGTATATACAACATGACTTACGTATAGAACTTAGAGGACAACTTTTAGGAATTGATGCTTTTCTTCCATTGTGGAAACTGGAGAACAAACTCAGTTCATAGGCATTGGCAGCACGGACTTTCACCCACTGAGTCACCTACCAGCCCACTAGTGACCACAAATAATGCAACAGTTTCCTTTAGTTAACTGAGAAGTATACATGCATTACTTTGGTAATTTCTCTCTGCTTCTCATGCTCTACCTTTGCTATTTTTATGTGCCCACCAAAATATTTTAATATTTTGTGTGCAGCAAAAAATTCTGATGCATACATTATTAAATACATATATTCAACAAATAAAGTGTAATTTAATAACCCATTATTCATTATTTTATATTAAATCAAAAATATAAGTAGTTGAAATATTTGTGTGAAGAAGTTAATAGATTGTGTGTTAATTCTTCATCTAATTTTGGGATTTTTTTTAAAATATACATTTTGAGAGAAGAGGTGTTGCTTTTTTGCTGTGGCTCCGTAGTAGTTTTCAAAACACAACTGTAGCGATTTTCCTCTTTCCTCATGTAGTGGCTGTAATTTGACTTTCTATTAGCAGAAATTCTACCATCAGAGATAGAGCCCAGAGGACTTGGCTGGCATGTACAACACTGTAGATTGATTCCCAAAATATATCAGGCATGGTAGCTTATACCACTAATTCCAGCACTTAAGATGTGGAGGTAGGAAGATTAGAAGTTCAAGGTAATCTCTGGCTATAAAGCCAGTTCAAGTTCAGACCGGGATACACGAAGAACTCTTTCCAAAAAAGCCTGTATTCTAAAGTGTTGTGTTACTATGGTTTTATTAGAGATGTGGAAACTTTTCCAACAAGATATGAAACTTGTTGGTCATCCATATCTATTGTATAAAAGATGTCTTCTCATGAGCCCTTTCTGCATTTAAGTAAATATTGTCTTTCTGCTATTCCATTTCCAGTTACTTATCTGAGAATGTCAACCCTTAGCCCATACAGGATTTACAAATACTTTCTCCTAATCTCTGTTTTCCTCTCATGCTGTATTCTTTCCTTTGCTGTGAGGATTATTAGTTCTTTGACATCCCACTGACCTGTATTTGCTTTTGTTTTCTATGATGTTTATTCATCAAGAAATTATCGCTTATAGTTTTGGGTGTGAGCGTAGCTTTTAATGGCGGAGCTATCTCTGTTTGTTGTTGTTGTTGTTGTTTTGTTTTGTTTTTCTTTTTGCCTACATGTATGTGGTTCTCTTTCTCCAATTTGTTCACTCTTTCCCCCAATAGATAAGTTCTTTTAAGTAAGGAAGGAAGGACATAAATAAATAAAATCAGAATGAGAAACAAATTAACTAATTATAAAGTCCAACATGGAGAATATATTCATGGAAAATGCCCATAAACCAGAAAACATTTTATATTTTTTTAAATGCATAAGTTCACATTTCTATGAATGTATAGAATGGCTTAGGTTCACTTTAAACAAGAATACATTTGCATTATATTTAACCAGAATATTTAATTACTGGAGAGGATGAAAAGGGAATGTTCCTCCATTGCTGGTGGGAATGTAAACTTGTACAACCACTTTGGAAATCAATCTGTCACTTTCTCAGCAATTAAGAATAGTGCTTCCTCAAGATCCAGCTATACTACTTCTAGACATATATCCAAAATATGCTCAAGTACACAACAAGGACATTTGCTCAACCATGTTCATAGCAGCTTTATTTGTAATAACCAGAATCTGGAAACAACCCAGATGTCTCTCAACTGGGAAATGGATACAGAAATTGTGGTACAGTTACACAATGGAATATTACTCAGCAATTAAATACAAGGAAATCATGAAATTTGCAGGCAAACGGTGGGAACTAGAAAATATTACCCTGAGTGAGATATCCCAGAAGCAGAAAGACAAACACAGTATATACTCACTTATGAGTGTATATTAGACATGTAATATAGGATAAACATGCTAAAATCTGTACATGTGAAGAAGAGAAGCAAGAAGGAGATGCTGGTGAGATGCCCAATCCTCATTCAGAAAGGCAAAGAGGATAGACATTGGAAGAGGGAGAACACAGAGAACAGGTCAGGAGCTTACCACAGAGGACCTCTGAAAGACTCTCCCAGCAGGGTACCGAAGCAGATGCTGAGTCTCATAGCCAAACTTTTTACAGATTGCAGGGAATCTTATGAAAGAAGGAGGAGATAGAAAGATATGGAAGGGACAGGAGCACCACAATAAGAGCAAAAAATCTAAAATATCTGGGCCCAGGGATCTTTTCTGAGACTGATACTCCAACCAAGGGTCATGAATGGATATAACCTAAAACTCCTGCACAGATGTAGCCCTTGGCAGCTCAGTATCCAAGTGGGTTCCTTAGTAATAGGAACATGAAACTATCTCTGACGTGAACTGTGAACTCAGTAGCTAGCTTTTTGATCACTTCCCCCTGAGAGAGGAGCAGCCTTACCAGCTCACAGAGGAAAACAATGCAGCCAGTTCTGATGAGATCTGATAGGCTAGGATCAGATGAAATGGGAGGAAGACCTCCCTTATTGGTGGACTATGGGAAGAGCATGGGAGAAGATGAGGGATGTGGGATGGGGTTGGGAGGGAATGAGGGAGGGGGCTACAGCTGAAATAAAAAAGTGTATACATTGTAATTAATAAAATAAATAAATAAACAAACAAACAAACAAATAAATAAATAAAAAGAAATTATCACGTAGATAATATATGATGCAGAAAATTCTACAGGTAGTAGTGTGTTCTATCAAAAGATTGTAATATTTCTTTACATTGAGGTTTTTTTCAGTAAACCATTACTGCCATGATGTAATAATTGCCATGCACACAGTGTCAAATTTGTGCATTCACACACATAGGCATGCATACGTATGTAAGAATAATATATTCCTTATTATATATACATACGTCTAAATAGATACATACATATATTTGTCTATATAAATAATTTTCATTAAGGAAGGGTCTACTGTGGGTGAAAACCTGAGAGAACGGAAAGAAATGTTGTCATGTGAAATGAGCCAAGAACAGCCAATACTAAATTATCTCCCTTGAGGAGGAGCAGCCTTGCTAGGCCACAGAGGAGGACTTTGCAGCCAGTCCTGAAGACACCTGATAAACCAGTATCAGATGTAAGGGGAGGAGGTTCTCTCCTGTCAGTGGACTTGGAAAGGGGCAGGGAGGAGATGACAGTGGGAGGGTGGGATTGGGAGGGAAAGAGGGAGTGGAATACAGCAGGGATACAAAGTTAAAAAACTGTAACTAATATTAAAAAAAATCTCCCTTGAATGTGGAATATAAAGTTAGTTGCATAGAAACTGACAATATAGAGAGTCCTCAAAAGCCAAGAGAGATGGATGATGAGGAAGGGAAAATAGTAGATTACATACACATTTGTATTTGCAAAATAATAAACTTAAAACATAAGAGAGAAGTAAACTTGCAAAATCTTTGACTTTCCATGTTACCCACTGGGTTGTTTATCAGCCTCATTGCTAATGCTTCCTAGTTTCTTCTTTTCTTCCTGCACTGGCATCTGAGCTTTTGCATCAGTTTCTGGTGCTGTCATTCTCTCTTGGTAGCATTCATGTTGACACTGCTCTAAGCAATCTTCTCTAGGAAGCAGGTTTACAGTGAGAATGCACATCGTCCACCCAATTAGGTCACACCTGTAAGAAGAGCGGGCTCACTTATTCAGTCTCCTGTAGTACCTCACTTCAGCTCATTTATTCAGTTCGTTATATTTCTCCTCTGTTCAATGAACTGACAAAAACTCCCTGGAGACTGTTCAAGAGATAGTTCGAATGTTTCTTTATTTTTAACATAAGTTTCCATGTACATGCTTTGAGATGGATGCCTCTTTTATGAGTGGGGAAAAAGCCTGGAGAGTGCTAGCCAATTACGTTTATTTTTAATTTCTTAAATTATATTTCACTTGTGAATTTCTGAGACGGCGCTTCATTTCTCACAGGGTGATTTTAACTCCTTGGGAGGCTGAGGATGACCTCCCCCCTTTGCCCTTCCTGCTTATACTTTCCAATTGCTGGGATCACGGGAGTGACCCACTATTTCCTGCTCCTACAGCTGTGAGAGTTGAACCTTTCCTGCATGTTAGGAAAGCACTGTACCAGCTGAGCTACATGCCTCCATGACTTCTTAATTTATGATCCCAGGGAACATTTATTACCTAACAAATCTTATCTTGAACCCCACAATAGAGTAATCAATGATTTGTATAAATTAATTCTTAGAGGAAAGGTAGATACACTTTGAAATTATTGATTTTACACAGGTTATCTGGGTCAAGTCCTTATGCTGGTCTCATCCACACATAAACAATGGTGACTTGATATAAAACTTGATATAAAACAATTTGTTTCTGTTCCAATGGAAAAATTAGGAGGTAGTTAGAATGTTATATCTAGAAGATCACATCTGAGACAGATTGTGATAGAGGTAAAAGAATCTCTTACACAAACATGGATGGCATCAGAAAAAGGGAGCAAACACATGCTTCAACAAATTGATTGTAGAGCTACATAACTTGGTAAAAAAAATTAATGCATGCTCTTGACAAACCAAATAAAGAGTTTTTGTCAATAGGTGACAATTAAGATGTTGGCAAAAAGTTTGTTTGCCTGTAAATAGGATAAAACTAATAAAATCTGTACACCAAAAAAAAAAAAGAAAAGAAAAAGAAAAAGAAAAAACTAATCAAGAGGGAGAACTCTTGCTAAAATGCTCAGTCCCTATCCAGAATGGCAAAGAGCTCTCCACAAGGAGAGCAACAGAACCAAAAAATCTGAGCACAGGGGTCTTTCCTGAGAATGATACTCCATCCAAGGACCATGCACAGATGTAGCCCATGGCAATTCAGTGTCCAAGTGGGTTCCATAGTAATAGGAACAGGGACTGTCTCTGACATGAACTGATTGGCCTGCTCTTTAATAACTTCCCCGTGAAAGAGGCACAGCCTTACCAGGCCACAGAAGAAGACAATGCAGCCACTCCTGATGAGACCTAATAGACTAGTATCAGAAGGAAGGAAAAGAAGACCTCCCCTATCAGTGGACTTGGGGAGGGGCATATGTGCAGAAGGGGGAGGAAGGGATTGGGACAGGAAGAGGGAGGGAACCACAGGGGGGATACAAAGTGAATAAAGTGTAATTAATAAAGAATTTTTTAAAAAAATCTATACTTCATTTGGTTTGTTACAGGTTGATGACACAATCTTGCTGAATAAAGGAACAGAATATAGATCATTACTGATATGTACAGAATAATTTCTCATACTCTTTGAACAAGTACATAGAAAAAAAGTACAAGTCAGAGTGTTGTTTTTCATTATTTAATGAAATACCCACCACAAATAAATTAATTGAAAAGAAGAAAGAGTTATTTGGCTCATGTTCTCAGGGTTTCGGTCCGTGCGGGGCTTGATTTCATTACTTCAAGTCTAGGGTGAATCAAATGTCATAGCTCAGCCTCCTTGACGGGAGCATGTGTAGATAATGTTGTTCATTTTATGGTGCCTGTAAAATGAATGGAAGGTCCAGAGGGAGAACAAAGAAGGGCAAGGGAAGAAGGGAGAGTAGGACAGAGGGTAAGAGCTTGGGGACAAAATACTCAATTTTAAGTTTGCTACCAGCTGATCTACTGGCCAGGACATATTTTCTAACTGCTCATTCACCGGTTAACTTATCATTGATGAAATTAGCACTCTAACGATTCAGTTACCTCCCAATAGTAGGATCAGGTCTTCATCTTTTTGGTATGTTATTGATATGCTGCTTATAAACCATAGCACAGAGGCAAATTGTCTAAGAAGTGGTTAAAATATCCTAAAAGAGGCCTACGAAACAAGAGTGAATAGTGATGCCTGAAGAGAGTGATTCAATGGCTTGGCTATGTTTTTTTGTTTGTTTGTTTGTTTGTTTGTTTTAGCAAGATAATAACTCATACATTTGTTTAGCCAGAGTCTTTGAAATACTCAGGTCAAAAATCCAGGAAATCCTGAAAACATTCTGAATGAGACGATCAAGATCTAAATTACTTCTTCAGTAGTCTAAATGACAGTAACATGAGCCTGGTCCTATCGTTAGGAAAGGGTAACAGGGTGTTTTGGGACAGAAATAATGGTGAGAACTAGCCTGACTCCTTAAATATACAATGTATTTAGAGCAGCCTTGGTTCTGAGGCTACAAACTACACACATAGAGCTGGCAACACTTTCAAAGGATCCCTAAGGGAGTAGTACGTGAAAGATGAATTGTTTTCCCCTACTGGAGATTACCAACCTCGTAAAAAGGAATAATAAAGATTTATTCCCCCTAGAATGTAAACAATCAAAATAATAAAAGAAGGATCTGCAGAAGAGTCAGGAACAAATAAACCTATTGTTTGGGGGAAAAAGAAAGGACCTAGGATTCTCTTGAGTGTTTCTAGGAAAGGGGACAGGAGCAGCTGTCGATGAAGAAGGGCCTGTCCTGATCAGAAGGAGATACTTAATTGTAACATGCGTATGTGCAAGTGAACTACAAGGACACACCACCAAGTGCTCATCCTCCTAAGGGTGTTGGGGATAAAACTTAGATCATTATGCTTAGGCGGCAAACAATTGACTTACTTGGCTCTCTCTTCTCAGCCCCATAACTGCCATATTTCATACGAATGTGATCACAATTTTCTTAGAACACTAATTAACAATGATGATACAGCCACCGTGGTAATAGCTGTAAGTTTCACGTACATAAAATGGTCAGTATGTGCCGGGGAATTTTAAAGGTTTAAGAAGCAGTAAGAAGAGGATACAGGCAGTCCTGATGAGACCTGATAGGCTAGGATCAGGTAGTAGGGGAGGAAGACTTGCCTTATCAGTAGACTAGGAGCTAGGGATGGGGAGAGGGAGGAGAAGGCAGGGAGGGTGGGACCGACAGGAGATAGCGAGGTGGCTACAACCAGGATACAAAGTAAAAAGTGAATAACCTGTAAATAATAAAATAATAATAATAATAATAATAATAATAATAATAAAGTTTAGAAAAAAGTATTATCTCAACAGGCCTTGTTGGTACATTATGGGTGCTCTCATTACTGAGGAGATGGAGGATTTTGGGGCTGGGTGGCCAAACTGGGCAGTTAAGAAAAATATTCTCTTAATAAAATGAAGGATTTTTTTCCTCTTATTTTATTATCTTAAACTTTATTATCATTTTTATCTTTTTTAAAATTTTTTTAATTACACTTTATTCATTTTGTATCCCCCATAAGCCCCTCCCTCCTGACCCCACCCTTCCTCCCCTTTCTGCATGCATGCCCCTCCCCAAGTCCACTGATAGGGGAGGTCTTCCTCTCCTTCTTTCTGATCTTAGAC
>REGO01000023.1:2154490-2192150 GCA_010120015.1 Rhombomys opimus | reverse complement strand
GCAGTCTCTCTTCCCATTATTATGTAAGCCACTTGGACACTGAAATGTTGGTTGGAGTATGAGTCTCTGGGAAGTTCCCTGTGTTCAAATTTTCTTGTTCTGTTGCTCTCCTTGTGGAGTTCCTGTCCTCTCCAGCTCTTGCTATTTCGGAGAAATGAAGAAAAATTTTAAAAAAAGAATTCTGTTGATATCTTTGTGGTAGAGCACTTACAATTATAAAGTCTTAAGTTCTCCATTGTATAGAAATACCACAATTTCTGAATCCATTCCTCCATTGATGGACATCTGGGTTGTTTCCAGGTTCTGGCTATTACGAATAAAGCTGCTACAAACATAGTTGAGCAAATGTCCTTGTGTACTTGAGCAACTTTTGGATATATGCCTAGGAGTGGTATAGCTGGGTTTTGAGGAAGCACTATTTCTAATTGTCTGAGAAAGCGCCAGACTGATTTTCAAAGTGGTTGTACCAGTTTACATTCCCACCAGCAATGAAGGAGGGTTCCCCTTTCTCTACAACCTCTCCAGCATGTGTTGTCATTTGCATTTTTGATTTTAGCCATTTTGATGGGTGTCAGGTGAAATCTCAGGCTCGTTTTGATTTGTATCTTTCTGATGGCTAAGAATGTTGAGCATCTCTTTAAGTGTTTCTCTGGCCTTCTATATTCCTCTATGGAGAATTCTCTGTTTAGCTCCATGCCCCATTTTTTTTTTTTACTTGGATAACTTGATTTATTGTTTTTTAAGTTCTTTAGTTCTTTATATATTCTGGATATCAGCCCTCTGTCAGATATAGGATTGACAATCAAAAACGAGGAAATCAGGAAATTTGCAGGCCAATGATGGGATCTAGAATAGATCATTCTGAGTGAAGTATCCCAGAAGTAGAAAGACACACATGGTACATATTCACTTATGTAGACTTATAAAATATGATAAACATAATGAAATCTATACACCTAAAGAAGATAAACAAGAAAGAAGACCCGGGGTAAGATGATCAATCCTCACTTAGAAAGACAAATGGGATGGGCATTGGACGTAGGAGAAAACATGTAACAGGACAGGAGCCTACCACAGAGGGTCTCTGAAAGACTCTACCTAGCAGTGTATCAAAGCAGATACTAAGATTCATAACTAAAACTTCAGTAGAGTGCAGGGAATCATATGAAAGAAAGGGGAGTTAATATGAAGTGGATAGGATAGGAACTCCACAAGTACCAAATATATCTGGGCACAAGGGTCTTTTCTGAGACTGATACTCCAACCAAGGACCATGTATGGACATAACCTAGAACTTCTGCTTGGATGTAGCCCGTGGTAGCTCAGTAATCAAGTGGGTACCCTAATAAGGGGAACAGGGACTATTTCTGACAGGAACTCAATGGCAGGCTCTTTGACCTCCCCACCCCCCAAGGGAAGAGCAGCCTTGCTAGGCCACAGAGGAGGACTTTGCAGCCAGTCCTGAAGATACCTGATAAAACACGGTCAGATGAAAGGGGAGGAGGTCCTCCCCTATCAGTGGACTTGGAAAGGAGCAGGGAGGAGATGAGGGAGGGAGGGTGGGATTGGGAGGGAATGAGGGAGCAGGATACAGCTGGGATACAAAGTTAATAAAATGTAATTAATAATAAAATTAAAAGTAACCTTAAAAATAAAGTCTTAAGTTTAAGAAGTACAGAAAAAGCATTACTTTGATTTAATTTTCACTTTGATTTGATTAATTTAACTTGACTGTTCATATTATCTTAATTTTACTGTGCTCTCTTACAGATACACACACACACATACAACCTCACAATTTAGATTTTTACTTCATCAATAAATAAAATATTTTTATACCTTTGCTAGTCTAGAGATTAAAGTTCACTTGTTAAAGCAGTTAGCATTATGTTAGCTGGTTATCATAGAAGTACATTTGTTTTGTTTGTTTGCTTTTCCAGGGCATGGCACTGGATTCTGGACCATATAGGTGCTACTTGTCAGGTGACCTAAGCTGAACCTTGCATCCTACCCTCACAAGGGAGATTATTGTTTTCCTAAGTGTGACGCAAACCTGTTAAAACTTTGAGTAATGGAATTCAGAGATGTCATTTCTGGAATTGATGTTAAGGAAATAGACAAAAGCAGAGTAGAGAGGGAAAACAGAAGAGCAATGATGTGGGCAATCTTCTCAGAAAGGATTGTGTTCTAGATGAAAGATGAGGTGATAGATACAGGGGAGAGTAGGCAAATCTGCTCTAAAATGTGCTTATCTGAGTCTAGTATTGCTTATAAGGCTTCCAGAGTATGTGGGTTAACATCACTCATTGTTTATAAATAATAGATATTTTCCTCCTTACCTTAACACAAAATATGAAAGAACCAATTAATATGAACATATTATTTTGATGGGGAAAGAGATATATACTTATCTTGAGATCATGAAATAGAAATAAACACACATGTATCAGATATTTTAAACTTTCATACTGCTATCAGATATAATAATAAAATACTACTAACTTGTCACTGAAAGAACAATCAAGAAGTTAAAGGCTGAGCATCTTTACTTGAAACTGACATTGAGTTTCAGAGTTTTAATTCCTCCCATGCTAACAGGTGGGAAGTATCTCACTGTGGTTTTGAACTGTACATCTCTAATGACTAATGAAATTGAGTGTATATGCTTGAATTTATGAATCTGTATTTCTCTTTTAGTGAGCTACCTACTAAAACAACCTCTGTCTTGAGTTATTTTCTTAAGTTTGGAGACTCCTGTAAGTACTTTAAAACAAAATAAAGACTTTTTCACATATATGACCTGCCGATAGATGTCTCTTTCAGATTTTATCAGCATGTTTCGCAGATTAAATATTTACATGAGAAGAACAATCACTTTAAATGTTTACAGTTTGATATTCCTCTGTTGAGAATGCTCTGTTTAGTTCTGTTCTTCACTTTTAATTGGATTATTTAGTTTGTTGGAGTTTAATTTCTTGAGTTCTTTATATATTTTTCATATTGGCCCTCTGTTGGATGTAGGGTTGGTGAAGATCTTTTCTGAGTTAGTTTTCCTGAGTAGTTTTAGTCTTATTCTGTTTACAGTGTCCATTGCTTTACAGAAGCTTTTCAGTTTCATGAGGTCCCACTTACTAATTGTTGATCTTAGAACCTTAGCTGTTGGTGTTCCCTTTGGAAGTTGTCTTCTGTGCCAATGAGTTCAAGGCTCTTCCCTGCTTTTTCTTCCAACAGATTTAGTGTGACTGGCTTTATGTTGAGGTCTTTGATCCACTGGACTTTAATTTTATATAGAGTGATAAGCATGGATTTATTTACATTTCTCTACATGTGGAAATCCAGTTTGACCAGCACCATTTGCTGAAGATGCTATCTTTTTTTCATTGTATGGTTTTGGCATCTTTGTAAAAAATCAGGTGTTTGTAGGTGTGCGGGTTTATTTCTTCGTATTCCACAGAATACTACCCAGCTATTAAAAACAAGGAAATCATGAGATTTGTAGGCAAGGGGATGGTGCTAGAAAAGATCATTCTGAGTGAGATAACCCAGAACCAAAGTGACAAGGCATAGTTATATACTCACTTACAAGCGATATTAGCCATAGAATATAAGATAACCATTTGAAAATTTACAGACCTAAAGAAGCTAAACAATAAGGAGGACCCTAGGGAGGACGCTTAAATCTCATTCAGAATGGCAAACAGGATAGACACTGGAAGCAGGGGAAGAGAAGGAACAGAATGGGAGTCTACTATAAATGGTCCTCTGAAAGGCTCCACCCAAAAGGGGATGGAAGCAGATGCTGAGATTAATAGCCAATCTGGGGCAGAACGTAGTTAATCTTATAAAAGAAGGAGGAGGAAATAAAAGGACACAGAAGAGACAGGAGCCACTCAGGAAGACCAACAAAGCTACAAATTCTAAGCCCAGGGGGTCCTGCAGAGACTGTTGCACTAACAAAGAACCATGGACGGAAAGGACCTAAACCCCCTACTGAGATGTAGACAGTTAGCAGCTCAGTCTCCATGTGGGTAACTGAGGAGCATATGCTGCCCCTGTTATGAACTTGGTTGCTTGCTCCCTCATCACTCGCTCCTGGAGATGTGCCTTTGTCAGGCCACAGAGAAAAAGGATTCAGGCGGTCCTGATGAGACTTGTTAAGATCTGGGCAGATGATGGAGGAGGAGAACTCCCTCTTTCAGTAGACTAGGGGAAGAGGATGAGGGGAAGAGGGAGGGATGGTGGGACTGGAAGGAGTTAAGCGGGAGAGCTACAAAGGCAATATACAATGAATATATTTTTTTTATGTTTTTGAGATATACAGCTGAATATTTAATAATTTTTAAAACATTACCTGCTTCTCTGCTATTTTGTTTCATCATCTAATAAAACTCCAAGCATTTTTTTCTTTCTTATTCCCAGTAAAGTCATAGTTGACCTAGCTCCCCCAAAGAGTTTTTCTATTTCATTGGAACAATTAAAAGTCTCCATATGCAATTTTTTGTACTATCAGTTCTTCTACACGTTTTCATTGCCTCATTATTTCTTGCATATCCTTTTTTAACTTTTTAAAAAAAATTTATTAATTACACTTTATTCATTTTGTATCCCCCCACGAGCCCCTCCCTCCTCCCCTGCCGACCCCATCCTCCCTACCCTTTCTGCATGCATGTCCCTCCCCAAGTCCACTGATAGGGGAGGTTCTCCTCTCCTTCTTTCTGATCTTAGTCTATAAGTTCTCATCAAAAGTGGCTGCATTGTCCCCTTCTGTGGCCTGGTATGGCTGCTCCTCCCTCAGGGGGAGGTGATCAAAGAGCAGGACAATCAGATTATGTCAGAGGCAGTCCCTCTTCCCATTACTATGTAAACCACCTGGACACTGAACTGCCCTGGGCTACATCTGTGCAGGGGTTCTAGGTTATCTCCATGAATAGTCCTTGGTTGGAGTATGAGTCTCTGGGAAGTTCCCTGTGTTCAAATTTTCTTGTTCTGTTGCTCTCCTTGTGGAGTTTCTGTCCTCTCCAGCTCTTGCTATTTCCCACTTCTTACATAAAATTCCATTCATTCTGCCTGACAGTTGGCCATCAGGCTCAACATCTGCTTTGATAGTCTGCAGGGCAGAGGCTTTCAGAGGCCCTCTGTGGCAGGTTCCTAGGTTGTTTCCTGTGAATAAATTTTAAAAAATCATCTTAAAAATATAAAAGATTATAAAAGCCAAAAAAATGTTAAATTTACCAATACAAAGTCAAACCTAAAAGAGATATCCGTGAACTAATGGGAAAGGGGGCTGTTATGATAATAGCAATTGTAGGTGATAGTATATACCATATTTGCATAACCATGTAAATATTTACATAAATATAAAGGTACTGATACTCATTTAACTTTAGAGAGAGTAATCAAGTTGTACTATAGGCAAATGTAATATTAATGTGGAAAGGATGCTTTATATAAAAGTGGAGAACTCTTTCATTTGTGCCATATAAGTTTGCAAAATATTTGGTTCAATTTACATACATTCTAGTTTCAAAATCCCTTACCTATGTGTGATCACACTCTTCATCTGTGTTCTCCTAAAATAAATTATGTAGAATATTCTATTAAAACATTGAGAGCTGAATTTTAATCATTGGTATTTCACTTTGTAAGCAAGATATGGAAAATAACTTAGAAAATTAGTTTCAGAAAAAATATGCAATTTTATATGAGCAACTGCACAATAATATACAATAACTATAATGAAATATTTCTTGGAACTATATGGAAAGCAATTTAAAATCTCAACCACGTTTGTGTATTTCTCCAAAGTGCACTGAATGTGATTGAAGTTTTATTATGCATCATACTGTAATCCAGGAGAATGAGAAGCAACAATTTTGTACTTTCTTGCTATAACTGGGTGGGGATTTCTTGGTGGCATAAGCTAGTATCAATGAGCAGGCACATGTGTGCAATGTATATGCAAATGTTGGCTGATGATTCAGTTGATGCCACATGTTTCCTTGAAAGCAGACAATGTAAATATAAAGTTTTCCTGCTTCATGTGCCATAAAGCATAAAGGATACAAATTTTAGACTTATTAGTATTGTGATTTTTTTACATGTTACTCATCACTACTATTTGCATGTTTCATGAGAAGGGTATTGTTTTCATTCATTCCATTATTCTCAGCCATGCCATATGACTGATACATTGTATACTTTCAGTGAGGAAACATTTTGCTAAATGGATAAATAAATGGGTAGATAAATGATCAATGCAGTAATCAAATAATTGATTAGTTAAAGGAACAATGATTTTCTTAAAATATTTTTCTGTTTCTGCTTAATATGCCTGTAAGCTATAATCAATCTAATTCTGTTAAGGAATACAAAGATTTGGTCAAATATATTGCAAGATGCACATATTATCCCAAGATTCCTAACAATATGTTTCATGCTCCAGCACAGTTGTTAGGCTCATACCTTCCTCCTGAAAGATACTAACCATATCTACTATGAAAACTGAAAACTTAAAAGCTACGTAGAGGGTTTATGTTATAGTTCTGTTGACAGAGTGCTGGCCTAACATACCCAAAGGCCTCAATCAACCCATAACCCCACATAAACCAGGTGTATTGGTTTCTACCTGTAACCCAAACTCTTGGGAGGATAAAACAGAAATTCAAGGTCAGTGAAGTTTGTGTGTAGTTGTTCAAGGCTGGCCTGGGATAGAATTCTACCTCTATCACCATTCTCAAAATAAAACAAAATAAGTAATTTAGAATTCTCTTTATTTCTAAAAGTCTATTATATGTTTGCAGTCAGTAATTTCTTCCCAGGTACAGGTGACTCTTCTCTCCATCACTGTGGTCTCACTGCTCAACCTGGATTTTGCTGATGTGCCTCATTTCAAATATTGAGCCATTTACTTTTTTGGCTGAGATACTTTTCTCAGTGCCAAGTAATTTAGAAAGCTACAAGAAACTCCAGTTGGGAGTCAAGGAGAGCTGTATCAGATGCCAAGTATTCTTTTCCAATCAAATGATGGAACTGGTAAATGAGGGTGAATTTGCAGATCCTTGCTAGCAGGAACAATTGCAATTCATAGGACCAAGCCTCAGTTCTTTCCAGGCAGGCACATAAAGTTCCCTTTTCAACCCCATTCCTCAGAGTGGGGCTTGGTTCGGAAGAGTCATACAGATAGGATGTCAGAGTCCTATCTGGATGACTTATTATTACTGTTATTATTTTTGCAGTGATGTATGAAACATCCAAATAATATACTCAACCGACTACTAGGAATTATCCATAGCTATATTCTCAAATTATCTATATCTCTTTAATTGCTTCCCATCACTAATTCTGGCTTAATTGTTAGCAATTGAATTTTACAAAGTGCTGCCTAGAGTTGGAAAATAACTAATTACCAAAACATATTCATCAGTGTGATTTTATTTAAAAGCAAATGAAAAACATCAGATGATCAAGCTTTATAGAACCACAGAATTAAATTACAAACCATAATTTAAATGTTGAAAGCAATCAAGACCAAAGAGAGGCAGAGACAGAGATAAAGACAGAGAGACAGAGACAGAGAGATGAGACAGAATTTGGTATATTATTTCAGTTATGATTTTACAGTTATTTGGATTGTAATAAGAAAAGCTACGTGTAAGTTATGCCATTAAATTGCTCTGGCACTGGATAACCAATGATGAAATTCGATAAAATTGGTTGTAGGAAACTTAATTTTAAAGGGACAGACACAGTGCTTTTCTATACCATCAGAGAAGTCTGCTTAAGCCCTTTCCACACGAAAATATTCTTAAGCCAGTTTGTTGTAGTCATCAACACCAGTTGTGATAAATAACAGCAATAAAAGAAGTGTAAGTCCATACAAACAAGTTGGTTAAAGATTCCAAGCACTTTTGGTTATGAATACTGTATTTATTGGCAGATCTAACCTATACTCTGTGGCTTCTTAAGATGGTCCTGAGCTGTGATCCTCAATCAGAAGACAATTTTAAAGCATAATTGGCTAGTAAGCAAATATCAAGTAGTGAAAATAGTCGGTGTAAGCTTTTTACAAAGTCTGTTACCTGGCCAAGTTGTGCATTAATTAACCAAAGGCAAAAGGATGCAGCCTTTAATTCTCATTAACTGTCAGACAAGCCCTGTTCATTTTCCTACGTATATGTTTTTATGAAAGCTATCACAACTACAAGGAGTATCAAAGATTCTCCATTTTGAACAGGAAGAACCCTCCAATGTCTTGAAATTTATGTTCATTCCTACTTTTGCCCTGGGATGTCTCAGATCACATGCCTCCCACTCTTAACACTGGATCTAAGCTTAATAAATGCATTGCTTATCTGGTTGTGGAATGGTGTCACATATACCTTTAAAGGTTTTAAAACCTACTACAAGATGAATCACGCAGAGATTGAGCTTCTATATAGAGGCAATCAGGGCTTTGGATAATTGTTCGTAACTGGCATGATCATTAATTTCTCAGGGCTCATCAAGAATCTTCTAAATATGTTCGTAGGTAGTTGGATAACATTTTAAAATATTTGTCAGAGTGTGAGTTATTTTTGAGAGGCTAAAGTCAAGAGGTGGAGAAGCTCACCTTTCTTGTTCGTGTCTCATAAGAGATGTTGTTTGATAGTTATACCATCTTTATAGGGCTCATTTTTCTACTTCCATAAAAAAAGCTTTATTGCACCTCTCAGTTACTTTATTCTTAGTGTGATAAAATATTCTGACAAATGCATTTGAGAGAAAGGGTTCATTTTGCTTACACTTTTGTAAGGATGTAGTTTATCATGGGAAGAAAGTCATAGCAGTGATCAGGAAATGCATGGCAACAAGAGCAAGAGGCTTTCTAGGCACATTGTACTGACATCTACGATTTAGAGAAGTTAAGAGAAAGTTAGGCTCGGATGTAAGCCTTCAAGGTCTGAATGCAGTTACCCATTCCTGATAGTAAAACTCACTCCCTACAGGATTCATCATCACCTTTCCAAAAGGTATTACCAAATGGTGATCAAATGTTCACACACAGGAGTCTATATCGAAGAGGACTTTATGTTCAACCCCAACAATGAAGATCACATGTATAATATACAGAACACATTTATCATGACATCTGTTATTTAATAGCAGTTGTGATATCATTATTTTCATGGTTTAATTGTCTTCGGGTATGAGTTTCCTATGTCTATTAGTCTGTCTACTTCTTAGTTGCATGCCTTAAAACAAATTAAACAGAGGAAATAACAACACGAATATGAGGGGAGACGAAGTATATTCTGGGTCGCTTTTCTTAAATAAGTTCTTTGCTTCAGGTGTTTTCATTATTACTGAAATCAGCTTAGTAAGAACAATTGCAAGAGTTTTTAGATTGCATACATGTGGCACTACTAAACCAAATGGTTTTGACCAAGGTTGTCTAGAACTTTATTTATGCAGTGTTCGAAGGAGCATTATGAAGAGGTTATACATGAAGACATGAAGAGGTTATACAATTTTATATATAAATTCAATTAATTAATTTTATATAAATTCAATTAATTAATTATATGTCTATATATAATATAATGTAATCCTTCTGTTGCCCTTAGTTGACCCTAGGGATGGAAGGTAAGTCCCTATTGCTGAAAACATCATGCACATCAGACATAAGACTCATAAGACTTGAAGGCCATGAGTTAGATATCATCTGAAAGCCTTCTCCAAAGGACTAACTTTAATGGCCAGAAAGTACCATTCAAGCTCTCAAAACAGGGAAGCGACCAATAATTTTACCCAGCTATGATACCTATGAGCCAGAACACTGACCATAATGGCTCAGGAACCAAAGTCTACAATAGTGGCACAGATACCTTATGAGTATCCAACAGCTCTCTTATTGAACCTAAGTCCTGTTAAACAAGAGAGAAGTAATGTCTGGTATTGGAAACCAGCCAATTACTCGGGGCTGGTGAAGTTATGAATTTTGAAGGAGAACACACAATTGCCACTCTCCTAAACCACACAACTCCTAGCTACATTCCAAACATTTATACTTATATCCACAGGTAAGTATTTCTTGCTCATCATTAAGAACACTTCTCTTTGAAAGAGTTAAGACAACATTCACTTTAATCAATTTTTTAATTTTTATATTAATCACAGTTTATTCATTTTGTATCCCAGCTGTAGCCCTCTCCCTCATTCCCTCCCAAACTGACCCTTCCTCCCTCACCTCTTCCTATTCGCCTCTCCAAGTCCACTGATAGGGGAGGACCTCCTCCCCTTCCATCCGGCCCTAACTTATCAGGTCTCATTAGGAATGGCTGCATTGTCCTCTGTGGCCTGGCAAGGCTGCTTCTCCCTCAGGGGGAGGTGATCAAAGAGCCAGCCACTGAGTTCATGTCTCACAGCACAACTCCTGCATCTAAGACTCAGAAATCAGTGAAGGAAGAGGCAGAGGAAAGATTGTAAAAGCTATATGATCAGGGAGCTGTCTTTTAGATTATGCCTTGTAGAAATGCCAGAGGCTACAGCCTTAAGGTCTCATTAACATGGCTACCAAAGCCTGACCTGAACAAGGGTAACACCAACAGATATGTTAATGTGGAAAGAGCAAAACTCATAATGCCTCAATTCAAGAGGGAGGACTAAAGGAAACTAAGAAATGCTGAAAGTGGGAGAAATAGTCTTCCTTAGGAAAGAGCACATTAATTGGTTATTCAATACCAAATGGTCAGCACAGATAAAGTATACATACAGGTAACATATGGATTGAGTAGGTTATACATATACATATTATATGTACTTATAATTAATATATATTGCACATACATATGTCTATAATGTATACATACATGTATCAACAATTTTTCAAAAAGAGATCTTGAATTTGAAATAGAACGGGGATGTGTGTATTGGAGAACTGGAGGGAAAAAATTAAAGGGGAAATTCATGTAATCACATTATCATGGCAAAATAAAAGAAAAAATATGTCTAATGTTAAAGAAGGGTAGTTGAATACTTACACTTGTCAAATGGGAAGATTGTTGGTCTCAGAATACTGTTAAAATAGGAGTTGTTAATACTCAATAGTGTTTAATTGTCTAGACAGTTTACCGGACTCTTCTCTTTAATGGGAGTCTCCCATGTTGCACTTTCTTCTCCTTAGTGATGAAAGCACAAGCATTGCTATAAAAGTTATCATGTTACTGATCAGTATAGGTATTGTGGTACTGAAAATTTACTTAGTGTAATTTAAAAAGTACGATTAACCTCTATGCTTCTGAAAATTTTCATTTAGGATATATACGGTATTCTGTAGAATCACTGGTAAACTTAATATGAACTTTCATTAGTAACTTCTATCTCATTGCATGATTATATATGTAACACATAGCAACTTAATGTGAAGAAGAATTTATTTTTGTCTTATGCTTAAGTAGGTGCAGTCTGCCATTGAGGGCAAGGCATGGCGGTGCTCATGATAGCAGGAACATGCAGCTGAGATTCCTCACATCTGTGCAAAAGATGGAGGAGAGAAAAAAGAGAATACTGTTACAAAGGTGCCATTTTCCTCACTACCATGTTATTTGGTCCAGTATGCCTTTGGGATGTGTCTTCCCTCATTAGTTAAACCTCTGTGAAAACAATGCTCTAGGTGTTTCCAGGGTTGTGTCTTCTAGGTGATTTTACATCTAGGAGAGCTGATAATGAAGGTTAACCATTCTTGAACCATAAAAGGAAACGACTTCGAACCTACATCTCAATGTTTGTGACAAGTATGACTCTAAACCCACATGGTGATTTTGATGAGTAAATAAGATGTAGATATACAGAGTGATTTGAGTAGGGTTTGATTTACTGAGAAGATTATTATTTTTTATCTCTGTATACCTTGAAGAATGGTACCAGATTGTATGCTATCATGTTATCAGCCAATGAAAAGAAATCTACTGTTGCTCAAGTGTTATGTAAAGTGGTATACATCCCATCTCTATCCTTTCATATAGCTTTTCAGATCTACATTACTTATAGCACCCAATAGTTGCTGCACTTATTGTTTGGATGATAATGGAAAAAACTAGAAAGAGCATGGTGTATGCACAGGGACAACTACTTTTTCTGTTAATATTTTGCATCTGTAATCAATTGGAACTTCAATAACAGAACACAAAAATATGGAGAAGTTCTCTTTTTTTGTTGGGTCTTTGTGAGGTTTGGGTATCAAGGTGACTGTAGCTTCATGGAATGAGTCTGGTAAAGTTCCTTCTGTTTCTATTTTGTGGAATAGTTTGGAGAGAATTGGAATTAGCACTTCTTTGAAGGTCTGGTAGAATTCTGCACTGAAACCATCTGGCCCAGGGCTCTTTTTGGAAGGGAGACTGTTGATGACTGCTTCTATTTCTTTGGGGGATATAGAGCTATTTAATCTTTCTACCTGAGCTTGACCTAATTTTTGTACATGGAATCTATCTAGAAAATTGTCCATTTCATTTAGATTTTCAAATTTTGTGGCATATAGGCTTTTGTAGTATGACCTGATGATTGTTTGGATTTCCTCAGTGTCTGTAGTTATGTCTCCCTTTTTATTTCTGATTGTGCTGATTTGGATAGTTTCTCTCTGCCTTTTAGTTAGTTGGGCTAAGGGTTTGTCTATCTTGTTGATTTTCTCAAAGAACCAGCTCTTGGTTTCATTGATTCTTTGAATTGTTTTATTTGTTTTTAATTGATTGATTTCAGCTCTGAGTTTGATTATTTCCAGCCATCTGTTCCTTTTGGGTGTATTTGTTTGTTTGTTTGTTTGTTTTTTCATTCTAGGGTTTTCATACAAGTTGCTTGTATGAGATGTTACAAATTCCTTCTTGAAGGCAGTGCTATGAATTTTCCTCTGAGTACTGCTTTCATTGTGTCCCATATTTGGGTATGTTGTATATTCATTTTCATTGAATTCTAGGAAGTCTTTAGTTTATTTTAGACTTAGCTCTGTCATGAACATTGAAGCAAAGATACTCAATAAAATACTTGGCAAACCGAATCTAAGAACACATCAAAGATATCATTCACCATGACCAAGTAGACTTCATCCCAGGCATGCAAGGATGGTTCAATATACAGAAACCTATCAGTGTAATCCACCATATAAACAAACTGAATGAGAAAAAAAAACACATGATTGTCTCCTTAGATGCTGAAAAAGCACTTAACATGGTCCAACATCCATTCATGTTTAAAGTCTTGGAGAGATCAGAAATACAAGGCACATACTTAAATATAGTAAAGGCAACATACAGCAAGGTTATAGCCAACATCAAACCCAATGGAGAGAACCTTAAATCAATCCCACTGCAATCAAGGACAAGGCAAAGCTGCCCACTCTCTTCATATCTATTCAACATAACACTGGAAGTCCTAGATAGAGCAGTAAGACAAGTAAATGAGATCAAGGGGATACAAATTTGAAAGGAAGAGGTCAAAGTTTCACTATTTGCAGATGGCATGATAGTATACCTGAGTGACCCCAAAAATTCAACCAGAGAATTTTTTCAGCTGATAAACACCCTCAGCAAAGTGGCTGGATACAAAATTAATTAAAAAAAATATTAGAAACCCTCCTGTATTCCCAAGACAAAGGGTCAAAGAAAGAAATCAGGGAAACAACAACCTTCACAATGGCCATCAATAACATAAAGTACCTTAGGGTGACTTTAACCAAGCAGGTGAAAGACCTGTTTGAAAACAAAACAAAACAAAAACAAAAACAAAAACAAAAAAACCTTCAAGTCTCTGAACAAAGAAATTGAAGAAGATATCAGAAGATAGAAAGATCTCCCATGCTCATGGATTGGTAGGATTAACATAGTGAAAATGACCATCCTGCAAAAAGCAATCTACAGATTCAGTGCAATTCCAATCAAAATACCAATACAATTCTTTACAGACATTGAAAGAAAAATTCTCAACTTCATATGGAGAAACAAAAATCCCAGAATTTCCAAAACGAACCTATACAAAAACAAATAATCAGGATGTGTCTCTATCCCTGATCTCAAGCTGTACTACTGAGCAATTGTAATAAAAACGGCATGGTTTTTGCATAGAAGCAGAAAGGTGGATCAATGGAACCGAATAGAAGACCCAGTAATAAAATCACACACCTATGGATACTTGATTTTCAACAAAGAAGACATAATCATACAATGGAAAAAAAAAGACAGCATCTTCAACAAATAGTGCTGGTCCAACTAGTTGGCTACATGGAGAATAATGAAAATAGATCCATATTTATCACCCTGCACAAAACTCAAGTCCAAGTGGATCAAAAACCCCAACATAGAATTAGATACACTAAATCGTTTAGAAGAAAAATTGGGGAAGACCTTGAAACTCACTGGCACAGAATACAACTTTCTGAACAGAACACCAAAAGCACAGGCTCTTAGAAGAGCAACAATTGAAAATGGGACCTCATAAATCTGAAAAGCTTCTGTAAAGCAAAAGACATTGTCATCAGAACAAAATGACTGGGAAAGGATCTTCACCAAACCTGTATCTGACAGAAGGCTGATATCCAGAATATATGAAGAACTAAAGAAGTTAAAAAGCAATAAACCAAGCAATCCAATTAAAAAATGGGGTATGGAGATAAACAGAGAATTTTCTGTAGAGGAATATAGAATGGCAGAGGAACACCTAAAGAGATGCTCAATGTCCTTAGCCATCAAAGAGATCCAAATCAAAACGACCCTGAGATTTCACCTTACATCCGTCAGAATGACAAAGATTAAAAACTCAAGTGACAATACATGCTGGAGAGGATGTGGAGAAAGGGGAGCCCTCCTCCATTGTTGGTGGGACTATAAACTTGTACAACCACTTTGGAAATCAATCTGGTACTTTCTCAGACAATTAGGAATAGTGCTTCCTCAAGATCCAGCTACACCACTCCTAAGCATATATCCTAAAGATGTTCAAGTACACAACAAGTACATTTGCTCAACCATGTTTGAGGAATGGATACAGAAATTGTGGTACTTTTACACAATGGAATACTACTCAGCAATTAAAAATAGGGAAATCATGAATTTTTCAGGCAAATGGTGGGATCTAGAAAAGATCATCCTGAGTAAGGTGTCCCAGAAGGAGAAAGACACACATGGTATATACTCACTTATATAGTCCTATAAGATAGAGTAAATACACTAAAATATGTGTACCTAAAGAAGATAAACAAGAAAGAGGACCCGGGGTAAGATGATCAATCCTTACTTAGAAAGACAAAAGGGATGGACATGGGAAGTAGGAGAAAACAAGAAACAGGACAGGAGCCTACTGCAGAGGGCCTCTGAAAGACTCTACCTAGCAGCTTCCAAAACAGATGCTGAGACTCATAACCAAACCTTCGATAGAGTGCAGGGAATCATATGACAAAAGGGGAACTTAGTATGACCAGGAGAGGACAGGAGCTCCACAAGAACAAAATATTCTAGGGCACAGGGGTTCTCTATGAGACTGTTTTTCCAACCAAGGACCATGTATGAATATAACCTAGAAGCCCTGCTCGGATATAGCTCAGTATCCAAGTGGGTTTTCCTAGTAATTGGAACAGGAACTATTTCTGATATGAACTCAGTGACTGACTCCTTTACCTCCCCTTCCCTGCTGAGAGAGGAACAGCCTTACTAGGCCACAGAGGAGGACATTACAACCAGTCCTGATGATACCTGATTAGCTAGGGTCAGATGGAAGGGGAGGAAGACCTCCTCTAGCAGCGGACTTGGAAAGGAACAGGGAGGAGTTGAGGGAGGGAAGGTGGAACTGGGAGGGAATGAGGGAGGGGGTTATGGCTTGGATACAAAGTATATAACCTGTGATTAATATTAAAAAAATAAAAAATTAAAAATAAACAAATCAAAGCTGCATTATAAAAAATATGGAGAAACTAAATGCGCACAGATATTTGTGTTACATACTTTTACACTATAATAATTTCCCCCACATCTCAGATGAAGTGGTTGATTCTGCCCCAGTCTCAATGGTCTAGAATCACAAGGGATGTGTGTTACAGAGCTTGTACTCAAGCCTAAGCCATCAACTAGCATTATGCTAGTTGATGCTAGCCATCAACTAGCATTATGCTAGTTGATGAGTCATGTCTGCTATTGATGATGTACATGAATGCTTCTGAGTCATGTGCATGGAGTATGTAAGGTTTTCCTAGAAGAGATTCATTCATTCCTGCTTGAATAGATATACATTATAGTTTAAAGAAACAAACAGTAGGATCTATTTTTAATTTTAATGAACTAAAGCAAGTTTTATTTTTTTTAAAGTAAAGAGAAACCAAGACTTGTGAGATCAAAAACAACCCAAAAGCCCGAAATAACTACAAGTTAAATACATAGAAATGCAGAAGACAGAACCATAATAAGAATGATTGGTTTCATGCGTAAATAGAGCAGAAGTTTCACCACTTAGAAATATGAAGTCATCATGGCCATTTTTTCACCCATTACCAGCCAGCCATCTATATTTAAATATGTAAAGGCTGATTTTTAAAACTAAGGATTTATTTCAAAATAGTTTGCAGCACTAAGAAGTCCAAATAAAGCAATGATGCAGACTGAATTTGAGCACAGGGCCCCTAGTGTACAATCTTTATAAAGCGTATCACAGGCTACTCAGGGACGAATGTCTGGTGAATAAAAAGAAGTGACCTGCCTCTGACAGGAGAATTGCTGTCTGTGGGAGAAATTCCACCAGAAAACAACATCCCTCAGGGAGTGAGTTCATTGCAGTCAAACTAAAAAAAAAAAAAAAAAAAAAAAAAATAGAAAATGTGTCCAGGTCTACAGGACTGTAAACTTTGGAGAAAGCCAAATTTTTGCCTGTTTTGCCACACACACCAAAAGGTTTATGGCACTGTCAGACAAGGGAAATGAAGCCATATTCATTTAACCCTGAAATGACAGTTAAGTGAACCTCATCACCTATGGTAGCATATATAGTGCTAGAGGTTACCATACCTATCATGTGCTGCAATGAATCCAATGCAATGAACATGAAACTGCCTGAGAACACATCCTACACAAATTTAAAGACTGAACATGTATGAAGACTCTTCTTTCTGTTTCCCGAAGGGCAATTAAATGGTCATGGGGCATGGTGGAAAACATTCTAATCAGAGTATGAAACTTTCATTTTCTTACCGGGACCATCAAGAGCCCAGCTACAGTGATGAATTGGATTCAATTTATTTTCATATGTCAGGTTTTCTCCCAGTGTCTTCAAATGTGAGATAGCATTAATTTCATACTTTGAGGAGGAATTTCTACCTCTTGGGTGTCACAGTGATCTGTCATTTGTTTACGAAGACAAGATGATGTTTCCTACCCTCCCTCCCATATTGCTTTGCCATTTGCTATTCATTGCTTGAGGGACAGACCTGCTACAAAGGAGGCAAAGCACTTCAGGCATGGAGATGGTGATGGTACAAAGAGACATTTTAGTTACAGTGAGAGATTCGGAAGTAAGGATCCCGATTTCACTCCCTTCACAGAAGGCTGACAGTGGCGTTCACATGGAAGCCAGTGCTTTGTGAACAACTGGGTAGATGTCAGTGGAAAAGCAATAACGTTATTTTCTAGTCTTTGAAAGACTGTCAGATCAAAGAGGTAATGTAAGTGCTCTGGGCTCTTTGTAATGCCCAAGCTCTGAACACAACAACACTCCGCTATCCTTCAAAGTGTGGTAAAGAATTCCTTGTAATAGCCCAGCGAGGTCAGTGAAGTTACTGATAGCCCATTGTGGAGATTTTACATTTCTCCAGAGTGCACTGATAAATGATAAATTTTGCAGTGCATCCAAAGAAAGAATGAAGGTCCCCTTCTAACTATTTAGCTGGTAACTGAAAGACAATTTTAAAAATTGTCCTCTTGAATGCCACCAGTGCCCATGATTTTAAAGTGAAAAGAAATATCTCAAGTTCTGCAGGTCTCCAAAGTCACATTAAAATATAATTATCAAGCGAGTCTTTCCAGCTTTGATTTACTGCAATAAATAGAGTCCATCTTTAAAAACACCGAACATGACCCTTTATCAACACTTTTTTGCTTGTGACTAACTCGCAAGACATTGGTCATTTTAGCATTTATGTCACTTATAAATATTGTTCTCACCTTGGGCCTAATCCTCTGTTGTAGAGCACTTCTCCTTGAAATCAAGTAGCTTGAAATTGTACAGGAATTGCCAGCAGAATCAAGGGAATGTGAATATCAGCAAATGGCCATATTTTATTCCTCCACCTAAGAGTCTTAAGAATAGTGCTTTTCTTTTCCCTGAGACTCTTTCAAAGATTGTTCAAAATCAAGTCAGGTAGTTAAAATGTTTGGCTTTATCTCGTGTACTTTAAAAATAATCTTGTGCAAATCCTGAATCTGGAATTATTTCTCTTAATGAATCCTTCAGCACTAAGTATTGAAAGCAATTTATTTTTATGAAACGCTAAGTATCAAGGTTCAGAAGCCATTATTTATTTGATGAGACTGGGACTTGCCAAATTGCCTTGAAGCATTGTACTGAGACACTCTTTTACGCATATTTTCTTTATAGCTGCAGCACATGTTGCTCTTTACTACGAAAAGCTAAGCTCAAGGCAAGAAAAGTGTGGTATGATGTGGTGTGTGTCTGTGTATGTGTGTCAGGGGGGTACTATTAAATTTCTTTGTCTGCGGTAGGCTTCTGAAAGACTCTACCTAGCAGTGTATCTATCGAAGCAGATGCAGGGAATCATATGATAAAGGGGGAGGGGTTTAATATGACTGGGAGAGGACAGAAGCTCCACAAGCACAAAATATATCAGGGCACAGGAGTCCTCTATGAGACTGTTGCTCCAACCAAGAACCATGTTGGGATATAACCTAGAAACCCTGCTTGGATGTAGCCCATGGTAGCTCAGTATCCATGTGGATTTCCCTAGTAAGGGGAACAGGAGCTATTTCTAACATGAACTCAAGGACTGGCTCCTTTATCTTCCCCCACCCCCGAAGGAGGAAGAGCCTTGCTAGGCCACAGAGGAGGACACTGCAGGCAGCACTGAAGGTATCGGATAAGCTAGGGTCAGATGGAAGGGGAGGAGGCTCTCCCCTAGCAGTGGACTTGGAAAGGGGCAGGGAGGAGATGAGGGAGGTAGGGTGGGGTTGGGAGGGAATGAGGGAGGGGACTGCAGCTGGGATACAAAGTAAATAACCTGTGATCAATATTAAAAATTTAAGAAAAGACAAAAAATTTCTTTATCTGCATCTACAATGCATTCAAATATTTCTACAGAAATAGCTTAGATGAACATGTTAGCAAAGTAAAATAGCATACATAAACTAATTTAAACTTAAAGTATGTGTAAAACTAATTTACTGATTTTATGATCCTTTAATTTCTTCATTAACAGTTGCAGATAAAAAAGTTCTAAAGCTGTTGGTGTTCTGTTCAGGAAGTTGTTTCCTGTGCAAATGAGTTCTAGGCTTTTCCCCACATTTTTTTTGTAACTGATTTATTGTGTCTGGTTTTATGCTGAGGTCTTTGATCCACTTGGATTTTAGTTTTGTGCAGGGTGATAAATATGGATCTATTTGCATTTTTCTGCATGTAGACATCCGGTCAGATCAGCACCCATTTGTTGAAGATGCTGTCTTTTTTCCATTGTATGGTTATGGCTTCTTTGTCAAAAATCAAGTATTCGTATGTGATTTGCTTCTGGGTCTTCTATTCCGTTCCATTGATCCACCATTCTGTTTCAATGCCAGTATCATGCAGTTTTTATTACCTAAACAGAAAACCAACAGCACAGGTTCTAAGATCAAATAATCAATAAATGGGACCTTATGAAAGTGAAAAGCTTAAGTAAAGCAAAGGACACTGTCATCAGAACAAAATGACAGGTTACAGACTGGGAAAAAGATCTTCACCAACCCTCTATCTGACAGAGGGCTAATATTCAGGATATATAAAGAACTCAAGAAGTTAAAAAGCAACAAATCAAGTAATCCAATTAAAAAATGAGGTACAGATCTAAACAGAATTCTCTGTAGAGGAATGTAGAATGGCAGAGATACACTTAAAGAAATGCTTAAAGAAATCTCCTTAGTCATCAGGGAGATTCAAATCGAAACAACCCTGAGATTTCACCTTATACCCATCAGAATGTCTAAGATCAAAATCTCAAGTGACAATACATACTGGAGAGGATGTGGAGAAAAGGGAACCCTCCTCCATTGCTGGTGGGAATGTAAACTTGTACAACCACTTTGGAAATCAATCTGGTGCTTTCTCAGACAATTAGGAATAATGCTGCATCAAGATCCAGCTATACCACTCCTAGGCATATATCCAAAATATGCTCATGTACACAACAAGGACATTTCTCAACCGTGTTCACAGCAGTTTTATTTGTAATAGCCAGAAGCTGGAAACAACCAAGGTGTCCCTGGACAGAGAAACAGATACAGAAATTGTGGTACATTTATACAATGGAATACTACTTAGCAATTAAAAACAAGGACATCATGAAATTTTCAGGTAAATGGTGGGGTCTAGAAAAGATCATCCTGAGTGAGGTATCCCAGAAGCAGAAATACACACACAGTATACACTCACTTGTAAGTGGATAGTAGACTTATAATATAGGACAAACATACTAAAATCTGTACACCTAAAGAAGCTAAGCAAGAAGGAGGTCCCTGAGTCAGATGATCAATCTTCACTCAGAAAGATAAAGGGTATGGACATTTGAAGAAGGAGAAAACAGAAAACAGTACAGGAGTCTACCACGGAGGCCCTCTGACAGACTCTACACAGCAGTGTATCAAAGCAGATGTGAGATTCTTAACCAAACTTTGAGCAGAGTGCTGGGACTCCTATGAAAGAAGGGGCAGATAGTGAGACCTGGAGAGGTCAGGCTCTCTACAAGAAGAGCAACAGACCAAAAAATCTGGGTACAAGGGTCTTTTCTGAGACTGATACTCCAACCAAGGATCATTCATGGATATAACCTAGAACCCCTGCTCAGGTGTAGCCCATGACAGCTCAGTATCCAGATCGGCATCCCGATAAAGGGAACAGGGACTGTCTCTGACATGAACTCAATGGCGGGCTCTTCAACTACCTCCCCCCTAAGGGGGGGAGCAGCAATGTCAGGCTACAGAGGAGGACAATGCAGCCAGTCCTGATGTGACCTGATAAGCTAGGGTCAGATGGAAGGGGAGGAAGGCCTCCCCTATCAGTGGACTTGGAGAGGGGAATGGGAGGAGATGAGGTAGGGAGGGTGAGATTGGGAGGGAATGAGGGAGGGGGCTACCGCTGGGATATAATGTGAATAAACTGTACTTAATATAAAAAATACAAATTTAATTAAAAAAGTTCTAAAGCCATGTTCATCTTATAGGTAGTGTCTGTGAAAACACTTTTGACGTAAAGTTTCACAATCCCCTGAGTTCATGGGACATGAACCAGAGAATAGACCACACTCTTTTATTGAATAGTAGAGATATCAGTCCAGGACTGACATGGAAGTTTCTTTCCTACCATCCAGCTCTCCTATGGAAGAAGCTATATATGCTAATGTGCAGGTAAATACTTCTACAGCAATACCCAGCTATGTCTCCCAGTAGCGTAATTTCAAACAACTCTTTATATATATATATATATATATATATATATATATATATAAATTACAGTTTATTCACTTTGTATCCCAGCTGTAGCCCCCTCCCTCATTCCCTCCTAATCCCACCCTCCCTCCCTCATCTCTAACCTGCTCCTTTCCAACTCTTAACTCTCGAAGAGATTCTCATGTTGGCATTTTCATTAGTTGCCATAATTTGACCACCTCCCCCTGAGGAGGGTGCTGCCTTTCTAGGTCACAGAGGAGGACAATACAGCCAATTCTGATGAGACCGATAGGATAGGATCAGATGGAAGGGGAGGAGGACCTCACCTATTAGTGGACTTGGAGAGGAGCATAGGAGGAGATGAGGGAGGGAGGGCGGGATTGGGAGGGATGAGGGAGGGGCTACAGCTGGGATACAAAGTGAATACAATGTAACTAATAAAAAAATAAAAAGTGCATTGGGCGAAAGTCATACAAAATAGTCTTCACAGTTTATATTGAAAATGTCATTGTCATATTTTTTCACTTGTAGTAATTATGTTTTACGTTACAGAGTTACAAGTCATGGAAAAATTATGACAATATTACTTTTGCCTTCCTGGATCATGATTGTTCCAAAGGTTATTACTTAAAGTACAGTACACAACCAGGTAGCTGATACATGATAATAAGTCATATAATATAATATTATTTAGATTTCCATGACATCTAATGACATGTGCATAGAAACAGAAACTCAATTAGTATGTTTGAAGCAGCTGTTCATGTTTGTCACAGGATATATTCATTTTTCAAACAAAAGTTTAGTTAAAGCTAAGCATAAAAATTGACAGTTTAAAAATAATATAATATCACATTCTGTCTCTGTAGTATACACACACGACATACATACATATATATATAAATGCATGTATATGTCTATTAATTAACATGGCAATTTAGAGATTCATTTCTGTAGTTGAAAACCTCAATCTTGGGTAACTCTGTTCAAAGGTTGATACAATATTTTACTCTTCTGTTGGAAAACACATATCAACAGACATGTATACACAGCCACACAGAGGCACACACAAATCTGATGATAAAAATTTAGAATCTCCCTTCAATATCACTGATCTCATTTAAGGATGAATAGGTTAAGTTAAAGCCTTTCAAACTGAAGGAACCAATATGTTTCTGAACTCAGTTCATTCTCTGCTCTCTTTTCTTGATCTTGGCTCTTCCACCTGATCTTGAAGCATATGGGAAAATGTACCCCAAAGATAACTAATAATGCTCGTGCTAATAAATAAATAAATAAATAAATAAATAAATAAATAAATAAATAAATAAAGCTTCAACTATGGTACCCTCAAAGGAAACTGCACATCCTCCTACAGACGCACACACTTAAATACACATGCTTAGTTCATGCTTATCTATGAGTAAATAATGTAAAGTTAAACTAGCTACATTAGTGTTTTATACTGCTTGTTTATAGTAATAAGCTATTTCTTGTCCTCCAAAGAAATGCCTTATTGAAAAGTTGCCTGTTATTCTTTGTAGGAAGATACATCAGTGACCTGCCCTCCTGTATCCTGCCCCTCCATACAGCTGTTGTTCTTAACCCTGGAAAAGAATCACCAAGCAGTGCTCTTCATCAGCTCACCAGTTCCTTATTGTTCCTTGCTTTGTGTGGTACAGAATTCTGAGGGTGTCCCCCCCAAATAAAAACCCAGGATACTTGATAATCAAAAATACATCATGCTGTATCAAACCAGACTCTAAAATGGAAAGAACTCAATTCACTCCAGAAGTGCAGAGATAAAGATAAAGAACAGATAAAGTCTTTGCCCTGCTAAGAGCCATTAAGGTACAGTACTGACCCTCTCTCCAGACCATGCCCCCCAACATGCAGGGCCCTGGTGTTGAGCGGCTGCAGATTGTGGCAACTTGAGGCAGGAGGAGGGAACTTAGAAAGAAATCTTCGTAGCTCCTGAGAAAAGATGACAAACAGACCGAAGGGTTGGTTCTACTTTTTATTTATTCTTCATGCAATGGACAGACAGGCAGCCTATCACCTGGTACTGACTATTTGTATCAAGGGCAATTCATTTCCTGGATTAAATTTTGCACAAATAAGATTATATCCAAGAGTTTGGTTGAAAAACCTGTAGCAGAATTTTAGCAGAACCGCTGTATCTGGCATAAACACATAAGCTTTGAAGTAGCCTTTTGTCAGTCCTTGTTATCTGAGATTGTATGGGGTTATTCTGTTGAAGTATTCTCGGAGTCTTTGCCTAACAGTCCTGAGACAGTCCTGGTGAACCAGGAAGTCCGGTATGGCTGAGAACTGTTAAGGTGATGGGTCTTTCAAGATAACCCCTAGGTCAGATAAGAAATATTTAAGGTGTCCTTTGTGTAATAAAAAGAACTTCCAACAAGTTCAGAGGCTGATTTCCCCTGCTCCTGAGAAGCCAAGTTCATTCTGCAGTGTCTCTCTTTCTTCCATCCATCCTCCTGCACAATCCACAACACGGACAACCATGCATCCCACCACTGTCACCCCATTAAAGAAGACCGATTTTCCTTCTCCCAGAAGTTGTAATTTAAATTGGCTTCTTGGCAAGGGTTGGGGCATTATACCCTCTTCACCTTTGTATGCTAGGATTTTGTCTCATTTAGTGTGTATAACTTTTGTACATGTTCTCACAATCTCCATGGTTTCCTATGTGCATCAATCTGTTGTGTCTCTCAAATGCTGTTTCACTGGAGTTGTCCACTTACTCTGGCCCTTACAACCTTTCTGATCCCACTTCTGCAAAAATTCTGAGCCTTGATGGGAGGCATGTGATAAAGACATCTCATTCAAGATCTCATATCATCCATTTGTGAGTCTCTGTTTTTAATTATCATCTATTGCAAGCTTCTGTGATGAAGACTGAGTGATGCTCAGATATCACTCTATAGCAATATGTCATCAGGAGTCATTTTATAACTATTCATTTTGAAGAATAATAGCAGTAAGTGTTTCTGTTATGTCGGTGAGCAAGCAATTCAACTGGCCTGCCTGCAGGGGCCTTTCGGTTCCTGAGGAAGTCCTTTGTCACCCCCTGAGTTCTATGTCATCACCTGCTCTAGGTGCTCAGGATATAACACACCTGCCACCCCCTTTCACTTTTTGCCTGTCTCTGTGCCTGCCTCTCTCTGTCTCTGTCTCTCTCTGCACCCATGGCTTGTCTCTGTCCATCGCCTCTACCCCATCCTCCTTAAATAAATCTCTTTGTGTCTGGCCTGGTGTGTGGCATGTAATTTATATAAGAGTGTCCTTAGGGCCCATGTTCTATCTGTTCTCAGGTTCCTGGACTCCTTAATAGTGTCAGAGATGAGTTCCCTCTCATGGAGTGGACCTTAAATCCAATCAAAAGTGGCTGGTTACTGTTACTATATTGTTTATTCTCTTGCTGTGGCATACTTTCTCCAAACTTTGCTTTTGCACTTCATAAATGATGTTTTAACTTTAGTGGCAAACATGTTACTTTTTTCCTGCCATATTTCCTGCTCCTCTTCTTAATTTCCATACACATTTGCATAGCCTGTTTTGAAATTGCTTAACTTTCTGTTCATTTGGGGTATTTTACTTTTAGAAAGTAGTGACCAGATATTTATTTTCTGCAGCTATAGCATCTAGCCTGAGGCTATTCTACTATGGTTCCACTGCAAAGACACTGAAAATTATCTGCTGTTTTCTAGGTATAATCTGCTTCTGTGAAACTCCATTGAACTGCCTCTTGTCTAGTTATTAAACTCATAATAACATACAACTTTCACATAGGGTTTTGGAATATAGAAGTCAAAATCTGTTTAAGTCTTTAGGGATATAGTTGACTTTTGTTTCTCATTAAAAAAATCTTTAGAGTCATAGTTGATTATTAGTTTTTCATGTTCCACTATACTTGTGCTTTAGAAGTTTTTACAAATCTTTTGTGCTGGTTTGTTACTTTTTCCAAAGGGAAGACCCATCCAATGCCTCTTGCACTCTGTCCACAGAGAAGAGACAGAGCTCTCTCTTCTTTCAGAGCTATGTGATTGTCTTTTCTAGAGGATGGAGATGGCAGTAAGGTAGAGAGAATGATTAATGCCTAAGGGAAATTCTCTATCTGTCTACGTTTGTATCTATATATCCATCCATCCCTATACAGATTTGTCCATCTATTCATCATCTACCTATCTATGTATCTATCTACCTATCTATCTATGTATCCATTCATCCATCCATCCATCTCTGTCTGTCTCTGTCTCCTTTTCACCCTCATTTATCTGAATAAAACACTCTGCATTCTGTGTTACTATTAGAGAGTCAGATTGCTAGGAAAAGCTTACCTCCTCATCTCTACTCTGTGAGGTATGCTCTGTGTTGGTTGTTCCTGAGTGAAATTTTGGGATTTATGAAGTATAACTGTTGAGCAGCAGGCCTCTGTGATGGTGAGAACCAGCTGCATCGACCTAATGTAGACTCTGCAGAACACATGCTCTTGTCTGTCAAACACTGCAGAGGAAATTTTCTCTAAAATGTAAAATTGCTTTATTTTTTCAATCTGGCAGTTATGCATCAAACTAAAAGAAAATGATTTTATGAGAAAATAATATAAAATCATTGTTTGAAATACCCCTGAATTTAAAAAAAAATCTTAAGTTTTATTTAAGTGTTAAAATATCAAATATTAAAAAAATGCTTGCTCTCAAAGTTATTTTTTCACCTGTGCATTCATGCATATAATTCTCCCCTTTATTAGACATTTTAGCTGTTGATCAATGTAATATGAGGAGGGGAGACCCTTGTGAATATCTGCCTTGCTCTTCAGTCTACCCATGATATCAAATACAGCTTCCAGTGTTTGTGTAAGGGCTATACATCAGCCCTGTTTAAAATTGAATATTTGTTCTGTTTTGTTTTGTTTTGTGCTGTGGGGTTTGTGACGATTCTGGATATCAGATTTAAGACATTTCTCATTCTTGGTAAACACTCTGCTACTGAGTTGTAGCCTCAGTCCTGGGATATTTCCTTGAACACCTTTTGTTCTCGGCTGTAATTCCTTTGTTAGTGCTGTGCTGTGTAGTTATGGGTAGGGATTTGGCTATCTTTCATGTAACTCTTTGCTATCCTGTTGCTCTTTCTTCTGATGTTTTATGGATCTTCTGGAATGATCAGCATCTGTTTTTGACCGTTGATCTCTTTGGAACCTAGTGGATCAGGTTAGCATTACAGACCAATCATTATTCACTGTATGATCGAAGAGCTTCTTGGTTTAGAAATAATAATTCTGTAGCTATAAGCATGCACATCATATTTGGCTTTCACATAACACACATTAAAAGAAACATCATCAGTAATTTTTACAAGATGTTGTGCCACTTATTTAAAGTTTAAGAGTGTCCACTGACAGGATGTATACACATATGCAGAGCTTAGGGGCAGGATACAAACTCTGCTTATGTGGTGAAGAACAAGAAGGGAGATATGATGATTTCTCCCAAAGACTGCTGCTATCTATGAAACTTCCTTCATAGCAAGTACAACTGTCTTATTTTCCCATTGTCAGCCTAGCCTTTTGTGGCTGAGCCCTCTCTCCTGGCAGCATGTTCAGTTATTTAAAAGACAGAAATTAGAAAAAAATAATTGAAAATAAAACTATTGACAAGATAAGAATGTTATAGATGTTAATCCTTAGTTGAGATCAGAGAAGCTGGTCTTTAAATTATATGCATATAAAGCATGTCACTAAGCAATTCAATAAACATCTGATTTATAAATTGGCCTTTGATTTTCTCCACAGCCTTAGTCTATTCTCCATTAAACACACGATTGACATAATGCTAGCAAACAGAGAAGAATCAGTAGAAAACAATTTGTGATATACTTTGTGCATCAGTGTCCAATCCAAACAACTGGGCATGGATATATTGTTAAATTAGAAAGATGAATTTATGTTCCCCTTGGGTTTGTATTCTAGATTTCTATTAAACTTTAACAAATGAAGGGATATTTTCAAGTGTGTAATGAAGTGTCAAAGAAGTATTTGATATTTGACGTGGAAACTATTACAATTTAAAAAAATCTTTGGATGCTTTATTTTTTCATTAATATATTCATGCATTTACTACCTCAAACAAACTCGATTGTTTATCTATCTATCTATCTATCTATCTATCTATCTATCTATCTATCTATCTATCTATTTGCCTATCTATATCTATAATATATCTATTCCTCTATCTATCCATCAACTACCTGGACTAGATAGATGACTAAAGTGGTTACGGACTGAATTTGAGCCCAAGGATCAAGTTGTTGTAGCTCATTATTGCAATGCTCCTGCTAGGGTGCCAGGCTTTGAAATATTTAACAGTCTAGAGGACCACCTTTCCCAGAATAAGACAGAAAGGATGACTCTCCTTAAGAAGACATGGCCATAGGTTTCAATGAGAGTCTTAGCTAAACATTGTATGTTATTCCTGTAAAATTTGTATCTTTTCACAGGTTTCCTGTGTCTGGTTCTAGGTTGAAGTCTTTGATCCACTTAGACTTTAGTTTTGTGCAAGGTGATAAATATGGATCTATTTGCATTTTTCTACATGTAGACATCCAATTAGCCCAGCACCATTCCTGATGAGACCTGATAGGCTAGGGTCAAATAGAATGGAAGACCTCACCTACCAGTGGACTAGGGGAGGGGCATAGACAGAGTGGAGGGAGGAAGGTTGTGATTAGGAGGAGACAAAGAAGGGGGACACAGCTGGGATACAAATTGAATAGAGTGTAATAAATGATGATGATGATGATAATAATAATAATAATGATAAAAACTTTATCTTCTCAGAGGTATAATAATTTGAAACCAAGCTCTCAATGATACAGGGAATCTATCTTCTGCAACCAAAAATCCAATGCCTCCTCTCTGACTGATAGTTAAAATAGGAAGAGTCTTTTGGTCATTCTATTCATAATTAGCGTGAATATACTTACAGAATATGACTGATGGTTGTCCTTCTGAACCACAAGAAGAGTTTTATAGTCTCAAGTCTTAGGGAGGAACTGAAGCAGGGAAATAGTGCAGGAGGATAGTCCAGAGATTAACATAGGAGAGGGACCAGCAAAGAAGAGATTGGCAGCCGTAGTCCACCTATGCTTTACTCAGTGTAGAGGCTGTGCTTGAAAATCTTGTTATATTAATTCAGGAGATTATTGTATTATGTTAATAACTCATAAAGGTCACTGAAAACCTTGCTTTAGTCCTGATTTTCCTTCTGGAGCTCTTGGAGCTGGGTCATATATGATTTATGGGACCCTGGTAGGCATCGAACTTAATACATTACCTTTTCCTGAAGCTAAAACAACAAAAGTGTGAGGTGCTTGGGAAATGTCATGTGATGTTTTCTTGCCTACACATGTGTATACACACACACACACACACCACCACCACCACCACCACCACACCAAATAAAAGTTTCCTTTAATGCCTTCAAGGTCTTTCTCCGTGTTTCGTTTCTCCATGCTTTACTGATCTTAACTTCCACATCAAGTAATTACCATACAATTAGATAAACTTGGTTGGACTCGCTGTGGTTTCAAAATAAAAAGTAATTGCTAAAATGGAGACAGTTCAAGGTGGACTATTTCTTCTTTTGTTTTTGTTTTGTTTTAGATTTTTTCTTTTTATTAATTACAATTTATTAACTTTTTATTCTAGCTGTAGCCCCATCCCCCATCCCATCCCAAGCCTACTCTCTTCTCCTCCCATGCCACTCTACTCCCCCAGTCTACCCAGAGGGGAGGTTCTCCTCCCGTTCTATCTGACTCTAGCCTATCAGGTCTCATCAGGACTGGCTTTATTGTCTTCCTCTGTGGCCTGGTAAGGCTGTTCCCCCATCAGGAGTAGGTGATCAAAGAGCCAGCCACTGAGTTCATGTCAGAGACAGTCCCTGTTCCCCTTACTAGGGAACCCCCACTCCTTTCTTCTAATCCCCCACTCTCCTTCCTTCCAGGGAAAGGGAGGCCCTCAGTTGATACCAATCCGTATTGGCATCTACTCATATCCTCTGCCACTAAGCGGTAACATGGCAGCCTAGCTAGGAGAAAGTGACCTAGGGGTAGGTAACAGATTTAGACACAGCCCCTACTTCTCTTATTAGAGGACCTACATGATGACCAAGCTGCATATTTGCTACATATATGTATGGGGTCTAGGTTCAGTCCATGCAAGTTCTTTGGTTTGTGGTTCAGTCTCTGTGAGCCCCCATGGGCTCAGGTTAGATTACTCTGTAAGTCTTTTTGTGGTGTTCTTGACACCTCTGAAAACCTACTATCCAAAACATGTCTTGTCTAAAAGAAGTATAGAGGCAAAGATGGAAGAGAGATCGAGGGAGTTGCAAATCAGTGAGTGGCCCAGCTTGAGACCCACCCCACTGGAGAGGGCCTACTACTGTCACTACTAATGCCACTCTGCTATTCTTGCAGACAGGAGTCTAGCATAACTGTCTTCTGGGATATTTCAAATTGGAGTAGACTGTAGAAAGTTAAGAAATATATCCATATGATTCAGATATCAGTCATCAGAAATTGAGGAATATGGCTACAGGAGACATTCAATGTTCATCACTGTAATACTTACAAAAATAAGGTAGTGTTTCACATTTTATGTACCAGTTTCCCAGATGACTGTCCACTAAAAAAACCTAGGCAGAGAGAATTCCTAATAGATTTTCCACACATACAAACACAGAGACATGGCATTCCTCACATACTAACAATAACTAACATAATTGTCTCATCTCAGCCGCACATTTTCTATCAATTTTAGTTATCAAAGAACACCAATTAAATTTAGGGTATTTTTATTTGTTCATTGTGTGTGTGTATTTGTGTGTGTGTGTGTGTGTGTGTGTGTGTGTATGTTTTTATGAATGCAGTGCCTGCATAGCCTGCATTAGAACTTCAAATCCCTTGGAAGTGGTTCCAGGCTGTTGTGTCCTGCTCAGGATCAGCGCAGGAAGTGAATTCTAATCCTCTGCAAGAAGAACACATGACGCTCCTCATTGCTAAAGCATATCTCCAACCCCAGAATAAAAGATTTGAAGGCAGAGTGTTCTGTGGTAACTTAGTCTACTCTTCTCAGAAACACAGCACTTTTAACGTGATTCAGCTTCAGACAGTTATCTGGTATTTTGCGTTACATTTTAATTCTGTAGCAAATATGCCCTGTCCCTTTAGGAAGGAAATGAGAAAAACATTGAAGAAAAATACATTATTAATTATCCTTTGCATAATTTACCTAGGTTGAATAACACACCTTGGATTTATGTTCTTCTGAAAAAGGGAGGGGGGCTTTTGCTTTTCACTTCAATTATTTGTACTTTTCAACAATGATATCAAGATAAGCAATGATCTATGCATTTCTGTTGTAGTAATAAACAAGTCAGAGCTCCCGATGATGTTAGCAATCTGGAATACTGTGCAGATATGAAACCAGTAATTGTTAGCCTCTGGGAGTACGTCTCGGAACCTCTAGAGTCTCCATGGCCAGTTAAGGGAGGAGCATAATCAGGCTAAAGCACCAGAGGATGCATGGTTACACACCCAGATTTAATTTCTCCACATTAATGCAAGTCTACATTTTGGCACAGCCCTTAGGTCAGGTGTTGGAAGATAAAGACGTGCGAAACCTAGTACCGTCGTGAAGGAGCTCCCTGTGCAGAGAAGAAAACCCACAAACAGAGCACGGTGTTATCAGTGTTGGGATAGAGGCCCATACATAAAACAAATGTTGGTCTTGTTTTCAAAACCCTTAAGCACTCTGCTGTGGTTGAGCAGAAAACATAACACAGACTATTCTTCTGTGAATACCACACAAACAAAGACACTTGACCTTGTGTCCGAGACTGGAATACCAATGGTGGAAGGCTTTCTAAGTTGGTCCTGGCGCTCTTTCCCCGTGAAGGGCTTCAGTTCAAGATGCTGCTGTCTTTTTGCAGTATGTAGTTCACTCTGTTCCCACTGACACACACACACACACACACACACACACACACTCACACACACACACACACACACACACACGAAAGTCTCCTTCCCCACCCTGCTCACTGCTGATTTCATTGACGCCAATCTTATGTGATTTCATATGCTAATGACATTTTTTTTTCTTTTCAGTGAAAAAGCAGCAGTGCAATGTGTTTTTATTTGAATGTGATTTCCCTAGGACACGGAGTGCATGGAAAGGCCGAATACAATCTTGATGACAAATCCCAAAGTACTTGGTGTCTCCACTAAACGACATGAATATCACTCTGAAATGACTTTCCTTACTAATAGGACTTAGCTTCAGCTTTCAAACAGTCTAGGATCTGATCCACCACACTAGCCCTAAAGACATGTTCTGCCTTTAGGCAAGTAGATGGAGGCTTTGGCTCAAGTTCCATCAGTAATTGTCATTCATATGCCAACAAACTGGCTGAACTATCCAATGTGAATTGGTTTTGTTGCTGTTCTATACATTTAGATAGATAGACAGATAAATGATAGATAGATAGATAGATAGATAGATAGATAGATAGAGATATTTATTTATTTGTGAGAATGTCATACATGAAAACTGTATTTACCTAATATATCCCTTACTCTTCCTTCTCCAGTTCCACTTGTACTTCCTCACTCCCTCCAAATTTCATGGCCTCTTCTTTTAAATTATTACTGCTACATGTATGTGCATATATGTATGTGTTTATTGTATATAAATATAACTTGTGTCTATTTAGTGTTGCCCATACATACAAATGTTCAGGTCTGATCTCTTGGGATTAGATAACCTATCATGGGTTTGTCCCTGGAGAAGACTGTGTCTTCCCTCACAGTCACCATTAATTCCCAGTAGCTCTTCATCTGAGGAAGGGGTTTTGTGGTGTTTTTCCTGTCCACTTTGAGAGAATAGCAGCTGGGACTCTGATTGTTATGATGTTGGTTTAAAATCACTGCTATTCCCTTCTGACTTTGCAAAAATAAAAAAAGTACAATTATCAATAGTTCTCTCTTTTTCCTGGTATATTTTCCTACAGATGATCTTTGTGTGTTGAAATGCAAGGAAAGATTCTTGACTATGTTCACAGAACATCTTAGCAAGGGATACAGCTGCAAAATATGCCAGACCCGGCACAATTAGTCAGTTTTTGTGAACAAGACAAGAGAGAACAGACTTCTTACATGATCCCCCTAAACTGTGACTTTCAATTTATCTTGACCCACTTTAACTTTCCTTTACAACATGTAGAGATGCGGATTTTCAAATTTCATATGTTGTTACTTTTTCCACCCTTGACTTTTTTCCTTAATTGAAAATAGACTTTTTTCTCATATAGTTTATATTTTTTTACAGGTTCTCCTCCCTCTACTTGCCCCTACTTTCTCCTTACTACCTCCTTTCTCTTTCAGATCCACATCCAGATCAAACAGGCTTCTAAGAGCTTATAAAATAAAGTATAGTAAGATAAAATAAAACAAAACCCATAAGAATATGACAAAAAAACCAAACAAGAAAAAGAGCCTAAGAAAAAGCTCCAGAAACACATAAATGAAGAGAGATGTTTACACACGAAGAAATTTCATTAAAAACTCAGAACTGGTAACCTTAATATATGCACAAAGGACCTATAAGATAAAATACCTCCAAAGATACTGACAAATTCATTTTCTGTTGGCCAGCTACTTCTACATGGGACCCACCATTAAGAGTGGTATGTTTTCTCAGTGACAGACTCTATTGTAGAAAACTAATTTTTAACATTGCAAGTGGCTATCAATTTAGATAGCTTCTGAGTTAGGAAAAGAATGCCTGCCTACTTCTCTCAGCTCTAGGTCCCCATGTGGTGCAGAGTTTTGCAGGCCATGTGCATCCTGCTACAGCCTCTGTGAGTTAAAGTGCACTAACAACATTATGTCTACAAGACCTGGATTCCTTTGTGTCCTCTATCCACTCTGGCTCTTAAACTCTTTCTGTTTTTTTGCTTCTCCAGGCTTCTCATGGCAATTAGGGCTGGGATTTGATGGAGAGGTTCCTTTTATGACAGTAGTTCAAGGTCTCCTACTCTCTGCATACTGTCTGGCTGTGGGTCTCTGTATTTGTTTCCATCTGATACAGAGAAAGCTTCTCTGATGATGGCTGCAAAAGGCAAGGATCCAGGAGTGTAGCAGAATGTTATTGAGTGTCATTGTGTTGCTATATTTTCTTCAGCAGAACAGTAGTATTTTGGTATTCCCAGAGGTCTAACCTTGGCCTATCTACTTTTAGGTTGTTGGCCACTCAGTCAGCATTGACTGTGGGTTTCTTATCATGGAGTGGGTGTTGGCTAATTACTCTCACAAACTCTACACTATTACACCAGTTGCTATAGTGTTGCGCAGGCAATTCAACTAGCCTGCCCCCAGGGGCTTTAGGGTCCTGACATGTCCTGTGTCACCACCTGTGTCTTATGTCATCACCTGGGTCAGGTGCTTCAGGTATAACCCATCTGCCACTCCTAATGTCTCTCTTTCTTTCTCTGCCTTTGTTTCTCTCTCATTCCCTGCTCTCTCTGACTTTTCTCTCTTGGGCTACCCTTACCATCCCCTCTTTGTATTCTTCTATGCTCCCCCACTGTCTTTGTCTATCCCTCTGTCTCTCTCTGTGTGCCTCTTTTCCTCTGTCTCTCTATCACTGTCTCTCTCTCTCTCCACCTACATACAATAAATCTTTTCTTACCAGATCTGTTGTGTGTGGCACATTTTTAAAATATGTCATCACACCAGTGAATCTTTTTTTACATTTATTTATTTTTTTATTTTTCTTTTTAACATTTTTTCTTCCATTAATTACTATTTATTCACTTTTTATTCCAACTGTAGCCCTCTCCCTCATCAGACGCCCTCTCCCTCTTCTCCACCCATGCCCCTCCCCAGTTCATTGATAGAGGAGATACTCCTCCCCTTCCATTTGATCCTAGTCTATCAGGTCTCATCAAGAGTGGCTACATTGTCTTCCTCTGTGGACTGGTAAGGCTGTACCCCCCTCAGTGGGAGATGAACAAAGAGCAGGCCACTGAGTTCATGTCAGAGACAGTCCCTGTTTCCATTACTAGGGAACACTTGGACACTGATCTGACATGGTCTCCATATGTGCAGGGGTTCAAGGTTATATCCATGCATGGTCCTTGGTTGGAGTATCAGTCTCAGCAGGGTACCAAAACAGAGGCTGAGACTCATAGCCAAACTGAGGACAGAGCGCAGGGAATCTTATGAAAGAAGGGGGAAATAGAAAGATTAAAGGATACAGAAAATCCACAAGGACAGAAAAGAAAATCTGCACACCAGTGTATCTTGAAGGCAGTCCACTCATAGATTGAAGGGTGTTTTCGCTGGGTTGCTCTTTTTTGATAGTGTGCAGAATACCTTATGGTACCATGAATACTAGCTCATAGTGCTTTAGGCTCCATGTAGGTACTAGCTTGACTTCTTCATGTCTAATGAGTCATTTAGGTATTAACTTCAGCAACAGGGACTTACTGACAGTACATGGAGAGCCACAAACAGAATTAGCAATAGCATAGGGTATTCATAGTTTCCCACGTGATCCCTTTGGCCAATAACCTGATTAAAAGCAATCCATTCTGGTACTGGAAGTTTTATTTGGTGATGTGAGATGTCCAGATGGGGCGCTGTCTCCCCCATAATTTGTCAATGTTATTTAAGTCACCTTCATTTATGTATGTATTATAGGAAGCTTCTATTGAATTAAGTTTCTAGATGATTTTGAAATGGCCCTATATTTTAGCTGTCCCTCCCTGTATTCCCGTTTTCATACCCTTCTTCTCTCCACCTCCGAGTTTAATCCTCCCTTGCCAGTCTCCCTTACTCCAGTCCATCCATAACTATCTATTTTATTCTCTCTTCGTAAGGAAATACAATTTTTCCTCCTAGTTCCTTCCTATCTCTGAGGTAGTTATGCCACTGTAGCTTGATTATCAATAACTGAACACCTACCATCCACATACAAGCAAATACATAACATAGATGTCTTTCTGGGTATAAGTTACAACACATAGGATGATTTTTTTTAGTTACATATATTTAACTGTAGATTTCATTTTGTTAATGGCTGAGTGACATTCCATTATGTAAATGTAGCATTTTCTTTATTCATTCATGTGTTGACAGGCATCTGGGTTGTTTCTAATTTCTGACTATTATAAATAGAGTAGCAATGAATGCTGTTGAGCAAGTATCTCTGAAGTAATGTGGACATAATAATATATCCTGAGATAAATGTCCTATGATTTTGGATGAAAGCAAATGGAAGGATAGCCAGTATATCCCTGCTACCACTGGGAGCTTCTATCTATGGTTTCTTTCATAAGAAACTGTAATGAAACAAAGATATACATTTCGACAACTGTGAACTAAATGAATTTTTAATGTGGTAAAATTAATTTGAGCAAATTTGTACAAGTAAATAGCAGCCTACCAGAAAAAAATGAGTTTGGCTTTTAATAATTAATTTAGGACAGAAGTCAACCAATTAACTAGCTTCTCGAATTCCAACTGATGTTTCATTTTCTACAAACTCAAAACTGCCTTCATATTTATGACAGAACAAAATGACAATTAGCTGGGAAAATGAAGTTATTTCATATGTATGACTTAGTCTTATGAATTCATCTATTCCATAAATATGCAAAGAGGACAAGATGATACCATTTTTTATCATAGCAATTAACAACTTATAAATCTATGGAACTTACACAATATTATAATTAATAAGATTTCATTTATTTATTACACAATGCTGGGAGGTAAGTATAATTTAAATACAAAAAACATTATGGAGATACATATTCTGCACTTGTTTTAAGTAGACATTTGAGTTTGTAAAAGCTATATGCTTTTGTAATTCCGGTACAAATAAGCAAGAATTAAAACAAAGTTTGAATTTTATTCCCTGTCTCTCTAATTGTTAATCTGTCATTAAATGAGGATACTTCTCATTTTATTTCATTTCTTCTTGGGTGTATTTGGACGAAATTGCATATCAAAATACATACTTGGGTATATATTTCCCCTTCAAATCAAAATTTAATAGCATTTAACATTTAAACTGGGCTTTCTGTGCAAATGAGACCTATAATATTAAACCTGAACAAGCACAGTAATCTTACAAGTGTGTGATTTTAATCTATTATACTTCCAAAAGTCCATTGCTGTCATTGTCATTGCTGACAACTCCATGACCACAGAAAACTACATTACAAATAATATTCTTTACAAATTACTTAATGTTCCACCCTCAAAAGACATGTTTTCATATCCTTCCTATATGAAATTTGCACACACTTTTTTTGCTTCATTTAATTTTTATTTGTTTATATTAATTACAAGTCATTTACTTTGCATCCCAGCTGTAGCCCCTTCCCTCATTCCTTCCCAATCCCACCCTCATCTCCTCCCTGACCCTCCCCAAATCCACTGATAGGAGAGGTCCTCCTCCCCTTCCATCTTACCTCAGTTTATCAGGTCTCATCAGGACTGGCTGCAATGACCTCCCACACACACTTTTTAAGAAATAAGGAAATCATGAAATTTGCAGGTAAATGGTGGGAGCTGGAAAGGATCATCCTGAGTGAGTTGTCCCAGAAGCAAAAAGACACACACGGTATATACTCTCTCATATAAACATTCAACACAGAATAAACCCACTAAAATCTGTACATCTAAAGAAACTAAGCAAAAGAGAGGACCCTACCTAAAACGATCAATCCCCATCCTGAAATGCAATGAGGATGGACATCAGAAGAAGAAGAAAACAGGAAACAACCTAGAAACCTGCCACAGAAGGCCTCTGAAAGGCTCTGCCCTGCAGACTATCAAAGCAGGTGCTGAGCCTGATGGCCAACTGTCGGGAAGAGTGAATGGAATTTTATGTAAGAAGTGGGAAATAGCAAGAGCTG
>REGO01000023.1:2138397-2154475 GCA_010120015.1 Rhombomys opimus | reverse complement strand
GAACTTCCCAGAGACTCATACTCCAACCAAGGACTATTCATGGAGATAACCTAGAACCCCTGCACAGATGTAGCCCATGGCAGTTCAGTGTCCAAGTGGGTCACATAGTAATGGGAAGAGGGACTGCCTCTGACATAATCTGATTGGCCTGCTCTTTGATTACCTCTCCCTGAGGGAGGAGCAGCCTTACCAGGCCACAGTAGAGGACAATGCAGCCACTTCTGATGAGAACTGATAGTCTAAGATCAGAAAGAAGGAGAGGAAGACCTCCCCTAGCAGTGGACTTGGGGAGGGGCATGCATGCAGAAAGGGGAGGAAGGGTGGGATCGGAAGGGGAGGAGGGAGGGGCTTATGGGGGGATACAAAATGAATAAAGTGTAATTAATAATAATAATAATAAAAGAACAAAGGAGTCTCCCCCTTCTTCAAACCTTTTTCCTTGGAATCGAGTTCACACTCACGAGCCCTGGGCGATAAACTGAAAGTACAAAAGTAGCGCTGTGTCCTGTTTATAGCAGTTCAACATCTACACCTTCTCTTTCTCAGCCAGTGCTCTGTCAGGCCGTGTACACATTGCCCTAGATTTGATTCATCCAATGCAACATTTTAGTTAGAAACCCGTTGGTTAAGCTAATCTTCCAAGAAGAACATATATGGAAAATTGAAGCAGTTGGATAGGGACAGCGGAACTAATAAGCCTCCTAGCCAGAAAATAAACTGATCCTCGGTGTCAATTCTGACTTGAAACAAGTGAACTAAGCCTCTGCCCTCTCCTCACCGCCTAAGATAGGTTTATGCGAAACATCCTTCCCCGCCAACACATTGGTGTGGGGTTGGTGCCTAACTCACAAGACATTCAAGAAAGGTGGCTTCACATGTTTGTGCACATGAAAGCCATTTGCCAAAGCATTAGCAGTGCTCAGATGTAGGCATGCTGGTGGAATTGTTAAAAATGGATGCTAGTATATCCAGGTGGGAGGCAAATATTGCTATCCCAGATGTGTGCTTGGTGCACTGTCAGCAAAGTAGCTCCTCCGATTTTCTTTTTTTATGTGTATTTCTTAATTTTTATTTTTTATATTAATTACAGTTTATTCACTTGATATCCCAGCTGTAGTCCCCTTCCTCCTCCCCTCCCAATTTCACCCTCTCTCCCTCATCTCCTCCTATGTTCCTCTCCAAGTCCACAAGTAGGTTCCCTAGTAAGGGGAACAGGCACAAGGGGAACAGGCACTGTCTCTGACATGAACTCAGTGGCAGGTTCTTTGACCACCTCCCCCTGGGGGGTGGGGAGCAGAGTTGCCAGGTCGCCAGGCAGCGTTGCCAGGCCTCAGAAGAAGACTATGCAGCCAGTTCGGATGAGACCTGATAAGGTAGGGTCAGATGGAAGGGGAGGAGGACCTCCTCCTCCACTTTCAGAAAAAGAAAGTAAGGCTGCAAGAGACCCAGTCTCATTGCAAGGGACATTTGCAAGTGAGGCTGTTTGGTCAAGAGAGTATGCTGTGTGACACACCACAGCTTCCAAGAAGATGTATATTTTTTGTTTTTATTTGCTTGTTTGTTTCTATTTTTATTTTCTTTTCTTTTTTTTGGGGGGAGGGAGTTTGCAAGAACAGTAGGTAGATATTTAGGGACCAGGATTGTTGTCCATGGTGTGAAATCCAAGAAGAATAAATAAAAGGCTAAAGGGAAAAGGGAAGATTCTGAATTTCCAAAGTGAGTCAGTGACAATGGATAGATGAGTATGCCTTCTACCAACATAACTGCAAGTGACTGACTAAATATAGATGCCCTCTTAAGATACAAACAAACATCAGGTATGGCCAACACTACTGCTGGCTGAGTATTTCAGAACTATCCTTCTCTGGTTGAATTCTAATTAGAATAATATTTCTAATCAGGGAAAGCTCTTGAACACCTTTAGAAAGCCCATTTTCAGAAGCCAAACAACCTTATCAAGGATTGTAGCCACCTGAGGCTACCTGTGTTACCTTCTTCCTGCCTTGGCCCACTCGTTGCATGCCCTCTGAAGAAGCTACTAGTTATTTATTTTCCCTGCTTCTGATTTCTTCTTTTATTTTGAACCTGAAACCTCTTACTTTTATTGTTTTAGACTTCTGAGACAGAGTGAGTTTGAACAGATTCCTCTACCGTTCTGTCTCTTCTCTTCACACCTAATACATTTTTGTAACTGACAACCAAAAGAACACAAACCACATACTTTGATGCTATTCATGTTAAAAGACAAATGACTTGTAGACTCTAGAATTTAAACTCTGAACCACACGCGATGCCCATTCACACTGACTTTTGAAAACGAAACATTAAAAAATGAGAAAAAAGGGTAAAGAGATTACTAAAAAAAGCATTAAGGATCACAAAAACTAATGATATGAGAAATAATAGGGGTATTCATTGACACCTTAATTTATTTTTTATTTGTAAGGACCTCCAAAGAAAACTGTTCATGACTTTGCCCCAAAGGTTAGGTTATTTCTTCAAATTTTTTTTTTTTTTTTTTTTTTTTTTTTTTTTTTTTTTACTAAATTGTCAGTCTCTATACCCTTCTTCCCTTGCTACAGATTTGCATTTCTTCAGTAAAGTCAGTTCACACAGAAAATTATTTTAACTGGAATAGGCACTCTGAGGATGCAGTCTACTTTAAAAGGAATGCAGCGTGGACCACAAGATAATGCACGAGATAAGAAGATGATCTATGGAATGATCCCAAATTTGTCCATAAGCATGCTTTATATTATATGCATTGTAGGATATTAGATGGCGATTTATCATTTTGGAGAATTCAATTGCTTTTCTCTCCTATGAGAAAAGTCATAGCATGTTAGTTGTAAGAACAGCGATACGATTGGATAGTTAGCCTAGAGAATACAGCTAAGCACTGGCTACATGCTCTATAAATATTATCCATTACTATTTTCATTCCAAAAAGAAAAACCTTCTAAAGAACAAAGAGAATACTGTATGTGTAAGAATAATGGTAATTTGTGCCCTGATGATTACGTGTTGTGTAATCCCAGGGTTTGGGTTATTATTTCTATGTCCAAAAGCCACCACAACAGAATAACCAAAGTCAGGGAATGGTTTATACTGTATACTAAAAATATATTCTATATGTAGAAAAAAATAAAGCTAATGAGAAAATTCATTTAAAAGAAGGGTAATTTGGAGAATTATAACAAAAGTAAAAATAGAAACAAACAAACAAAAACTCTCCAAACATCATGCTTTATTCAGCCACCAAATTAATCACAACGTGGTTTTGACTTCATCAAGCATTTTCTTCAAAAAAAATAATAAGCAGGGTTCAGGAATCCTAGAAGTAGGTAAATTAGAATGTGTCTACTAACAAGAGAATTGCTAGTCTCATGAAATATTGAATCACAGTGTTCCTTGTTTACCAGTCTCTTCAAAATATAAGTGGTTTTCAAGCAAGCTAAAGCAGGGCATGACTAAGTTACTAAGGCTAAATTATGTGCTTATATGTTGTCAATAAAACCTAAACAAAGGTTAAAGTTTAAAAACTATAATATGATAAAATTAGTAAATTCAGTTACATAAGCTTTGAATACAAAATTTATATTGAAAAGGAGGGTAACGAATAAAATGGGATCATGAAGTATTTAGCCTGGATTTCTCAGATATCAGAACCAACGACAAAGAACTAGAAAAAGTAATTTTTTTGAGACACGATGACAGATTTATGATCATATAAAAATGAAGTCAATTAAATATAAGGTTAGACAATACACTATTCTGTTGATTAGCATTTGTTATTCAAAGATCTACAGTAGCCACATATTAAATATATTTTTGTTTATTTAATAAAGGGATAGATCAAGCTATAATGGCAAATTTTATCCCTCTAATATCAAAGTGTCTCAGCAGTGATATTCCTCCCATACCTCTTTGTTCCGCCTGTTTTTGTACTAAGTTGGATTCCGCTGGAGAACAGTGTCGTGACAATAGGAAAAGCATGGGGTGAGAAGGAAAAAACATGCAGTACAGGATCAAAGAGGGACTGTCAGATCTCCCTGAAAGATGAGACTATTGATGATCTGTGGCTGCTGTTAAGATTCTGACTGAGGGAGTCTGAAAGGATGAAAAGGGAAGCATTCAAATGGTAATCTTTTATATCTTGCAAACATGGATGGAGTAGATGTATACCTATGTTTATATCTATCTATCTGTCTATCTGTCTATCTATCTATCTGTCTGTCTATCTATCTTCCTACCTATTGTTGATAGGTGACAGATAGATGTAGATAGATAGATAGATAGATAGATAGATAGATAGATAGATAGATAGATATTCAAGTGGCACACGATGGTGGCAAAACAGATCCATATATATTTTTACAAAAAATATGACCAGGAGAGAAAGTGATTAAAATTGACTGGATGAATTAAAATTTTAAGAATTTTTTCATTGAATAAATAAACTGATGATGAGACACTGAAATTTAGAAATGATTATTATGAAAAACAAATGAGGACATTTTTGCAAAGTGGGGGAAAAGGAATATAGACCCTATTTGAGATGTATATAGACAAGTTTGATTTATGTGGGTAAACTTACAACATAGCTATGTGATGGAGATATAAAAATAGGCAAGGAAAAACTGATCTGACCTTTGAATCAAGCTCAATTAGGGTGTTAGCACAGGTGACACTTTGCTTATCCAATTTTATTGTCTCTTATGAGGCGCCTTTCTCTCATTTGATTAAGTGCTGGTGGAATTTAGAGAGGCATTCTCCTCTCTAGCAATACATGTTGCAAAACAAAAGACTCTTGATTGTTTGGTGGTAGGGATTATGCCAGGAACCTCATGCATGATGAGAAATCACTCTATCATTGAACTATATCCCAGTTCCAGGGATCACATTTTGGGTATTGTCTTTTAGAACCTTATTAACAAGTAGTAGATGACATCAATTTTCTTCTGTATTGCCTCGAAGATGTTTTGTAAATGTACTGGTTACATTGAAAGTCTGTGATTAAATTTGGGTTAACAGTCTGAGGGAAACAGAAAATTGGTTTATACAAGATTTTTACCTTAAGTTGCCCTAGCCATTGAATTCTTCTCCGCCCACTTATTAAAAGAGGTGTTCCTGCCTCGCTGTGCCCCATTTTCTTCTTTGCTAAACAGCAATTGACATTTGTAAGAAACTTTCTGAACTCACTGTTCTGTTAAAGTGGTCTCTGTGTGTCTTCTTACTTTTTTTTAACACACGTCAGATTGTCTTAATTGATGTAGTTGCAAATGAATACTAATATTGATGTAAATCATCAAATTATGTAAGGATAGTCAGTTTTTCTAACATCTTACCTTTTTTCATTCTTTTTTTTGTATTCTTTTTTCCCCTTTTCCATAAATCACTCTGAAATTTTCCATATTTGGGTAGTACTAAATCCACCGATGAAAGTTCTCTAATTCCATCTCACTTAAGTCTATTTCTGTCCTCCTAGTCTTTTCCTTCCCTTAATCAATTAATGAAAATAACTGAATTCCATTTCTACTTTTTTTTTTAAATTTTTTATTTAACTTTTATTAAATACACTTTATTCCTTTTGTATCCCCCCATAAGTCCCTCCCTCCTCCCCTCCCGGTCCCACCCTCCCCCCCTTTCTGCATGAATGCCTCTCCCCAAGTCCACTGATAGGGGAGGTCCTCCTCTCCTTCTTTCTGATCTTTTTTTTTTTTTTTTTTTTTTTCTTCTCAATAATGCAGTTTATTCAGGAACCTTGGGCAATCTTCTGACCCTGGGGAAAGCCAGCCCACAGCTTAAAATAGCCTCTGGGTAGCCAACCCCAGCGTGCCTCGTGGGCAATGCAAATAGGTCCACATACACGGAAGCAAGCCAGATCCTCAGCCTTAGCCAAATATGGAGTTGTTTGTGACAGAGAGCACTCACCGTCGGGAAGGTGGAAGGCGGAAACCAGCTCCATCTTTAAGGCGCGGTATTACGCAGCTCTCTACAGTTCCCTCTTTTTGTTTTAGACGCATCAGGCAAGAGTAGAGGTCTGATCTCTGATATTAGAAATATATTGGGACTTTGTACCAATGTTCATTTAGGTGTCATCCACCCAAAGAGCATCAGACCCGTCCGATACCTTTTTCTCAGAGGCGGGACCTGGGGCATCAACCCGCATGCAATCAGACATGCTCTTCTCTGGGTCGAGAGCGGCTGACCCTGAGTGCAGTGCTTAGCCTCGCATCCTGAGCGTAACATTTTAGCTTTTTATGGTAGCCAACCATGCTTGGGGAGACTGTCCTGCTTCAATGGCTGTAAAGGCCTGAATGATCATGGCTGCATTACACTGTTGTGAGACTCTAACCTTGCATATACACCACAGGCAAACCAAGGCGACCAACACCAGAAGGCCTGCTAATGCTCCCATGCCCGCCCATTCCTTCAGATGATTCATGGCTGCAGCAATCCATGATGATACTCCTGTGGCTACTCCTGAGTCCACTCTGGTAGAATTTGCCGTAACAATGGCCACTCTCAGCTGCTCCATCATAGTATTGAATTCTTCAGTCCAATTACCTAAAATATAGCTAGACAATTGTTTAGACAGATTTGCAGCACGGGAAACATTTTCATATTGTATGCTAGTGACACAAAGTCCAGCATACTTCCAAAATAGACATTTTCTCATGCCTTAAGTCTAGAATTGAACTAAATGCAAGGAGTCCCACAACAATGACTGGCTTTAACCAATCAAAATTTGCCTCAGGCACACAGACTTAAGAAATAATGTTAGGGGGGGAACCAAATGACAATATTTATGTCTGACAAAAATCATAACAATAAAAGGGAACCTAATTGTTTACTACAAACTTTAAACCATAATTAAATTCAGTAGATGCATTTTTTTTAGCACATACTTTCTTTATAAAACTCTCTAAAGAGACATCTTCATATCCTTGATCAGAGATTCATCATGTGTTTTCCAGAATACCATGGCACTTTCTACATGGAATAAACTTGACAATATCTTTGAATTTGGATATTTATTACAGATTTCACTGAAGTTTTTAAAGCAATTTTAAAGATTTTAAATTGTTTTGTTGTTCTCTTTAGTGCCTTCAAGAAATGTTCACTTCAAGATCATATGGGGCAACACAAGTTGTATTCAATGACAATGTTTTCTTTTTGTTTTTATTAATTACATTTTATCCAGTTTATCCCAACTATTGCTCCCTTACCCATTCCCTCCCAATTCCATCCTCCCTCCAGCTTCTTCTCTTATGCCCCTCCCCCAGTCCAATGATAGGGTAAGTCCTCCTCCCCTTCCATCTGACCCTAGTCTATGAGATCTCATCAGGAGTGGCTTCCTTGTCTCCTTCTGTGGACTGGTAAGTTTGCACCCCTCTCAGGGGGAGGTGATCAAAGAGCCAGCCCATGAGTTCAGAGACAGTCCCTGGTCCTATTATTGGGGAATCCTCTTGTACACTGAACTGTCATGGCCTACTTCTGTGCAGGGGTTCTAAGTTATCTCCATGCATTGCCCTTGTTTGGAATATCAGTCTCAGAAAAGATCTCTGTGCCTAGATTTTTGGGTTCTGTTGCTCTCCTTGTGGAGCTCCTGTTCCCTCCAGGTCTTTCTATCTCCGCCTTCTCTTTTTTCAGTTCTCTTTTTTTAATTTTTATTAATTACACTTTATTCACTTTGTATCTCCCCTGTAGTTCCCTCCCTCCTCCCTTCCCAATTGCTCCCTCTCTCCCCCTTTTTCACACATGCCTCTCCCAAAGTCCACTGATAGGTAAGGTCTTCCTTTCCTTCTTTCTGATCCTAGTCTATTAGGTCTCATCAGGAGTGGCTGCATTATCTTCCTCTGTTGCCTGGTAAGGCTGCTCCCCCCTCAGGGGGAGGTGAAAAAAGAGCAGGCCAATCAGTTCATGTCAGAGACAGTCCTTGCTCCCATTACTATGGAACCCACTTGGAGACTGAACTTCCCTGGTCTACATCTGTGCAGAGGTTCTAGGTTATCTCCATGCATGATCTTTGGTTGGAGTATCAGTCTCAGAAAAGACCCCTGTGCCCAGATTTTTTTTGGTTCAGTTGCTCTACTTGTGGAACTCCTGTCCTCTACAGGTCTTTCATCTCCCCCTTCTTTCCTAAGATTCCCTGCACTCGCCCAAAGTTTGGCTATGAGTCTCAGCATCTGCTTTGATACCCTGCAAGGAAGAGCCTTTCAGATGCCCTCTGTGGCAGGCTCCTGACTCTCCCAATTCTTTTTTAAAGGACACAAAGTTGGGCAGGTAAGGAAGGAGGGCTGATCTGAAAGGAATTTTAGGGGATGGTGAAAATGATAAAAATGCATTGAAATCATCAAATATTAATAAAAATGAGTTTCAATCCTATGTAAAGAACTACAGGCAACAAGGAATACTGAATGTGGGAGAAACTGTTTTACTCAAGGAAAAGTACACTAGTTGGTTAAATCTGAGAACAATACTGACAAATCTAAAAATTATCACATAGGTCAGCATGAGCCTACCATACAAGTATAATAACTCCAAATACTTGAAACTATCCAGGCACTGAATGGTCAAATTTTTCAAATTTCTTATTAGAAGAACATAAAAAGACACAAGTGACGTGGTGAGAAAATATTGAACTTCGGTAGAACAAAATGAGAAAATCACACCAAGGTGGTCCAAAATAAATCTATTTAACTGTATGAATTCGTAAACACAATAAATAACTGGTGATAGGAATCATGTCAGTAGTAAGCTAGAGGAATAATGTATGAAATGGCAGTGGGGAAGACTGAAAAATTAAGAGTAAATATTTTGGTGAGGAAAAAATTCTGTTTATCTTGATTTAAGAAACATTATATAATCCTATTTGAAGTCACACAAATGTATATATATTATTGTATTTTAATAGTATTGTAATGGAGTTACCTTAAGGAAGAGAGAAACCACCCATAAAATTTTTATGTGTATGTGAACTTGTATATAGTATATATAAATTTAGTGAATGCTTTATATATAAATTTAGTATATATGTATGTATATAGTATATGTAAATTTATAAAAATAAAATGTATTTACATTGATAGGTAAGTCTATTAGATATGTTTATATATGTATATATATGCAGATAAATATGTACATATATACTTATATATATGTATATATATATATATAGAGAGAGAGAGAGAGAGAGACAGAGAAGAGGAACAGAGAACAAAGACATACAAATGTAGGTCATTCTATACAATATCTTAAAAAAATTGTGAACCAATGAGACTATAGAAATTTGTATCCATAATATCAACACAGGCAAGTCTACAGACTTAAAGTAAATGCTGCAATAATTAAGAAATCAAAGAGAGACAAATCAAAACCAAGCAGAGAACAATCTATTCACAAAAGTCTACCCAAATGAAATAGAACAAGATGTTTGACCTCTGAGAACTCTGCAAATTCAAACCAAAAGAAAAGCTATTAGTCACCCTCCAACTTGGCTATAAATAAAAGTAGAAAGTAAAATAAAAAAGTTCTATAGTCTGCCAGTTCAGAGACAATTTGTTCAAATATATAAATGGATGATTTGGTTTTGTTGGAGACTGGATCTACTGCAACCCATGCTGGCCTCATGCTTGCTCTGTATGTGAGGAAGCCTTTGATCTTCTAACATTTATGGATTCATATCCTAAAGTGCTGGGATTACAGGCATAAAAGACCATGTCAGGCAATATCTGCAGCAGTGACACTATCTACTGATGATGAACAAAATCTTATGTGATTAAGAAGCAGATAGCAATAGAATTGCACACAGTTACTGAGCAATAAACATTAAAATATGTCCATCAGCAGTAATATAAAATATGGAATTGTTATGAACTGAGCATTTGTATTTCTCCTAAATGCATATGTAAAAAAACCTGACCTCACTGTGATGGTCTGTGGAAGTAAGATATTTGGGAAGTAATGAGGGTTATATAAGGTAAATGGAAATCTTATGTAATGAGATTAAAGGCAGGAAAAAGATACAGAGAAGGAAGACTAAACAGCAACAAGGACCAGACATGTGAACCCAGGCAGAAGGTTTCCAACTACGCACTGGGAAAAGAGCCTTCATCAGAAATTAAGTCAGTCCACAACTGTATTTCTACTTCCCTCCTTATCAGAAATCAAAGTGTGTTGGTTAAGATATGTGGATTTATTTATTTATTTATTTATTTATTTATTTATTTATAGCCATGATCACCAACCAAGACAGAAATATTACTACAACTGCTCTCTCCTACTCTGGTAAATAAAAGAAAATCCTGTGGGTTGAGGAGATGCCTCGGTGGGTACATTGCTTGCCTTGTAATCATGAGGACATAGTTGGGGTCCACAGCACCCCCCTTAAAAACTGAACATGGCAATTTACATCTATAGCCCAGTGCTTGGAAGAAGAGTGACACAGGAAGGTCACTAGCCAGACAGCCTGTCCCAGTCAGTGAGCTTCAAGCTGAGTGAGAGACCCTGCCTCAAAAACTATGGTGGAAGATGCCTGATAATGACCACTGGACTCCACAGGTTCATACATACCAGCAGAGCACAGACACAACCATACATGTACACACACACAAACACAGAAACATACACATACACTACATAGTGTGTACACAAACGCACACCATTAAGAACAACGTAGAGTTACCTAATTGACGTAGTGCTGAGTGAAAGAACTCACACTTACCTTACATATTATACAACTGCATTTTAAATTACTTTGTCTTCATATTAGTACATAGAGAATTCATGCAACATGTGTTCATCACACTCACCCCCAAACTCTTTCCAGATCCACGTTTTCCCCCCTCACTACCTGACTTTGTGTCCTTTTATAACCTTTTTTTTTTTTTTTTTTTTTTTTTTTTTTTTTTTGCTCAACCATGTTTATAGCAGCTTTATTTGTAATAGCCAGGAGCTGGAAACAGCCCAGATGCCCCTTAGTGGAGGAATGGATACAGAAATTGTGGTACATCTATACAAGAGAATATTACTCAGCAATTAAAAAAAAAGGGAAATCATGAAATTTGCAGGTAAATGGTGGGATCTGCAAAAATCATCCTGAGTGCTATCCCAGAAGCAGAAAGACGCACATGGTATATACTCACTCATATAGACAAATAATATTAAAGCTACTAAAATCTGTACACCTAAAGAAAATAATCAAGAGGGAGGACTCTTACTAAAATGCTCAATCCCTATCCAGAAGGGCAAAGAGGATGGATATCAGAAGAAGGCGAAAAGAGGGAACAAGTCAGGAGCCTGACACAGAGGACCTCTGAAAAGCTCTGCCCTGTAGACAATCAATGCAGATGCTGAGAGTTATGGGCAAACTCTCGGTAGAGTGCAGGGAATCTTATGAAAGAAGTATGAAACAGTAAGATCTGGAGAGGACAGGAACTCCACAAGGAGAGCAACAGAATCAAAAAATCTGAGCACAGGGGTCTTTCCTGAGACTGATAATCCAACCAAGGACTATGCATGGAGATAACCTAAGACCCCTGCACAGATGTAGCCCATGGCAGTTCAGTATCCAAGTGGGTTCCATTGTAATAGGAACAAGGACTGTCTCTGACATGAACTGATTGGCCTATTCTTTAATTATCTCCCCCTGAGGGGGAAGCAGCCTTACCAGGCCACAGAGGAAGACAATCAGCCACTCCTGATGAGTCCTAATTGACTAGGATCAGAAGGAAGGAGAGGAAGGCCTCCCCTACCACTGGACTTGGGGAGGGGCATGCATGAAGAGGGTGGAGGAAAGGAGTGATTGGGACAGGAGGAGGGAGGGAACCACAGGGGGGATACAGAGTGAATAAAGTGTAATTAATAAAGAATTAAAAATAAAAATAAATAAATAAAATAAAAAATAAAAGAATAGAAAAAAAACAAAAAAATAACTTTAATTTAAAAATTATCAGGACAATTTTGTGCAAAGAATTACCAATGAAATTTGATAAAGGGAATGGAGCGATTCCTGAGTGGTTAAGGTCACTTGCTTCTACTGAGGAGGACCTGAATGTGATTCTCAGCACTCATGTGGTTGTTCATAATCATTTATAACTTCAGTTCCAGCGTACCTTGCTCCGTCTGGCCTCGATGGATATTTTCACACACATGGAGAGATACATACATGCATATCAAACACTCACTATTTTTAATTGGTAAATGTAAGCTGTGTTTTAAGGAATCATTTCAGTATATCAAAAATATAGAAAATTGAGTAGATTCATCTGATTGCCTGGATGATGCCTATCTTCCCTGGGAGGAAGAAGGTAATGCCTGAAAGGAGCTTTAGAGATACATCAGAAGCACTGCTACCATCCAGTTCCTAGGAGTGGATTATGGTCTTATGGCTGTATAGTTTCATTTTGTGGTGCTTTCCTGATTTTTATATATTGTTACATTTTCTGTCTATCTCATAAAGTATGATAAAGCATGGAAATGATAAACACATGGTTATATAGTAAGTCCTCAAGACAAAGGGTAGGCTATGGGGACAGGGAAGACACATGCATGCACTCCTTTCAAACTTTATATGAATGTTGCAGAAATTACATATCATTATTATACAAAAATATGTTAAAAATCACTTACATTTTGTTGCATGACAAATTTAGAGAGTGTCATGCCTATGAAATGCCTTCTTGAACTCATATTTAATTTAGTAAGATAGGTTGGAATTTTCTTTTTTCAAGGAGGTTGTGATATATTAGAAAGGATATATACAGTTTTTCAGCAGAAGGGACATGTTGGTGTTGGCGGCGGTGGTGGTGATGGAAGCTATCATTTTTTGAGCAAACAATTGCTTTGTTTTGTTCAATTACATTATTGTAGTAAGTTACTTTTTTGGTAATTTTAAGGTGTAGAGAAGTGTATGATGGTATAGAAAATGATTAACAAAAACAGTCATTAAGTAGCCAGTCCAATACTTGAAACCATTTTATGTTCTTAGCTAATATGCAATCTTGTATTTTCATATAAAAAGAGTGTTTTTGTGTATGCATGCATGTATGTGCATGACAATATATGTATAGCCTCAATTTTTCTCAAATGACTTGCAATACTAATGCTGTTCTTTGTAGCTGCATAATCCTCGAAGTCACGTGACTCTGTTCAATTCACAATTTAAACAGTGGCAATTGCTTTACATTAATAAGACCATCATGCAGGAGTGTTATATAACTTGAAGAAGGTTTCACACACAGGAGCATTTGATATGTAAACAGGTAAAAATATTATCCCTGATGTAACAGTCATTATCCCTGATATAACATCATTTGACTTCATGTAAATTCAGGACGTACGTCATTCTGTGAAGGCTACTGCTGCAGTGCTCATCAATCGAACTCAGCAGATAGCCTCTGATGGCTTCTGGCATAATGATTCCATAAGAGTGGCAAGTAAATGGCGACGTTTCTCTGGAAAGTACAAATAATGACAGTTACTTATTTCCCTCACTATGTATTTAATTTCAAAGACATTTTAGCTCTTTTTAAATACTATCCATTACTTTTCCATCTGCTAGATTGTGCCTTCTAATTAACTTCAGGTTCAGAAATGCTTCTGATAAAGGTTGAGTTGTAATAGATTATAAGAGAAACTCCATTAGTCTATGGCAATTTGTTCTCAGGCTACACGAAGGGTGTCATTCATTTGCACAAGTAGAGTTGATTTTGTTCAATATGGCCTACCTAGGTGATTTTATAATCCAGAGGGAAATTATATTTTAAATTACTTAAGGGAAAAAATTAGCATTGCTTGACATCGAGGATTAACTGCTTCCACATAAAAGTTAATTTATTTTAAGAATGTGAAATATGTTTGTACTAATTTTAGTGTTCAACACCAGAGCCCAAATGTTACAGGTATATCTTGTGGACATTATGCAAGGAATGACCCAGAATTAATAAGCTAAGCATATTTATGAAACACAGCAGAAATGTCAACTAATTTATCTGATAATCTAGAAAGTTTTACATCTCAAATATCTCATTTTGGCAAAGACAAATTATGTCTTATAATAACAACTAAATAATAACAATGAATTAATCCAATATTAACTTAAATGAATGCATTTCTATGTGCAGAAATCCATGGAGTGTGTACTGATGAAAAGAAAGAAATAAATAAAAAAGAAACAAAAGTATAAGATAACTTCAGTATATATATTTTTTACAGCCTAGAATGGCTGAGCCTATAGACTTGTGTGTAGTTGACTGAAGACAGGCTGTGCTAATGACACACATGTTAAAACAAAACTCCCAGGCAAGAGAAATGAATCAGAGAGCAAGCCCAAGGACTTGATTGTGTCCCTGGCAGCAATTCAAGGAGGAAAGAGGGCCCTGACCCCTTCAAGGAGTTCTGACTTCCAACACTATCTCCTGGTATTCCCCCCATACTTATATAAAATAAATAGTTAAAATGTAAGATAAATATAATATGAAATTAAATGAGTATTTGAGACTTTATTAAACAACCTTGGGGTTATTAGCCCTGCCTCTGTCCTCCTTTGGTGTTGAACTCTCCCTTCCCTAGTTCAACTCCTTTCCTCATTTTTTTTTCTTATTTGGTTTTCTTTTCCTCTTCATAGCACCTCTATTCCCTTTCAAGACAAAGGAAAATTCTGTCTTAAAAAAAAAAGTATGTGTATGCATGTGTGTCTGTGTGAGGGTGTATACTATGTTGTGAGTCCTTGTGGAGGCCCAAAGACACAGCTGGATCCCCTGGAGCTGGAAATTCAAGGAAAGCAAGAGTGAGAAGGTCTTTAAGACACTATGGATTAAACTCCAGAAAAATTCTTGATTTTTTTTTTAATGTGAAGTTCTAATCAGCATGTTGATTTATTTTTTAAAGGAGTAGAAAGACTTAAATAACCTTTGAAAAAAGTAAGAGTACTAAATTTAATTAATATTGAAGATTAACTAATATTGTTGCTGTGGTCTATGTGGACTGTGATGGCCACAGATTATATTCAATGACATAAAATTCCAAGAAGATGTAAATGTTATACTCAGAAACACTTCCTAGTATAGTGTGTCTGGGGAAAAAAGAAAGAAAGAAAGAAAGAAAGAAAGAAAGAAAGAAAGAAAGAAAGAAAGAAAGAAAGAAAGAAAGAATAGGTGTTCTAAAGAATAAAGTCAAGATTATGTGACGGGGAATTGGAAATGGCTCAACAGATAATGAACTTGAGTAAGTAGACCAGGTATATGTGGGGCTGGTTATAATCACAATACATGGGAAAGAGAGATAGCGATTCCACAGAGCAAGCTGGCTAGCTAGACTGGCTGAATGGGTGAGTTCCAGGTCCATGTAAGAGACCCTGCTTCAGTAGATAAGGAGTACAGAGACCCATCATCATCTACCTCAACAAGTGCACACACATGCTTGTGCAGGTCCACAGACATACACAAGCAAACACAGGTAACTACATACAGTGCACATATGCAACCACATAGACTCATACAGGAAAAAAAAAAAACAGATGAGATAACATCCTACAAGATTGGATAAAAATGGAAAAATAGAAACTGTAAAATGGAAAAAAAAATCGAACAGAAAACACCCTGCCCTGCCTCCATATTGACTGGCATCTACTAGGTTGTGCCATGTGGACACCGAACACTCACTGCTTTAACTCTGGCTGTTCCTGCTCAAAACACATAGCTTTTCTTAACCGGAAAAAAGTGCCAACTCAATGCTTGGAACATTGTACAAAAGCGGATGATCAATGGTTGGTTAGTGTAGCGAGTTGGAGAACACTTGCCTGTCAAGCACAGGGAAGGTCCTGGGCTCCATACCTCAGTGCCACCCAAGAATAAGAACAAAAGACAACAAGGACTATTTCTAACAGAAACTCAATGAAGATACCTGATAAAACAGGATCATATGAATGGGGGGAGGTCCCCCCCCATCAGTGGACTTGGAAAGGGGCACAGTGGTGATGAGGGAGGGAGGGAGGGACTGGGAGGGAATAAGGGTTCGGGGCACGGCTGGGATACAGAATTAATAAAATGTAACTGATAAAAATAAAAAAAAA
>REGO01000023.1:2118785-2138354 GCA_010120015.1 Rhombomys opimus | reverse complement strand
AAAAATTAAAGTCTTTAAACTTCAAAAAAAAAAAAAAAGAACAAAAGACAAACTCAATTGCAACACTGTAGCTATAGCACTGGGTTAGATCCCAGGGCAGAGAAAAAGAAAAGAAAAGAAACAAAACAAAACAAAACAAAACAAAACAAAACAAAACAAAAACCCAACTACATAGTTAAGAAAACAAAATACTATCATTAAACTTAAAAAAAAAAAAAAACACCTCAAATAAAAGGTTTATTTGAAAATATGGAAGTATCCATTCACGGTCCTTGGTTAGAGAATCAGTCTCATAAAAGACCCCTGTGTCCAGATATATTTGGTCCTTGTGCTCCTATCTTCTCCAGGTCATACTAACTCCCCCTTCTTTCATATGATTTCCCTGCACTCTGCCCAAAGTTTGATTATGAGTCGCAGCTTTTCATACACTGCTAGGTATAGTCTTTCAGGGGCCCTCTGTGGTAGGCTTTTGTCCTGTTACTTGTTTTCTCCTATTTCCAATGTCCATCCCATTTGTCTTTCTAAGTGGGGATTGAGAACCCCTGCCCGGAGGTAGGCCATCACAGCTCAGTATCCAAGTGGGTTCTTTAGTTAGGAGAACAGGGACTGTCTCAGACATGAACTCAATGGCTGGCACTTTGACCTCTGCCCTCCCCGAGGGAGGAGCAGCCTTGCTAGGCCACAGAAGAGGAAGTTGTAGCCAGCCCTGAAGAGACCTGATGAGCTAGGATCAGATGGAAGGGGAGGAGGACCTCCCCCACTAGTGGATTTAGAAAGGGGCAAGAAGGAGATGAGGGAGGGTGGGATTGGGAGGGAAGGAAGGAATGAGGGAGGGAGGGAATGAGGGAGGGTGCTACAATTGGGATACAAAGTAAATAAACTGTAATTAATATGAAAATAATAAATAAATAAATAAAAATTGAAAAAAAAAAGAAAATGTGGAAGTAACATAGAGCAGGAAGCCTTGTTTTCCCCGAAAGAGCTGACCACAGATCCCTATCGCTGCAGCCCAAATTTCATGGGATGTATAAACAGTCTTGAGAAACAATCAAACCAACAAAGCTTTACTGTAAGATAATCCGCAGCACTGAGAGAGACACAGTTGAACAGACAACTCGATGTGAAAACCCTGAAGCATCCTCGGCTTGCTGCTGTCTCCGTGTTAAGTAAAACTTTGCCTCCGCACAAGGACAAAGACCTCAAGGCTCGCGAGGTAGTATATCGCTGGGATCCTTCCAATGGAGTTCCTAGAGCTCTAGTTCTTTTTCAGAGTCAGCACGTTTAACTCTCCTCAAAAGCCCTGTAGGAAAACCCCTTACAGACACGGACCCCTGCGGTAAGAACAGCAGCGAGCCTTGCCTTTGGAACGTGTCAGAAACTCTCTACTTCCCTGCCAAGTGTTATTAACATTGACTCTCGGCATTTTATTAGAATAGATTTTATTTTCTCTTTATGTCAATTACATTGACTGGCAGTTTGCAATGAGTTTCTCAGTAACATCTAAGGGATGCTTAAGTTTAAAGAACTTTACTGTTCTTTAAAATATTGAGTGCCTGTCACTGAAATCATTTTTTTTTCCTGCTGATGAAGACAGTTTTTCATTGAACTCACGTATAATTTGCCAAATAAAATAAGGCTTTAAATTATTCAGTCGCTGACAATGTAGATTTTTAGGCTGTTTTTCCTACTTATTTATTTATTTACTTACTTACTTATCTTGATAATATCCTTGGAAGTTGTTTCGTGCTTATGATTCATTCGTTTGTTCAATCGGAGTCATTTATTTGTTCAGTCATGGCCTATAGGCTCTATATAGATTAAGCCAGATCAATTCTTCTTTACTATTTTATAATTATGTGTAGTGTGTTCTTGTCTGGGAAATTAAGTGCACGTTCCCTTGAGAGGTACAGGTGTTGGGGCTCCATGAACTGCAGGTACAGAATGCTGCCAGCCCCTTGGAGTGGTTGCTAGGAACCCAATGAAGATGCCTTATAAGAGAAAACAAATTACTTTACTTCACCATTTTTATGAGACTTCTGAGTGTTCAAATGAGTGGATCTTTCAATGAGTGGCTTCTCTTGGGCTCTTTTCCTTCCATTGGTTCACTTTTTCCAAATTTGATGTGACAGCTTTTGTCTTATCTTACTACATTTTATTTTGTTACTTTGTTATTTTTTTGTTATCTCCTAGAAGCTTGTTCTGTTATAATAAGAGACAGAAAGGGAGTGGATCTGGTTGGGAGGGAAAGTGGTTGGAACTTGGAGCAGTAGAGGGACGGTAAACTATTTTCAGAATATATTACGTGAGAAAAGAATAGACTTTCAATAAAAAATGGAAAAGAAATTAAGCCACTCTGGATGAGACCTGATAGAGTTGGATCAGATGGAAGGGGAGGTGGACCTTCCCTATCAGAGGACTGGGGGAGGAGAATGGGTGGAGAAGGGGGAGGGAGGATGGGATTGGGAGAGGACAAGAGAGCAGGCTACAGCTGGGACACAAAGCAAATAAACTGTAATTAATAAAATTTAAATAAAAATATATTTTAAGAAAAACACTTAAATGGAGGGGAATTTTAACTCAGAAACATGGCTACTTTGGCTAGAATACAAATATGCATTTAATCTCAGGAGACAGAGGTAAGCAGATCTCTGAGTTCAAGGCCAGCTTGGTAGAGAGCAAGTTTCAGGTAAAGAAAAGTGTAGGTCCAGGCATGGTGGTACATGTCTTTAATCCCAGGACTCAGAAGACACAAGCATGCAGACCTCTGAGTTCTAGTTACTGCTCTTCAGGCAGTTCCTTTGAGAGTGTATTGAAAGGCAGTGCAGTGTGCAATTCAGAGGCAGTTTTTACCGGGGAGTTGTGCAGAGAGAAATTAAAGAGAGAACAAACCAAACACAGGTAAAGATAGAAAGAGCCAGAGAATGAGAAGGAGCCAGAAGACTAGAACAGATTGCTAGAGTTAATTTGAGGCCAAGTAAGAAACTGAGAGATTGAGACGGAATCGAGTTGCATTGGAGAGAAGTTTGAGCCAAAACAGCTGAAACGAATCAGCCAGCCAGAGTTCAGAAAGAACAAGAAAGTGTGAGCTTCTTCAGCAGTTAGTCTCAGAGGCTGAAAGCATTCTAGTTCTCGAATAGATTGTATGCAGGCTAGAAGCTTCCAGTTCCAGTCCTAGGCCTATGATAGCAGACAGAAGCAGTAAGCTTCTCAGATGACAATTACATCGGGTGAATGAAAGTTACCTTTACACTTAAAATTTTACAAAAAGCTTAACACATTTAAAAAGAAAAATATTTCGTTCAAAAGTATTACTGAAGTCTAGGTGTTTTCTTTCATGTAATACATGTTGATAGACGTTTATAACATCAATCCATCAAATGAGCATAGGGGCAATCCATTCGGATTTGATGTCATATGATATTTATCTGTATGGTCATATTCTAAGTTATTAAAGTGACTTGCCTGTTCTACTACTGATAGTGCTTTTGTGTTTCAGGCTATTAAGAATAATGCTTGTGTGAAGATATTTGACACACATTTTGCATTAGGCAGGCTTTTCATTGTTTTACACAGTCAGTGTTATGAACTGAATTGATTGATTATGAATATAAATAATTATATTCACCTCACAAAAAATATGCACACATCAAAATTTTATTCTATCCATAACCATGTACATATAATCATTTCCCATTTACCTAACAGAGACACTTTTTTTTTTCTGATGCAACATATAATATAGGAGGCCCAAATTAATGAAAGAAATAGTCCAAGGCATCTGTCCTAGATCATATTGCTCTTTCTTTTTATTTCTGAATTGATCTTCTTCACTTTCTATGATTCTATTTTTATTTACTCATTCATTTAAGGTCTACTCTTATAAACAATGCATGCTCCCTGTGCACACATATTCTTTTGGGGTAGATATTTCGTGTACAGTACCTACAGAACATTTTGGATGACATCATTGGTTAAGTAAGTAAATGTTTTAGCATGTGAGGGCGTGTGTGTGTGTGTGTGTGTGTTGTATGAATGAGCAGACTCTCATGCCAATAAACTTACATTTTTAGTAAGTAGTGTTCTCATCAGTACCTCTTTAAATTTATTCCATCACCATCAACTTGTGGAAGTGATCCCACCAAAGAATCTACTTCTGTCTTCTATTGTCAAACATAGTTTGAAAAAAAAATCATGTAATAGGGAACGTCTTATAGACTTTCACAATAGGTTTACTTTTAGGGAACCTGCTCTCTCTTAGACACATCCCAGGCTAATTTCATTTGAAAAGTAGGGCTCTAGGTACTTACTTCAGGTATTACATTATTCAATACATTCTAAGTAGACATTCACTGCACATTCTCTACTTCCAAATGTTTTATTCTGGACAAAAAAAAAAAAGCATCGTTAAATACTAAGAGATAAATTCTAACATTTTGTTGAGATTTTTTAAAATTATGACTAGAGATTATTATTTTATTTGCTTTCTGATAATTTTGCTGAACACACAATCCAAGGTCGTCCCTTCATCTTTTTAAATTCAAAACTAGATTTTAATCCCAGATAACATGTACTTTAAATATCCTTTGCATTATCATTTTTCTCATATTTGGGTACTTTTGAGACAGAATCTCATATAACCCAAACTAGCCTTGACCTCCGTTGCCAAGGATGACTGGGAACTTCTTTATTTCTTTGATAAGACAATGTCGCCATGTCTTGCTTCCCTGTAACTCTATCTCATTTCAGGTTGTCGCTCCACCATCACCTATAAGCTTCAAATGCCTCAAGGACATGAATCCACAGATTATATCTTGTTCTTGATGATGGGTGTATGGTAGGGTATCCAGAAAACTATTGACATTCTTGACTAAGATAATTCACATTACAGAAATAGGTGGACAAGAGTATTTAGGAAAAAAAGAAGAGTTCAGTTGCCTTTAAGGTTTAAGTTTTGATGCTATTATTCATATAAGATTATTTAGATATGCTTATATCTAGAAATTTTCTCATGTAGAATTTTCATGACACAGTGCACAATTACTCATGCAAAGTGGGCAGGCTAAGCCATCTGCGTAAAGGGCAGGCAGCTCATTTTTCTTTTTTCCTTACCTGCATTAATTCTACTTTGAGCTCTGGAAATGAGGAATAGTCTTTATAAAGTATTAGATTTTCTATACTCCAATAAATTCTACTACTGAAAACCCAAAAGTCAAAAAGAAAAAAAATAAAAGCAAAGTAAATGTAAAGAAATACATTTTATTTTCTTTCTTTTTATACTCTTCAAATCTAAAAAGATTTTTAAATTTATTTTAAATTAATTACAGTTTCTTCACTTTGTATCCCAGCTGTAGCCCCTTTTCTTGTCCCCTCCCAATCCTGAAAGGGAGCTTATTCTAATTCTGATTTTATATATATATATTGATATTGATATTGATATATTGATATATATATATATATCAATTTCCAGAAAACCAGTCCTGAAGAGTAAGTTAATTTTAGTTTTGAAATAATGTGCTTTACATTTTTATACTTATATTTTCAAATATTATTTACTTTAATGTAACTGTGGGGGTATATATATATATATATATATATATATATATATATATGTGGTGTGTGTGTGTGTGTGTGTGTGTGTGTGTGTGTGTTCCATGTGCATGCAAATTTCTCTTGAGACCAAAACAGGGCATCAGATCTCTAAAGGTGAAATTAGAGGCAGTTGTGAACAACCCATTACAGGTGCTAGGAACTGAACCTTGATCCCTGAAAGAACAGCAAACACTTTGAGCTGGTGAACCATCTTTTAAGCCCTCAAATTTACACTTATGATAAGAAATTAATCTTGTTTCATCAGTTCCATGAATTCCCAATGCTACAATATACCTATTTGTCTCTTATAGAAATTATCTTCAAATTTGAAGTAAGGATTAAAAGAGATTGGGCAAATGCAAAAGAAAATGTGGAACAAATAATGGTAGAACACTATCAGGCACAACAGTGAATAAAATCTTTTCTTCAGAGATGATATGGACTCAAATAAAAATCATTGTGTTCAGTGAAATGCATCAGTCACAGAAACATGAGTGCCACATTATCTCATTCAAGTATGGCACATAAGTATTTTAATACCACAAAGGTTGATAGCAAGTGGTTGAGAGCAGATGAGAGGGAGGAATAGGAGATATTCATCAGTGAGCATCGACTTACATTTAGGACTTTACATTTAGTTTATTGCTTATATTGGCTTTACATGTAGTTTCTAGTCTGCTGTGCAGCAAAGTAGCAATGGTAGACTACACATGTCACAGGGCTACAAAAATGACTGCAAACTATTTTGCTGTCGGGGTAATGAAAATCAAAACTACTTTGAGATTTTATCTTACACTTGCAAGAATGGATAAGATCAACAATATAGCTGATCGCTCATGATGGTTTGTGAAGATGTCGAGTAGGAGGAACACACATGTATTGCTGGTAGGAGTGCAAATTTGTCATCTATGGAAAGTATATGTAATGAATTATATTTATTAAGAAAAAGGATTGTAAGGAGACGTTGGACTTTCTAGTATCAGTGCTTTTGCACAGTAAGGCACCTAATCAATGAGACAGAAATGTCTAGGACATTGCATCTTACAGAATAAGGATATTCTTAGAGAGGTGCAGGTCATAAGGGCTCTGATGTGATGAACATATGTATGTACTGATGGATTCAAATTTGTAATAGATTTTTAGGAAGTGGACACCTTTTGGAGGAAACCAGGTTTTAACAAGTAGGCCCATAAATTTGGATAAGTTGTGGCATTTCTAGTTCCCACCATTTGCTAAAAAATGGGGTACAGAGTTAAACAGAGAATTCTCATTGGAGGAATATCGAATGGCAGAGACACAATTAAAGAGATGTTCAATGTACTTTGTCATCAGGGAAATGCAAATGAAAACAACCCTGAGATTTCACCTTAGAGCCATCAGAATGACCAACATCAAAAACTCAAGTAACGACACATGTTGGAAAGGATGTGGAGAAAGGAGAACTCTTCTCAATTGCTGGTGGGAATGTAAGTATGTACAACCACTTTGGAACTCAATCTGGTGCTTTCTTAGAAAACTGGGAATAGTGCTACCTCAAGATCCAGCTATATCTCTCCTAAGCATGTATCCAAAATATACTCAACTATACAACAAGGACATTTGCTCAACCATGTTTGTAGCAACTCTTTTGTAATAGCCAGAAGCTGGAAACAACCTAGATGTCCCTCAAAGGAGAATTGGATGCAGAAATTGTGGTACAGTTACACAATGGAATACTACTCAGCTATGAAAACAAGAAAATCATGAAATTTGCAGGAAAATGGTGAGAGTTATAAGAGATCATACTGAGTGAGGTAACCCAGGAGCAGAAAGACAAACATAGCATATATTCACTCATAAGTGGATATTAGCCATATAATATAAGATAAACATACTAAAATCTATACTCCGGAAGAAGCTAAACAACAAGGAAGACGCTTGAGAAGATGCTCAATGCTCACTTAGAAAGACAAATGTAATAGAGATCTAAAGCAGGAGAAGACAGGGAACAGGACAAAAGCCTACCACAGAGGGCCTCTGAAAGACTCTATTGATCAGGGTATCAAAGCAGAGGCTGAGACTCATAGCCAAACTTAGGACAGAGTGCAGGGAATCTTATGGAAGAAAGGGGAGATAGAAAGACCTGGAGGAGAAAGGAGCTCCAAAAGGAGACCAACAGAACTATAAAAACTGAGTCCTGCATACTGGCATAGAAACAGAATGGTGGATCAATGGAACCAAACAGAAGACCCAAAAATAAACCCACACACTTATGGGCACCTGATCTTTGACAAAGATTCCAAAAACATACAATGGAAAAAAGATAGCCTCTTCAACAAATGGTGCTGATCTAACTGGATTTCTACATGTGGAATAATGGAAATATACATATATATCACCCTGCACATAACTAAAGTCCAAGTGGATCAAAGTCCTCAACATAAAACCAGACACATTAAATCAGTTAGAAGACAAAATGGGGAAGAGCCTTGACCTCATTGGCACAGGAGACAACTTCCTGAACAGAACACCAACATCACAGGCTCTAAGAGCAACAATCAATAAATAGGACCTCATGAAACTGAAAAGCTTCCGTAAAGCAAAAGACACCCTTTTCAAAACAAAACAACTGCCTACAGATTGGGAAAGAATCTTCACTAACTCTTTATCTGACAGAGGGCTAATATCCAGTATATATAAAGAACTAAAGAAGCTAAAAAGCAGCAAACCAAGTAATCCAATTAAAAAATGGGCAACAGAGCTAAACAGAGAATTCTCTGTAGAGGAATATCAAATGGCAGAGAAACACTTAAAGAAATGCTTAACATCATTAGCCATCAGGAAATGCAAAACAAAACAACCCTTACACCTTACACCCATCAGAATGGCCAAGATGAAAAACTCAAGTGACAATACATGCTGGAGAGGTTGTGGAGAAAGGGGAACCCTCCTCGATTGCTGGTGGGAAAGTAAACTTGTACAACCACTCTGAAAAGCAATCTGGCACTTTCTCCGACAACTAGGAATAGCGCTTCCTCAAGATCCAGCCATACCACTGCTAGGTATATACCCAAAATTTGCTCAAGTACACAACAAGGACATTTACTCAATCATGTTTGTAGCAGCTTTATTTGTAATAACCAGAAACTGGAAACAGCCTAGATGCCCCTCAACTAAAGAATGGATGCAAAAATTGTGGTACATCTACACAATGGAATACTACTCAGCAATTAAAAACAAGGAAATCATGAAATTTGCAGGTAAATATTGGGACCTGGAAAGGATCATCCTGAGTGAGCTGTCCCAGAAGCAGAAAGACACACATGATATATATTCACTCATATAGACATAAAATATAGGATAAACCTTCTAAAATCTGTACACCTAAAGAAACTAATCAAGAGGGAGGATTCTGACTAAAACACTCAATTCCCATCCCAAAAGGCAAAGAGGATGGACATCAGAAGGAGAATAAAACAGGAAACAAGTTAGGAACCTGCCACAGAGGGCCTCTGAAAGGCTCTACCCTGCAGACTATCAAAGCAGATGCTGAGACTTATGGCCAACTGTTGGGCAGATTGCATGGAATCTTATGCAAAAAGTGGGAAATAGTAAGATCTGGAGAGGACAGGAACTCCACAAGGAGAGCAACAGAAAAAGAAACTATGAACATAGGGGTCTTTCCAGAGACTCCAACCAAGTACCATGCATGGAGATAACCTAGAACCCCTGCACAGATGTAGTCCCTGGCAGTTCAGTGTCCAAGTGGGTTCCGTAGTAATGGGAACAGGGACTACTTCTGACATGAACTGATTGGCCTGCTCTTTAATCACCTCCCCCTGAGGGGGAAGCGGCCTTACCAGGCCACAGAAGATGACAATGCAGCCACTCCTGATAAAATCTGATAGACTAGGAAGGAAGGAGAGGGGGCCCTCCCCTATCAGTGGACTTGAGGAGGGGCATGCATGAAGAAGGGGGAGGGAAGGTGGGATTAGAAGAGGAGGAGGGAAGGGTTTATGGGTGATTCAATGTGAATAAAGTTTAATCAATAAAAGTTTTTAAAAAAAACCTGTGCCCTGGGGGTCCTGAAGAGAATGATACCCCAACCAAAGACAATGCATGGAGAGGACCTAAAAACCCCTGCTCAGTTGTAACCCAGACTAAGTCTCCTAGAAGGACGCCTAGTAAGGTGAGCAGGATCTCTTTCTGGCATGAATTCAGTGGCAGGCTCTCTGACCACCTCCCACAGGTCAGTGCAGCCTTGCCACAGAGGAGGACAATGCAAATAGTCCTGATAAGAACTGATAGACTAGGGTAAAATAGAAGTCGAGGATGACTTCCTCTATCAGTGGACTAGGTCTTGGGCATAGGGGGAGAAGAGGGAGGGAGGGTGGAATTGGGAGGAGACAAGGAAGGGGCCCACAGCTAGGATACAAATTTAATAAATTGTAAAAAAATGATAAAAAGGAAAAAAAAGAAGTAAGCCATTAGAAGCATTTTGGGGTTATTAATATTTATTATTGATATATTTGGAGTTAAACAGCAGTTATTTATTAACCAGCTCTATACCCAAATGACCACACAGAGACTAGGATTCACTTCATTAACCTAGAGCACAATGCTTGGCAATGATTTCTCTATTCTAAACTTCCAAGCCCACATAGCTTCCTCCCATTCAGAATTTCCAACATTTTACTTGATTTAGTCATATCTTAGATCCTCCTGGTTACAAGACCTCTCCTGCCAATCTCTGCTCTCCTACCCTCCCATTCACTTCCTTCTCTTCCCCTCTGGATCAGGATGTCCCACCCTATTCTCTCCGTTGCTCAGCATTGTGGCTGGTTGTTTTATTGACAATACAGAGAACAAATGGTGGCATGTTTACACAAACAAACATATTTACACAATGCAATGTCCAGATTGAAACCAGATAGTGGGGTAGAGAAACCAGCATTTGAATGAACAAGGGTAAATTGTATAAATTTCAAAAGAATATTGTACCAACAGAAGTATGTGGAAGATCACATATTCTTCAATATTTGGGCAGTATAAATTGGTCCTACTGGGAAAAAAGACAGAAATTTAGGTTAATGAAGAAAATAAGGGATGGATCTTGAACGAGTTGTGAGAGTGAGGATGATATTGTCAAAACAAATTATCAAAGAACTAATTTCTCAAGGAAATTTTCAAAGAGCTAAAAAAATAAGAAATAAAAATAAACAAACCAAAAATTGTTTTGAAGAGATAGAATAAAACTTTTCCTTTCTTTTTCTTCTGTTTAAAACTATATGAAACATTTTGTTATTAAATGGAAATGGAGTGCAAAGATGATTGCTGTACTGGTCTGGAGGGATCTGGAACAGAGGTGGAGGCATGGGGTCTGGGAGAAGGGAAAGGAAGGGAACCTGAGTTTGGAATGTATTTTATGAGAGAATAATAAAAACAAACAAACAAATAAATAAACTATACTAAATATTGAGCAGGGCATTGTAGTGCAGAGGCAGGCAATCTCTGAGTTTGAAGTCAACCTGCTTCCAGCAAGTTCTGTAAAACCTAGGGCTACACAGATAAATCTTGCCTCAAAAAGCTAAAATATACAAACAAAACCCAATTATATCTACCATAGCATTTGGAAATTGAGGCCATTGATACTGAGGGCTATCAATGACCAATCACTTTCAATTTCTGTTGTTTTGTTTTTGGTGGAATTGGTGTTCCACCAAACCTTAGCAAAACCAAACCTTTTGGTTTTGCTAGTGTGAGATTATTTATTTCTTTTTCATGTATAATTATTTTTATTTTTATATTAATTTCAGTTTTTTACTTTGTATCCCAGCTGTAGCACTCTCCCTCATTCCCTCCCAATCCCTCCTTCCTTCATCTCCTCCCTGCCCCTCTCTAAGTCCACTGATAGGGGAGATCCTCCTCCCTTTCCATCTGATCCTAGCTTATCAGGTCTCATTAGGACTGGCTGCAATGTCCTTCTCTGTGGCCTAGCTAGATTGTTCCTCCTACAGGGAGTAGGGATGTCAAAGAGCTAGTAACTGAGTTCAAGTCTGAGACAGTCCCTGTTCCCCTTACTAGGGTACCCACTTGGATAGTGAGCTGCCATGGGCTACATCTGAGCAGGAGTTATAGGTTATATCTATGCATCGTCCTTGGTTGGAGAATCAGTCTCAGACAAGACCCCTATGCCCAGATATATTTGGTCCTTGTGGAGCTCCTATCCTCTCCAGGTCTTACTAACTCCCCCTTCTTTCATATTCCCTGCATTCTGCCCAAAGTTTGGTTATTATGTATATCTGATTTCTCTCCCTGCTCTTCAGACTCTTCCTCCTATTGGGTTGCCTTGTCCAGTCTTCATATGATGGCTTCTAGCTTCTGTTATTGTATTTTGTTTTGTCCTGTTAACTTTTGGATGCCTGCTTTTTTCCGGAGAGGAAACAGAGGGGAAGTAGATCTTGGGGAAAGGGATGTAGGAGGAGCTGGGAAGAGTGGGAGGAACGGAAACTGGTCAGGATGTATTGTGTGAGAAAAGAACGTGTTTTCAATGAAAAGAAAAAAGAGAAAAAAAACAAATATACTAAATAATTTTATTTTAGTGTTTATATGTATACATTATATTTCTGTACACAGAATAAAGTATACTTAGAAAGAAAACATAGCACAAAATCACATAGCTCTTAATAGAACCTGTCCAAAGTGTCACCTGCTTTTGTTGGATGAATTTTGTTTTTAGTATAAAAAACTTTATTATAAATAGTTCTATAATAAGGACAAAAATTAAGCAGAAGAAAGCAAACTTAAGTTTACAATACATTGTGACCACTGTTAAATATTATTACTTCCTACTCTTTAACTTTAAAATGTAATGGTGTGTTCCAGGAAAAGTAAATTATCACTTTTCTGTGTTTTTAACATACAGCTCCCAAAACTGCACAAGGGGTGATGGTGTTTGATTTTGTACAATAAGCTTGCTATAATCTTTTGGGAAGAATTTTTTCATCATATTGTAGATTCATTCCAAAACTATTTCCACAAGGGAATGTCTTGTGCTTCATTATGCTGAATTTGAAAGCAGTTAACATGTTATGACAAAGTGCTCCAAAACTGTTTGAGCACAAGTGTCATTAAAATTTGCAAACTGAATGCTGAGCCTTTGGAGATATGCATGAACCATCTCTTCAGATTTTAGGAAGGTTCTGTTCCCTAAATAAAATGGCAAAATGTGCAAATAATAAAAACAGCCTTGTGCATATGTTTGCTGTTCCAAAACACATATTGGCTTTTCACTCAAACAAAATAATGTAGAAGGGAAGTTGGGCCAAATAGAAGACTGACTTACTGAATTATAAATACTCACAGAATATTCAAAAAGGTCCATCTGGAAGGCAGAGGAATTTCAGTTTGAATATTGACAAAAAAGGTTTAAAGTGAAAGCATAGTTTTGTATCTACTCATGTGGAAAAGAAAGCTGTAACTTTCAATGTAGAGTCTAGCAGTGTAATAAAGAACTAATGAAATAAAAATGGAACAAGTGACATAGGGTCCCTGACTCCAGTTGATATAGCTACAACACAACCACTACAACCAAGCCTCAGGGGAAAATCATGGAACATGTTGGAGGAAAGATTATAACAGTCAGAGGACAAGGATGCCTATTGCTAATAGCATTTTCCACACCTGAAAAGAAAGTTGTATCCATGAAATCTCAAAGATCCATTTACCCAAACATGACTTCAATAATGAAAATAACATTACATGTCAACATGGATAGGGGATTTCGTAAGTCCCTGCCACAGGTAGATATGGCTGCTGAGAGGAGAGTACATTTTCTCCAGGGTCACACACTCTGATAGGTTATTTAATAGTAGTGTCCAGATGTAAACACATTTGTATACAAACAACACTAAGTAGACACACACACACACACACACACACACCCTTGAAGAAGTGTTCATGATTTTAAGATGGAGTGCGAATTCATATATTGGAGAAGCTGAGGATGAGAGAGATGTGGGAACGGTGTAAATATAGAACTTATATATAAAGTTCTCAAAAATTTAAAATTATAAATAAGAAACACAAATGTTAATTTTCTGCCTTTTATAACAAGAGTTGCTATGAAACACAGTGTTGTATAACACAGTGTATGCTTACACTGAGGATCGGACAATTCAGAGCAATGAATATACCAAAAACTTAAAAGTTGCCCCTTTCTTTATGGTGACTGCACTCAAAGTCTTGATGCTTAAGTATTGGAGAGGTGTAATATGGTATTGGAGAGTGTGTTCTCAGTGTCACAGAGCATCAGAAGCTCTATGCCTATCAAAAATATCAGCTACCTACAGTTATGCCTCTCCCTGACCCCCGTCACTGTCTACCCAGTCTTGTGATAATTATTCGAAACTTGGCTTCCATGCAATCAATATTTTTAGATCTCATTATTGTAGAGATCATTCAGTGTTTGTTGTTCTTGGTCTGAAATTTCAATCAATGCCTTCCCACTCCATCCATGTAGTATGATATGGAAGAATTCTGGGTTACAGGGCTGAAATTATTAATCCTTTACTCTCTCTCTCTCTCTCTCTCTCTCTATCTATCTATCTATCTATCTACCTACCTACCTACATATCAACCTATGTATCTGTCATCTATCAAACATCTATCTGTCTATCATCTATCTATGTATTTAGCATCTAGCATCACCAAAATACATTTATCATCTATCATTCATGCATTGTCTTATCATTTATCTATCCATCAATCTGTCTATCATCTATATATAATCTATCTCTCTCTCTCTCTATATATATATATATCATCTATTTATCTATCTATAATCTATTATCACAGTCTATGATCTATAAATCTGTCTATCCATCTATTTATCTATCTATCTATCATCTATTTTCTACCTATCTAATGCTTCCTTTATTCATTCATCACAGACTTGATGCTTAGGTTAGTTCCATACCTTATTTATTGTGAAGAGAGAGAGAAAAACAAAAAACAAAACAGGAGTACAAGTGAATGGGACAGAAGCTGAAAAAGGAAAATTCTGTTTTTGTTGTTATTGATACTGTTTTCTTTTATAAATTATTTCATACACGCCTTATAAAATTGTTACTTTTGCTTTCACTGCATCTTTAGAATGTCCTGCTCACTTCTGAGAACAGAGGATGATGAGATTTGTCATCTTTCTGTGTAGATAGCACTATGAGCTATGAAGCATGCATTTCATTGAGTCTGCTGTCTCTGACATGAACTGAGTGGCTGGCTCTTTGATGGGGGTGAGCAGCCTTACCAGGCCACAGAGGAAGACAATGCACACAGTCGTGATGAGACCTGATAGGCTAGGGTCTGATAGTAGGGAAGGAGCACTTTCTCTATCAGTGGACTAGAGGAAGGCCATGGGAGGAGAAGAGGGAGGGAGGATGGGATTGGGAGGAGATGAGGGAGCAGGCCACAGCCAGGATACAAATTGAATAAATTATGATAAATGAAAATAATAAAAGAAGAATAAAAAGAAATATTGTCTGGCAGTATACACACACACACATATACACACACAACAACGACAATGAGTTCGGGAAGGACTGGAGACAGAGATGAGTACAGAAGCTTATTGACAGTCAATGCAATGGGAAAGGAGATGCTCAAGTTTCTGAGGAAGAATAGTTTCAACCTGGGTCAATTTCTAACATGTGCCTGCACAGAATCATGGAAACAAATTTCAAAGACAAATTTGTATATCATTCATGCACACACACACACACACACACACACACACATATTCTATCACTGTGATAGGTAGAATTAGTTTGTCGTTAAAAGAGCCAACATCATGATATTTTCTAGTTCCCCCCATTTGCCTACAAATTTTATGATTTCCTTATTTTTAATAGCTAATAGTATTCCATTGTGTAAATATACCACAATTTCTGCATCCAGTCCTCCACTGAGGGACATCTAGGTTGTTTCCAGCTTCTGGCTATTATGAATAGAGCTGCTAAGAACATGGTTGAACAAACGTCCTTGTTGTATACTTGAGCATATTTTGGATATATGCCTAGGAGTGGTATAGCTGGATCTTGAGACAGCACTATTCCTAATTGTCTGAAAAAGCACCAGATTGATTTCCAAAGTAGTTGTACAAGTTTGCATTCCCAACAGTAATGGAGGAGGGTTCCCCTTTCTCTACATCTTCTTTAGCATGTGTTGTCACTTTAGCTTTTGATCTTGGCCATTCTGATGGGTGTAAGGTGAAATCTCAGGGTTGTTTGGTTTTGCATCTACCTGATGTCTAAGGACATTGAACATTTCTTTAAACATTTCTCTGCCATTAGATATTCCTCTATTGAGAATTCTCTGTTTAACACCAAAATCCATTTTTTAAATTGTATTACTTGGTTTGTTGGTGTTTAGTGAGGTAACCCAGAAGCAGAAAGACACGCATGGTATACTTACTCATAAGCTGATATAAGCCATGTGATATAGGATAAAAATACTAAAATCTATACTCCTAAAGAAGCTAAACAACAAGGAAGACCCTAGGGAAGATGCTTAATCCTCATCCAGAAAGATAAACACAATAGATATCTGAAGCAGGAGAAGCCAGGGAACAGAACAAGAGCCTACCACAGACAGCCTCTGAAAGACTCTACTGATAGAGGTATCAAAGCAGAAGATGAGACTAATAGCCAAGCCAATGCAGAGTGCATGGAATTGTACAAAAGAAGGGGGAGATGGGAAGACCTGGAGGGCCAGGAGCTCCAAAAGGAGACCAATGGAGCCATAAAAACTGAGCCCAGAGACTGATAGCCCAAGCAAGAACAATGCATGGAGAGGACCTAAAACCCCTGCTCAGATGTAGTCCGTAGACTCAGTATCCAAGTGGTGTCTCTAGTAAGGAGATGAGGGGATTTCTCTGTCATGAACTCTGCAACCTGGGGGGGGGGGTGCAGCCTTGCCAGTTCACAGAGGAAGACAATGCAATTAGTCCTGATGAGACCTGATAGGCTAGAGTCAGACAGAAAGGGAGAAGGTCCTCCCCTATCAGTGGACTAGCGAAGTGGCATGGGGGAGAAGAGCAAGAGTGGGTGGGATTAGGAGGAGATGAGGGAGGGCACCACAGCAGGGATACAAATTGAATAATTTGTGATAAATGATAAGAATAAAAATAAGAATAAAAAATAGTCAACCTCAAAGAGTTCCTTCAGTTATGCAAAGGCCCACTGGAAAATGCAGCAAGTACACTAAGAAATGTGGTGATCTTATGGAACTGGAAGAAATACGGGGAAACATTTTCTATGACAGAACTGAGAAAAGGACATATGGTTATTACTCTTCGTTTTCTTTAAATATTATGAGCAATGAGTGGTTTCAAAACAATATTTATCTCTTACAAACTCACCAGAAGTCACCTTTTTAAAATTTTGGGGTCATTTTAAAAATATGTTGAAAATATTAAGTTCTCCTTCCAGTAATATGATCAGTCACAAATGCACAATTTTCCAGAAAATTCAGTGTATGTGTGTTTCCTAAACCTATTTTGGGGATCAAAATTCCAAAAGAGAACTTGCACTGAAATATTTTTTACCAAATGAAACTGCTTGAGCAGTAGGGACATGAGTACATTGTTTCACTCACACTGACTCCAGATAATTTCACACTCACTTTGAGGTTTTTTTTTAAAATTTTTATTTAACTTTTATTAATTACACTTTATTCATTTTGTATCCCCCCATAAGCTCCTCCCTCCTCCCCCCCCCCCCCCCCTTTCTCCATGCATGCCCCTCCCCAAGTCCACTGATAGGGGAGGTCCTCCTCTCCTTCTTTCTGATTTCAGTCAGTTCTCATCAGAAGTGGCTGCATTGTCAGGGTTCTAGGTTATCTCCATGAATAGTCCTTGGTTGGAGAATGAGTCTCTGGGAAGTTCCCTGTGTTCAAATTTTCTTGTTCTGTTGCTCTCCTTATGGAGTTCCTGTTACTTTGAATTTTAAACACTCCTGTGCAAAGGTTAATAGTAATAGGTAGAGTTCTTCTGAGGGTTCATTAATGACTCAGAATTCCTTAGTTTCCAGGTTGGTGAAGATCTTTTCGCAGTCTGTACGCTGTCGTTTTGTCCTGATGACAGTTTCCTTTGCTTTACAGAAACTTTTCAGTTTCTTTTTTTTTCTTTTTTTTTATTTTATTTTTATCAGTTACATTTTATTAATTCTGTATCCCAGCCGTGCCCCGAACCCTCATTCCCTCCCAGTCCCTTCCTCCCTTCCTCATCACCACTGTGCCCCTTTCCAAGTCCACTGATGGGGGGGGAACTGCCCCCCATTCATCTGATCCTGTTTCATGAGGTCCCATTTATTGATTGTTGCTCTCAGAGCCTGTGATGTTGGTGTTCTGTTCAGGAAGTTGTCTCCTGTCCCAATGAGGTCAAGGCTCTTCCCCATTTTTTTCTTCTAACCAATTTAATGTGTCTGGTTTTATGTTGAGGTCTTTGATCTACTTGGACTTTAGTTTTGTGCAGGGTGATACCTATGGATATTTGCATTATTCCACATGTAGAAATCCAGTTAGATCAGCACCATTTGTTGAAGATGCTGTCTTTTTTCCACTGAACGGTTTTGGCTTCTTTGTCAAAAATCAAATATCCATAGGTATGTGGGTTTAATTTTGGGTCTTCTATTCGGTTCCATTGATCCACTATTCTATTTCTATGCCAATACCATGCCGTTTTTATTACTATTGCTCTGTAGTACAGCTTGATATCAGGGATGGAGATGCCTCCAGATGATCTGTTGTTATACAGGATCTTTTTGGAAATTCTAGGTATTTGTTTCTCCATATGAAGTTGATGATTTTCCTCTCAAGATCTATGAAGAATTGTGTTGGTATTTTGATAGGAATTGCATTGAATCTATAGATTGCTTTTGGCCGAATAGCCATTTTCACTATGTTAATCCTACCAATCCATGAGCACGGGAGATCTTTCCAACTTCTGATATCTTCTTCAATTTCTTTCTTCAAAGACTTAAAGTTTTTTTTATACAGGTGTTTCACTTGCTTGGTTAGAATCATTCCAAGGTACTTTATGTTATTAGTGGCTATTGTGAAGGGTTTTGTTTCCCTTATTTCTTTCTCAGCCCTTTTGTCTGGGTATACAGGAGGGCTTCTGATATATTTTTTTGAGTTAATTTTGTATCCAGACACTTTGCTGAAGGTGTTTATCAGCTGAAGGAGTTCTCTGGTTGAATTTTTTGGGTCGCTCATGTATACTATCATATCATCTGTGAACAGTGAAACTTTGACCTCTTTTGTTCCAATTTGTATTCCCTTGATCTCCTTTAGTTGTCTTATTGCTCTAGCTAGGACTTCAAGTACTATGTTGAAGAGATATAGAGAGAGTGGGCAGCCTTTTCTTGTCCCTGATTTCAGTGGGAATGTTTTGAGTTTCTCTCCCTTGAGTTTGATGTTAACTATAGGCTTGCTGTATATTTCCTTTACTATGTTTAGGTACGTTTCTTAAATCCCTGATCTCTCCAAGACCTTAAAAATGAATGGGTGTTGGATTTTGTCAAATGCTTTTTCGGCATCTAAGGAGATGATAATGTGGTTTTGCCCCTTCAGTTTGTTTATGGTGGATTACATTGATGGATTTCCATATATTGAACCACCCATGCATGCCTGGAATGAAGCCTTCTTGGTCATGGTGGATCATCTTTTATGTGTTCTTGGATTTGGTTTGCCAGTATTTTATTGAGTATTTTTGCATCAATGTTCATAAGAGAGATAGGTCTGAAGTTCTCTTTTTTTGTTGGGTTTTTCTGTGGTGTAGGTATCATGGTGACTGTGGCTTTGTAGAATTAGTTTGGTAAAGTTCCTTCTGTTTCTATTTTGTGGAATAGTTTGGGGAGTATTGGGGTTGGTCTGGTAGAATTCTGCACTGCACTGAAACCATCTGGCCCAGGCCTTTTTTTTTTTTTTTTTTTTTTTTTTTTT